>JARHVA010006343.1:600000-939960 GCA_037957365.1 Torreya grandis | reverse complement strand
GTCCCTTTGGGACCTAAAACAATTGGATTTATTCATCATAGGCCTATGTTAAACTCTCCTTATAGACCTCTATCTCCACCTAAGCAAATATTGTAGTATGAATCTGTACCACTTTGAAAACTCTTACAATCTACAAATTTCCTATGTTTCTCATGCTTCAAACCACAAATTATTATTTTTGGGTAGGAAGAGGGAAATTAGGGGTTAGATAATGTCTAAAAGTTCATGGTATGACTTGGGGAGTTTAATAGACATGTTTTCACATGTATGGAGCTTATTTAATGGTAATTAGAGGTGTTGACTTCTAAAAAGGGCCTCATTAGTACATGAAACACTTGGTTATTGCCTAATGGAATTCATGAAGTATTTTGAGGTTATAAATGGTGTTTTTAGTGGCCTTTTAATGTCAACTATTATCACATTAAGGTCAAATATTCCATTTTTAGACCATATACATGGATTCAAGAGGGGATTTCAAATGAATAGCATCTTAATACTTATTAAAAGGCCTTATAATATTCTAATGACTTAAATTATTCTTTCATGTACATTCATAACATTATTAAAACTTGTGATCAAACCACACCTTATATATCTTGAATACACTAGAAGGTTCATGATGAATCATCAATTGCAACATTCAATCATCTCCATCATGGCACATTAGAATATTGAGACCACATCAAAGCCTATTATGTACCTTCACACATGATCAAAAACAAATATGAAACTTGACATTAGTTGAAATAGGGAACAAGGTCAAACACCATGATATTTTCTTGGCATAAAATAATACTAGACCTATTGTCCTTGACATGGAAACTAGTGACTCTCTTTAGACTATCTTGATTCATCAAGAACATAGTAAGGGTGACCAAAAGTGATGTCTTGGGTTTTCATACATGGTTTTAGTCCTTTATAATCTTGGGGGTGTAAATTAGTTAACATTATTGGTGATTTTGAAGTCTTGATGTACCTACTGGTCAAGAGTACCTATGATCTCCTTACCTATCATTCTAGCTTAGGTGAAAGCTCTTTTGATTACACTGTGACTTCACGAATCAAACTAAACAGACCTTGAGTATTGAAAAAACTCAAAAAGGAACAAAGAAACAAATAAAAAACAATAAAGACACAAAATATCAAGCAACTAGATAAGTAAACAACTAATAAACATGTGTTGTAGCACTTAGAGGAATGAAACTAGCTACTATATACAAGAGAGTTTGGTGATTCTAATAATAATACTTGAGTAAAATCCCATTGATAAGGATAGTGAGTTCCTCACCACTTAATCTAGATAATTAGAATGAATTTCTCTCCTTATAGTTGGTAATGATATATGGCCCACTCTAAAGACTATCAAATTTGGAATGCTTACCTAGCTTGGCATGGTCTTCATCCCACTTAAGTATAATATCACCTTATTAAAAGGTCTTTGAAGAGGCTCTCTTGTCATATGACCTTTTGAATTGATCTTGGTTAGACCACATGGAATTCATGGCACCATCTCTTGATTCTTCCATCTCCCTCAACTCATTCATTCTCACTTCCATTACATCACTCTCCATGAGTTCAAATTGGTGTGCAAGTTCCATGGCTAGTAGCTCAAGTGAAATGGACAATTTTGATTCTTTTACATAAACAAGGAGATAATATTAGTGACCATTATAATTCTTATGATTAATCCTATCATCCCATAAGGAATTCCTTAAATTTTTGTGATAATCCCTTTGGTTGTCATCCATTATCCTTTTTATGATCCTAATCAAGTTATTATTGGTGAACTTTGCTTGTCCATTTCCCTATGGATAGTAGTTGGATGAATAATTGAGATAGATACCATGATTAAGTGCCCAATAACACACCTTTTTACTAATGAAGGCCAATGCATTATTTGATATTATGGTATAAGAAACCCCAAATCTAGTCACTAAGCTATCATAGAATTCTAAAACTAGGTTCTCAATCACCTCCTTAAGTGTAGCTGCCTCCACCCACCTAGTAAAGTAATCAATAGCTATCTAAACATACTTATGTCTAGAAATATATGGGGTTTTAATCATACCTATAAATTCTAAGCCCAATTTCATGAATGGATACTCAACTTGAATGGGTTTTAGAGGTAAGGCAGCTAGTCTTTACTTTCCAATGAACATAACACATTTGGGACACCTCTTAACCCAAGCATGGGAGTCCCTAAATAAATTGGGAAAAAAATGGCCTACCCTCATGATATTTGATGTTGTGGTCTTGGTTTTAAAGTGCCCTCCTATAATTCCATCATGAAACTACTCTAAAATTTTATCAACTTGATTAGTCTTTACACATCTCAAAAGTATGCCACCAAGGTCCTTATTGAAGACTAACCCATCAACCCTGATGTAAGGGATGGATTTTAGTTTGAATCACCTCTCCTTTTTCCTATATAATACTATAGGACATTCTCTCATTTGTAATAACTTCACCATGTCTTAGATCTAGATGGAAGGAGACATAGTTATAATTGCTTGTTGATTGTCTTGAACTACCAAAAACACTTCCTTATCTTCCTTAGAATATATTTAAAGGTGTTAAAAAATTCCCATATGTATGATAAAATTATTAATCTTCACCTCTATGTCATAATCCATACACTTGGTCGCCTAACTAGCCCTTTTCTCACTCAAGTCTCTATTAAGGATGAACTCTTTGATAGGGTGAACCACCATTACAAAGATATTATTGGTAGACACCATGTGTCTAAAATTATTTAGGCCTCATGATATAAATGACATGTTTTTCATAAAATTTATACCTTTATTCATACCCCTCAAATGCTTGACTGAAGAAAGCTATGAGTTACTTAAGGCATTCACTATTTTGTTGCATGAACATAGTATAAATAGTATCACTTGTAGAGAAGTCATACATGAAGAAATATTTTATAAAATTAGAGTTGAAGAGGGTGGGATCTTCAAAAAAATTCTTCTTAATGGCCTATAAACTTCTCTTACCTTCCTTGGTCCATGATAACTCCTTATGTTTCTTGAGAATGTGAGTTAGTGGCCTCACCAATCCTATAAATCTAGGTATGAATCTTCTAATGAAGTTGATCTTGCCCAAAAAAACTTTAAAACCCTTTATTATGTTTGGTAATTGATAAGGCAAGGATTTATTATATTATTTTAGGGTCAATGTAGATTATATCTCCTTATATAACATGTCATAGAAGTCTACCCTCATGGACTATAAATATACATTTTGGGGGGTTCAAAGAAACCCCAAACTACTTGCACCTATCAAAAACCAACCTCAAATGTGTCAAGTTATCCTTGGGATCCTTGTAAAATATAGTCATGTCATCAAGGTAGATGAGCACCATCTCATTTATGACCCCTTAGAAAGCCACATCCATTGACCTTTGGAAGGTAGCCCTTGTATTGGATAGTCCAAAGGGCATCTTCTTGTATGCATAAGTGCCCCACTTGGTTATGAAGTAAATTTTGTGTTGATCCTCCTCCCTCACTAATACATAATTATACCTAGAGTATCCATCAAAGAAATAGAACCTTTGTGAACCTAAAACACTCTAAAGAATCTGATCCATAAATGGTAGAGGTTAATGATCTCTTAGTGACACCTTGTTGAGATATCTAAAGTCCACACAAAACCTTATCTCCTTATTTTTATTCCTCACAATCACAAGATTTTCCACCCATGAATAATGTTTGATATGGAAGATAGCTTTTGATTCAATAATTTTTGTCAACTCCTTCCTCATAAGGATCTAAATTTTGGGGTTGACTAATCTTTGATTTTGTCTCATAGGTTTGGCACTCTCTTCTAAATATATGGTATTTTGAGCCAACTTAGGGTCAAAAACCTTCAATTAATGACATACCCATGAAAAAACATCTATAAACTCCTAGCATAATGCTAAGGCTGCCTTCTCCTCTTTGGTGTTCACCTTTCCTAGCTTGATTAACTTGTCTTTGAATATGACAACTTTTTCATAGTGTTCCTCGTTAGTGGAAATTCTTACCTTATCCTTCCTTAACTAGTCATATTAATTAAATATGATCTCTAATGTTTCTAATCCCTTAGGTATCTTATGTTTCCTGAATTGGATAATATGTTCCCCATATTGATGTTGCAATATACCTTGATTCTTTGAGCAAAATTATGCCTCATATTGAAAGAAAAAAATAATTTGCTTATCACTTTCAAATACTTGACAACTCAGATCATTATTAGGAAGTGAAGGCTTTAATACCACCTTGATTTATGACTATTATTTTATGTCTTTGACCCCACTAATTATATCATACTGTGCTCTAATGGTAGTTAACCAGTCTACATGTTGATTGGCCTCTCTAAGAATTGAGCAAATGTCAAAGGCTTGAAAGTCCTCCAAGAGGTCCCAAAACCTATGTTTTTAGTCCTTCAAGTGTGTATTATTGATTTTACTTAGGCCTCTTACCTATTGTACCACTAATTCACTATCTCCCATTGCTTAAAAGAGCCTCTCTTCCTTGCCTATTATAGCCCATGGATGAGGGCATCATATTTTGAAGTATTAGAAGTACAAATGAACTAAAACTTTAAGGAAGAATAGAAATTTTGATTGTAATGGGATACAAACATAACACCTACCCCACTTCCATTATTGGATATATAACCATTAAATAATAAGTTTTATACCCCTTCATACTCTTGACTTGTATTAGTGAGAATTGGTGTGATAGATCCTTCTTCATGCATGCAATACACACCTAAATCGACCTCTTTAATATTTTTTTAAGGATCATAGACATGATTATATTCTTTCCACTCATCAAGGAGAAAATCTAATATGCCTTCTAGTGGTTACATGGGCTCTTGATCATTGGGGTGTTCATCCTCATCAAATATAATGAAATTAACATTTTATAAGTTGGGTATGTAGGGTTATAAGTGGAACCTAAAGATAGGTTCAGACATTATTGTAACCTTTGTCCCCTAACTGGTCCTAAAAACCATGTAGGAACAATAAGAAGATACCCACCAATTTTGGTAGTGAAATCCCTAGACAAGCAAAAGGCAAAGTAGGGAAGGAGGTAAACTACTATCACATCCTAAGATATAATGTAATTAGGACAAGAAACCAAGATGATTTTAAGGTCTTTAAGCACACCCAAAATATTGGTAGGAGACCCATCTAACTATAAAACCCATTATATATTAGGTTCATATTTTAGCCCCAGTTTATCAGATATGGATATAGGCATGACAGAAGTGCTAGCCCCACTATCTATCATGAAGTTATGAATTAAAGAATCACCTATGATAAATGAAAGGTAGAATGGAATTGTTTTGAATAAATTATGTTATTAGGACTCAAAGTTGATTGGAATTAGTGAGGACTACACTTACCTATTCTGCTTGTTTTTCCAAGACATGGAGTTTGGAAAATTCTTCTTTATAGAGGTCCTTTTTCCCCAAAATAGTAAAATAATCCCACATATGGACAGTGATTTGAGGCTTATTAATCTGATCTAAAAATCTAATATGAGGGCTCACTACCTTAGACTACAAATTAGGAACAAAAATATTGCTTGGAGTTTGAGTGAACTGAGGTATGAAAGGACCTTTCTGATTTTGCCCTTTCCCATCTTGAATTTTTTGAGTTGATGGTGTCTTATGAGATTAATATTGAGTTAAATTCACTTGAATGGTTTTAAAAGTTGGATAATCTACCTTTTCAAGTCCCAAAACATCACTAACTTTCCTTCTGTTATCCCTTGTATTAGTTGCAATTGAATTGTCTGCCTTGGTTACATTCTGACCCTAATTTGATGCCACTTGTTCAAAGAGGTGTTCACCTTATTGGAACTTAATAAAGGTATTTTTATAAGGTTATTTTATTCCACTTACCCATTACTAACTTTTCATCTCATCTTGAGTCATGAAGGTATTGTCTCCATGTGGCATAGGGGGATGTTATTTGTGTTATGGAGGAGGTTGATTATCATGTGATGAAAGAGTAGGACCCTGCTACATGAAATATGATTGACACACATCACCACTTTGATCCATTTCCATATCATGTGATTGACCCTATTGAGTAGGCCATTGACCCTCTTTAGCATAATTATTCTCAATGGGGACTAGGGCTCTATAATTACTAGCAACATTGGGGTTATAGCTATTATAAGGCCTTTCTCGAGTAATATTCCCTTGGCCTTATTTATTGGGATGATAAGGAGGTATATTATATTGTTAGGGTTGATAAAGGGATTGGTATGGTGCTTGATAAGGCATATGGGATGGAATGTGTTTCCTCTTTAATTCCATTATCTTATTGTTTTGGGCCTTAGATAACCTTTTTATCTTGCTTGATTTGTCCACTTGACTACCATCTACTTGATCTAATTGGTTGGGTTGGTAATGGAGTAATGGTAAGCATAAGGGGTTTAATTTACAAGAATAGAAGTATGAGGGGTCTTAGAGTTTACTTACCTACTTGGATTAGGTAATTTTTTTCCCTTATGGCCACCTCAAAAGCTTCTATTAGAGTGCTTCCCTCATGGATTAAATCATGACTACCATATCAAAAATAAGAGTTCTTATTTAGTACAATAATGCATAATTTAGGGTAGGCTAGGTGATTGTGGGGATCATATCCTAGTGTTTTTCAAACCTATAGTTGAAATCTATCATGAATTCTTGGGGAGCTCTTTTGAGTGTGGTGAGTTTCTCCACCAAAGAGAGATGGTCACTTCTATCCTCAATTTGTTTACACAAATATTCCCCAAACTCATCCTAGGTATTAATGGATACAGGTGTTAATCCCCTATACAACTAGAGTTCCTTACCCTTCAAGGAGGTTGCCAATAATCTCATAGGCACATTTTCTTGTGTCACATTATGGATTGAGAATAAATTGGCTATGTTTTCAACATGTTTTATAGGGGTAGTTGAGATCTCACCTATGAAATAGGGAAGAATTTTGAGGTCATCAATAGGTATGTCATCAAACTAATTGAAGTTTAAGGGGCTTTCACCATTGAAAGGCATAAAGTATTTAATTCTAGGACTATCCATTAGAGGTATAGGATTCACACCAGTGTTGTTTTGGGAAGAATTAGGAGAGTTAATAGGTGTAGGATTGGGATTAAACCTATGATACCTCTTTATCCTATAAATATCCAATGACAACTCAACAAACTCAGTGTCCTTACCTTTTGAGGAAACTCTTGTGACCACATTTTACATGTAGCTTGACTATAGATCTACCACTAAAGTACTTGAATCTTTATAATATTTTATAATACTTCCAATGCATGATCTAAGAAACTTGAATGCTGGTCCAACTAGGCATGCCAAAACTTTTAGCTCTCCAAGCTGCACCATTTGAAGGAGATGGTTCAATTCTTCTCAAGCTTTGGGTAACATAAGATTGGTCTAAAGTCTATGGCTGACTTATCATAAGTTCAAATCTCTAGTTTATGTAGATGTCTCCCCTGGTACATCAATTAAAGGTCCCTTCATAAGACCTACTGATATTGGGATGAAAAGAGATAAAATGTAAACATGAAAAGAAAATGTACTCTAAAGATGGCGATGAACCAATATTCATGTATCCTCTCTTGAATGGTCTTAAAACACACATTTTAAATCAGAAGGAATACTAATGACTAAATAAGATTATTGACACACTCCTGAACATAAGTGTTTCATGTGGATGTTATGTGGAAGGTCTAAAACTTGAAGGCAATGGAAAAAAAGCATACTTGAGACACTATCAACCAGTTCACTTTTCAATACAACTACCACACTCTTAACACTTCACATGACCTACATAGGATTACATTACAATAGTTATGTGAAATGGAGGACCTTAAAAAGGGAATAAACATCACACTTTATGTAATTCAACAACCATGACATACTAATGCTAACAAGAAGTCTACAAATAATCTTTTTCTCTAATGATTCTCAAGGCTCAAGATATAATTTGGCAAAGTTTTACTACACCTAGATGAGGGATGATAAAAAAAGGACTTAAGACCTAATTATGTATAAATTTGAGCAAGAAACATGAGGTAATCTTGGCATAAAAGTGGTATAAAGAGGCCATAATGGTCATCATCCACTCACTTAGCAGTTATAATAGCCTTTCACACTCCACCATGCTTTGTTTGGGTTGACTAGTGCCTTAAATGAGCATCTTAGATTGTTGGGGTCTATTTTTAGCAAGGTTTGATTCATGAATAGTCCATTCATTCCATACTTATTCAATTATTTTCTCTTTCATCATTTATTAATCATTAAAATAAGTTTAATCAGGCCTTTTTCATGAGGTATTAAGTAGCTACATTTTCTTACATGTTATCCAGGTCTAAGAAAATGCCAAAATATTTAATAATGACCATGAACATGGATATTTATCACATCAAGGGAAATTATAGATGTTTTATGATATCAAATTAGATTCTCTTGTCATATTCCTCTAAAATCTTCCCAATTGGGTCCTTATTAGGGTTTTAGGGAGGTATAAGAGGGTCTTAGACTCTTAAAAATGGTTCATAGAGGTTAGGGACTTAACCTCTAAACCAATTCCAATAATATCTTGTAGATAAATCCACCCCACCTCTCTTAAATTGATCATATCCCCATTTAGTAGTTCTATATAGTTGTCATCTTATCAAGTTGCCTCTCAAGTGAAAAACATGCATTATGGGTAGTTTCGAGGTGTTTTAAAGCCAAAATGACTAGTTATGGAATCTCCCCTACACACCAAAGTGACTTATACATCTAAAAAAACATGATGATCATTCACATGAAGGTTTGATATGTCTTTTGATCTCCTTTTTCACTCTAATCTATCCTCTAAGTGGCATTGTCTTAATGAAGGTGTTATATCAATAGGTATGATTGTAAGGTTTCTAAGTTATGACCCTAAGCTATGATGATGAGGTACTTAGCCTTGAGTACCCTTGGAGAATATATATTGGTTTGATCAAGACATAAACTCTTGTTTCATGAATATAGTCCCTCAATGAATCACTTGGGCCTAACTACAAGTGCATATTAGACATAGAGGTCCTTGTAGGTGGCCAATGTATGATCATTTTATCCCTTTAGGTCTCAATCCTTCCATAAAAACATGTGGAACATGCAGGTTCTTCTTAATTTCATGTATATAGGCCTATAGTGTCTCTTTTAAGCCTTATATATATGGTACGCACCCTACATGTGATAACTAGTAGATGATCTAAGTGATTAGGGCACTTGGGAAGACTAGCAGGACTATTTAATAGTCCAATCACCTTGTCTAGATGCAATTGGGGGCATAATTATATCATTGGGTCCAAGTTAAGGTTTAAGAAGGGTTTTGAAGGTCTACCATCTTAATAATGGTTCACATAGTATGGACCTCCAAACCAAAACTTCTTTCCATGAATTTCTAGTCCATTGACCCCTTTATCTCTCATAAATATCTTAGGGAGCATGCAAAGTATGTGTATAGATATGAGTAAAATATGGTGTGTCTCAAGCTCCCTATTAGGTAATTTGTGTAGGTTACCTTATTAGTGTTCATTCATAAAAATGAGCCCCTCAACCCCATTCACTCCTTTATTAATTTTGAGTCCACATGGGTTCTCAAGTTTCCCTAAGAGCCCTAGGTCTAATTCCCTTTATGATGAGAGATATCAGTGTTGGAAGGTGCCACTTGACATAATTAATTTAAATAATGGATCTCAAGAGAGGAATATAACCAAATATAACTAACTCATTACATTCCTCTGACCCCAATTCCTCCTTTAGGATCTAAAACATCTTCACATATCCCCATATTATATTGAGTTTGCCTGGGTGGTTAGGATCTACCCTTGAATTGCATATGGGTCTTGAGACCTAAATGTGTTTTATGGCCTTGAGATGCTCAGACTAGATTTGGAACTTCCATCCATGTGTGTGTGTGTGTGTGTGTATATATGTATATATATGTGTGTGTGTATATATATGTATATATATATACATGTATATCTATATATATATATATATGTATATGTATATGTATATACGTATATATATATATGTGTGTGTGTGTGTGTGTATGTATATATATGTATATATATATATATATATATATATATATATATGTATAAATATATATGTATATATACATATATATATATGTATAAATATATATGTATATATACATATATATAGATATATATATATACATATATGTGTGTGTGTGTGTGTGTGTGTGTAGCCTCAAATTTTTCATTTCAACCTCCTTATTATAGTCTATTCCTTACTCACATATTCTCATCTACCCATACCATCTCATCAGCTATGTTCTCTCTTAAGCCTACCTTAACTATATTATCCTATGTATGGGCATTGAATAGTTGATGTCGGTGTCCAAAGTAATTTATTTTATCTCTTTATATGGTTGGGATTAGGGATCAAACATCATATTTCAATTACTTATCATATCCCTAAGGTCATATTCTTTAATCTTGGCAACAAGTTTCATTTACACAATCATATATAAGGCATGTGTGTATTGAGTATGTAACTCAGGCTAGATAGTCACCCTTGACTAGTATCACCATCATTTGAAGGCTTAAGATAAACATGTGTCTTTATCACCTTGATATTCCCTCTTGTATCTTTTTGGAACTATCATTTGATCTAGTCATGTATTCTAGGTTGACTGAGTAAGGTCAGTTAACTACATATGCTTGCACCATTTTATTTAGTCACTTACTCAGTCAACCTTATCAGCCCTTCATGATTCTTATGATTTTATTGCCAACCTATTCTAAGTTTTCCACATTAAATTTTCTTACTTGGACTTGTATTAAGGTATGAAACATACTATCAATGGTATTATAGGCATTAGTCCATGCACATTGACTATTAATAGGGATTATATGCAAGTTTCTAAGTTAAGAGAGTACCCTCTTAGTTACACTTATGGTCCCAATGGTTTTATTATGTTCCAATCCATCTATTTAAGATAGGCATCTAACTAATCATATCCCTTCCTTATGTCTAGGGTTAATCTGCATATAGTGACTTTGAAGGACTCTACAAGGTAGATTTAAGTCATTTCTTATAGGTGATGATTTGCTCTTTCAACAAGGTTTATGACTATATAGACTCATTTATTATAGGATTGGTGGTGTCTTATAGCATTATAGGGTATTTATACCTTATTTATATACCTCAGTCTTGAGTAGAGGGTAGTGACCTATGGGTGATAACTGTGGGGTCATATGAAGCCTAAAGCTTGGAATATAGGGCTTGCACTAAGGTAAGTTGACAATGACAAGGTTTTCAAATGGCAAAGTCTCTTTGAGGGATTTTTTTAAACTATGATTTCATACCCAAAACAAACTACAAGTACCATAGACATCTCCACACACATACCGAATAGATATAACACCTTGAGTCATGAATGAGGCATACACAGTGAAAAATAGAAACCTAAGACTTTCCAAAAACCTTAACTTTTGATAAATATCTTTAAAATCTACTAAACAAGATTGTGAAGGTGTTTGAAAGATAATCAATGTTTATTTAGACTATGAAGGCTATGGTAAATTTTTTCTTATCCTAAATTAAGGGAATTTTGATTAGGACACAGTATTCAATTGCCACTTTTATGGCATCTTGATGGTGTTCAATAGCCATTCTCATCAAGTACACTATCTTTCCTTATAATGGAACACAGACATATAGGTAGCTTTAATTGAAATCATCATTTGAGAGATTTAGATATATATCTGAGCATTCAAGCTAGACTAAGGAGACATGAGTAAATTTATGACACCATTATTTGACTTTCAAGCATTGTTCACCTTTAGATGTATGTACTGAATACTCTTTCTCAATAATAAAACCTTGCCTATAACCTATAGATATTGGTAGTTTATATATTTGTCACTCTTATAGGCCCACACATGAAAACCAAAGTTTGGGGATGCCATGAAATGTCTCTACAAGACTTAATAAAACATGATAAATCACCAGTTTGATTAAAAAAACTAAAATCTCATTAAAACCATTACCCTTCTTTTGCCCTGTGTAGATGAAGATGGTGACTAGGTTACCTAGCTTCTTACAATTTATTCATAGAGTTTATAAGACTAATCAAAAAAATAATTCCCATGATTGTATTGGCATCAAGTCTACTTTATTTTTTTAAGATCATGGACTTTCTCTCTCTCCTCTATATAGACTGAGCACAAACCTGAAGTGCTCTCCATGTCTACCAACAAGCTCAATGAAGGAGGTGAAATGGTTTTTAGATCTTTGGGACCTAAAACACTTGGATTTATTCATCACAAGCCTATGTTGAACTCCCCTTGCAAACCCCTGACTCTAATTGAGAAAATATGTACTATACAGATTTGTACCACTTTGAAAACTCCTATAACCTAAAAATTTCCTATGTTTTTACATGTTTAAAACCACAAATCATTATTGATAGATAGGAGGAGGTAAATTAGGTGTCAAATAATTTCTAAAATTTCATGGTACAACTTGGGGAGTTGAAGATACACATTTTCACATGTATGGGGCCTGTTTAGTGGTAATTAGAGGTTTTGACTTGTGAAAAGGGACTCATTAAGACCATATACATGGCTTCAAGAGGGGATTTCAAATGAATAACATCTCAACACTTATTAAAAGGCATTATAATATGTTAAAGACTTAAATTAGGCTTCCATGTACATTCATAACATTCTTAAAACTTATGATCAACCCATACCTTGTATATCTTTATCTAGAAAATTCATGATGAATCATCGGTTGTGATATTCAATCATATCCATCATGGCACATTAGACTATTGAGACCACATCAAATCCTATTATGTATATTCACACATTATAAAACACAAGGAGGACACTTGAAATATGTTTAAATAGGGAACAAGGGAAACCACCATGATATTTTTTTGGAATGACACAACACTAGACCTGTTGTCTTTGACATGGCAACTAGTGACTTCCTTTGGACTATCTTGATTCATCAAGAACATAATAATGGTGACCAAAAGTTATGTCTTATGGTATCATACATGTTTTTACTCCTTTATAGTCTGAGGGGTATAAATTAGTTAATAATAACCTTTGGGAGACCATGAAGAGGATGATTAAGAGGTCAGAACAAGATGAGCTCACTCATGAGCAACTAAAAGATTAGGTCTAACAATTGGTTGGTTATGTCAAATATATTTTGAACTTATTTTAAGTCCCAATTTTTTTATGTGGATTATATATCATAATTTTATAACATTATCAAATAATAAATCTCAACCATAAGTAGGCATAATAGTTATGGAAAGACTCTTGAAGCTTGGGTTGAGAAATTGTTATTAGATGGCTTAAAATATATTGAAGAAATGATAAAATTATATGAAAGGTTTGAATCACAATAAATCAAATATGATAAATTAATTAAATTCCATGAAAATTAATTGAACCTATGGTAAATTATGATAGGATACATTGCATAAATATTAGCCATTGATGTATAATTATTGGTTAAAGCTAGAATATTTTTGACAAGAGTGTAAATAACCTCTCTTGCAATTGGTTGAAGTTCATCCTTCAAGAGATATAAATTTTGAATAATTCCATGGAAGATATTAATAAACCATCCTATATTATAGAGGAAGATGGCTAAAGTTTTTTCCAATGTGGGTATTTTGCATTGTGACTTGCTCAAGAAGCATGGATCTAGGAAATATGCTACAAATGAGATAGGGGAAAAATCCATAAAGATAATCAAGAACAAATTATTCAAGGAAGGTATGCTCAATTTTACCTCCATGAATGACTCAATGACATCCATGCCTCACTAAAATAGCTAAACTCAAAATTGGTTGGTTTGATCTACCTCCCCAATATGATGTTATTGATATCTAAAAAATGTCTAGTCCATTGCAAGAATGCAATAGTTCCTAAGGAAAAATCAATCATGGAAGTAATGAATAAATTTATAATATTCAAGAAATATAGGAACAAAGGGAAGGCCTTTAGTCAATTAATATCTCCTTAGGATATTTCCTATCACTTTTCTATTTTGTTTCTCTTTCTATTTTAAGAAAGCCCTATTTTTATTTTTTTAAATATGAATATTAATGTAAAAAAAAAAGATAAATATAGGGATATTAAGGGTCATCCCATTCTCTCATACCTCTATAAATAATATAAATTACATTTGTAAATGAATTTTTTTGATTTCCATTATAAGTTTGATTTCAAGGAAGAAGGAAACTTTGTGTTCAGTCTTCTATTGGGATTACAAATAATATTTTAAAACTATGTATCATGTTGTTTTTTATCAATATTTTATTCCTAAGTCTAATAAATCATTCTCAACCCTCAAGCAATACCTATTTTATTTTCAAACTATGAAAATACATTTACATTTTATTTTTTTACAAAAGATTAAATCTGTATTTTCTTGTCCATGTATAAGTTTTCACATTATTTATTTTCTAATTTTATCTTTTATAAGTATAAATAAATAGAATCCGCCATAAAAAAATATTTGTAAATATTATAAATAGTTTATTTCAGTTTTTTGTTTTCATTAAATAGAACCTCCCTTCAAATATAGGAGAGACTTCATTGTTTCTAAAATATCATATCATATATATATATATATATATATATATATATATATATATATATATATATATATATATATCCTAGTGCCAAATAGTTTTCTAACCCAATAGACCTATATATGGAGCATGAAAATCCTTGAAATAGCTTTTGAGAGTGAATAGAATTGTCACTAATGTCTTGGAGAATCCCTTGTATTTATATATGTTTTTATTTAGAATTTAGGACATATTGGCACACAAAATCTGAAAAATGATAAGATCTAAAGGATAAAAATAATAAATAAATGAAACATGACATGAAATAAGTTATGAATGTTATGCTTGGACAAGTTTGTGCCAAATGGATGTGACTATAGGCTGGTCCTATCTAGTTACTACAAACTTATTGAGAAAGATAAAGGTCCAAAACTAGGGACCCCTATGACCAAATGGAGATATGAATAACCAATATAAAAACTCATAGATCAGGAGAAACAAAATACTTAATTAAAATGCACTAATAGATACCTTAGTCATTATCATTAGTTTATACATTAAAATGTATAATAAATGATAAAAGGGATGGGATTATACCATATTTGGGCATCTATAAAGTGAAATGGTCCATTTTTAAAATATTTTATCAATAGATATGGACCTAACTAATTGGGTCTAATATTTTTTCCTTTGCCTTTATTTTTTTTTAACATATTGTTAAGTATTACTAAAATGTCTCCAACTTGACTCGGTAATTTTTAGATGTTCTTATTATATTGACAAGACATATGTGTTGGCCATTTTTGGCTCACATCCCAAGCTTGTGTCCAGATAGACTCGGTTGTTAATGGATGTGCAAATAAACAGGGTCTAAGATAAAATAAGTGGTCCAAGGATATCATTTTGCTCACAAAGTTTTAGAGACACTTTGAGTTCACTTAAATTCTAAATTATAATTTTCTAAGGCATGGACCAGATTTACATAGACCCTATGGGATGCTAAGAATTTTATAAATGGCTTGGAAGTGTATGAGATCCTTTTGGTTCTTCATTATTTCTTTGGGACACTTGGGCCTAGTGGTAGAAATTCTAACTGGGCACTTTTTTGACATCATAGTTACCACATGTAGATAAGTCAGGGAGAATTAACCATATGGGTTTGTTTACATTTATGCAAAGATCATATGTGCCAAGTTTTAGGTCCTCTTCCAAAGTGAATCAAAAGTTACAAAGGTGTCTCCTCAGTCACTTTTAGCATGTTTTCCCATACTTAGCCATTTTTGAAGAGGTTCTAGAGTCGAGTGAGCATCTTCACAAAGTTATATCTCACATATGTGGTAGTTGTAGGGTAAATGGTCACATGGGTTTATTTATTTTGGTCCCTAATTTCTACGTGCTAAGTTCTAGGTCCTCCACTAAAGCATAAATGGAGGTATGCAAGTGCAAATTTGGCTCCTCAATCAAATTTCTCTAAGTTTTCCATACTTAGCCAAATGAGCTCAACTATCATTAAGACACCACATGAGCAGATATGGACCAACCAACTTATGCATTTAATATATTCACTTATAAATCCCCCTCTCTCTTTCTCTCCTTTCCTATAAATATGGCCTTTAAGCTATTATTTTGGATCCCACTATTGGGTATGACTAGAATATGCCAAGATTAAACCTTGTAACCTCTTGAGATAAATAATATGACTATTTTTAGATTTCATGATATTAGCCTAATGTGTTCATGTCAATTTGATTTATATAAGTGGTAGAGCCTTCTCCCTTATTAATTTTTGATATCACCTAGCTGGTAGATAGTCTGAGTATGTAGGTTATGTTTCATATTTGATGTCATTTGATTGAAGCCAATAGTGGATATATTAACTAGATTAGTGCCTTGAACTAGGCATGTCCATCACCTCCCTTAGGATTTGCTCACTTGATGGACCTCTACATGAAATTTTGATGCATGGTAGTCATTTGGAATCATAGATATCATTATTCTTTCTATCTCACTAAGTGTTTTAGAGGCTCAATTATGAATGGATTGACAATCTTCATGGTGCATCACCACCCTTTAGAATAGGTTTTACCTTATGCAAATATCTTAACTCTTTTCATCCCAATTAGTTTTAGGTTTTATAAATAAAGGTCTAAATTATAAAATCTGAGGAGATAGCCTCATAAAAAAATCCTAGAGGTCTAGTCTAGTTATAAGCATCCCACAACCTTAGACCACTCCCATGTTAGTCTAGGTATAGGTCAGACTTGAATGAATCTAACCCCTATTAGGGTGTTATTTGGATAGCTAACAGTTTTAGCATGCCTAGTGGGATCACTTTCAAGTGCCTTAAAGCATACTTTAAGGACATTGGAAGGCATTTGGAAGTTGAAGACATCAACAACACCATCTGCAATCATCTTGGGTAAATTCAATCATCTTTGGAAGGTTTGAAATCAAACTCAAGTTTAGGGACACCATTAGTTTCATGGTTGTAGAGGTAAGGAGGCTTTGTCATGGTTTTGATTCGATTCACATATTGCATAAGGATCCATGACATCTTATGAGGAATATTTATGATCTCCACCCCCATATCCACCTTACCATAGCCCATATGACCCATGTAATCCACATCCTCCATATTACCAAGATCATTCACCATACTTTCAGCCCCCTCTACCTCTATGGCAACCTCTTCATCCTCATCACCAGTCCTATTATCAACCTTTTTCCCCTTGTAATCCATAGTAAAAAAGGGTATAATTCTAAATTATTATCCCTCACCAAAATACTTCTACAAACTAGCCATTGTTAGCTAAATTGGTTACCCTATCCCCCTTTCTTACCTCCTTGGTCATAGGAGATTTCTTGGTCCATAATTATTCACTTAATGATAAAGAAAATATGTCCATTATTCCTAAATTATTAGTATATACTTTGAATCTAATGTATGAACCTATACTTAAAATTGAATTTAAATGGAATGGTTCTCCCATGAAAGTATTTGGCATTGTTAGAAACCTCTAACTCACTTTTCATGCCTACCCCAAACTTTTAGTTGTATAGGACCTTATTATAGCAGATTTGTTGCCTCATTTTGCCTTGTTTTTGGGTAATGACTTCATGACTAAGGTTAGAGGGTAATTTTTCAAATAATTATCTCATATGGTGTACAAGCTTGAACATGGTGTGGAGGTGAAAATTAAGTCTGAGTCACTCTTTAAGTTCCATGTTCAACCTCTTCCCCTAACCACCCAAAAGGTAGATTGCCTTCACCTTCCTTTTCTAAAGCAATCCATTTGTGCTTAATATCTTATACTTACCAAATAACCTAAGGTGATACCCACATGAAAGCCTTCATGGGCCATGGATCCTATTTTTATCATGCCCACCTATGACAAGGAGGATAAAAAGGTTAAATATGGTGTAAAATATGTTATTGGTCTTTCATCTAATGTTACTCAAACACCTATTCCCCCTTTTCACATCCCTACTCAATCCCAAAATATTTCCAAGAGATCATTTAATATCCCTAGTTGGAAAGATGCCTTTGCCATCATCAAGTAACCTGATGTTATCTACTACCCACCCACCCTTTCCTCTCTTGAAAATAAATCAAGCACACCAAAATCAAAATTAGATCATTCAAGTATAATGGACAAATTATCCAAGTTGGTAGAGGAAGGGTCAGTCATTCAAGAGATTAATAGTGATTCAATTACATCCAAGTGTTAAGAGCACCTTAGAGAGAATAATTCTAGTGTCTATGAAGAAGATATTCATATTATCACCCTCATGCACTCTAATAGATTAGAAAGTAAGCATGAGTATGAATTGAGTGATAAAAGGGCATCTGCAATGTCTTAATGATGCAACTAAGGAAAATGAAACACAAGTTAATCTTTTCATAAGAGATCAATTAGATGGTATTATTCATAATAATGTTATTGATATTGGGTCCAAGAATCCATTGGATGATCAATGGTAGTACTTGTGTCTAGAATTCTTGGGTGAGATTGAGCAACATAGTGTGGCATATTTGAGTAATTAAGTTGAATAGCAGGATAACATTTTAGATAAATAAAGTAGTGTAACTTTATAAGTGCCAACTCAATAAGATCTACTTAAATATACTGATGAATTATCCTCCCTCTTTATTTATGAAGAGGATGAGAAAATCTTAGTTGATCATGAACCTTTTGATGCCCTTGTCCAGGAGAAAGAGGTGGGCAATCAACCTAATGTCTTACAGGAAAATGGCACAAGTAGAAAAGAACCTTGTGTTTTATACATTGACCAAGATGAGATGTTATTTTCGGAATACTTAGAGGACTTCTACCTAAACCTAGATGCCTCGCCACTACATCAACCAAATCCTAAAGAGAAAGAGTTCATCAAAGATGCTATACTAGTTGGTAACTTGAAGTCCAAGGAGAAAAATCAGTTGTATCCCTTGATTGATGAGGATATGAAGCTCATGATACAATGAAAAAGAGTTTAAGAAGAGGATGATTGGGTCTTAGATCCATATCTTCAATCCCTACACCTGAAAATGGAGATAGGAGGCCCAGTTACATCATCAAGAAGACATGAGCATCTATTTTCTCCCATCTACAAGAAGATGCCATCAAGGAGAATAAATCATGTTTCAAATATCCATGTTTCATCAAATAAATTCCCATTTGACTGTGGAGGAAAGCTTGTTACTTTAGGTTAGTTGTTCTAGGTTTATCTTATTTCAATAAGTGAGTAGTACAAGCAGCTATCTGGTCCCCTTTTCATTATTATTTTTTTAGGTTAGTGATCTTTGTGTTGGTACTTTAGGTTCCCCTTGTATTTTTTTTTACTCATTTTAGTCTTTATTTTATTTCAAGAGGTTAGAACAAAATTGGTATTATAGTTCTGGGTTATCTTGCATGAATAGGTATGCAACCCCTATGAGTCACCAAAGATGTTGGACATTTTTGGACCACATCCTAAGGTTGTGTCCAGATAGACCAAGTTATTAATGGATGATTATATGAACAAGTTTCTAGATAAAATAAGTATTCTAAGGATATCATTTTGCTCACAAATCTTTAGAGACACTTTGGGTTCACTTAAAGTGTAAATTACCATTTTCTAAGGCATAGACTAGATTTACATAGACCCTATGGGATGTCAATAATGTTTGGAATGGATTGGAAGTTCATGGGATCGCTTTGGTTCTTCATTATGTTCTTTGAGACACTTGGACCTAGTGGTAGAAATTTTGAGTGGGCACTTTGCTAACATCATAGTTTCCACATATGGATAAGTCAAGGAGAATTGAGCATATGGGTTTGTTCACATTTATGCCAATATCATATGCACCAAGTTTTATGTACTCCATCAAAGTTCATCAAAATATACAAAGGTCTAAAGTTGGCTCCTCAATCACTTTTTGCATGTTTACCCATACTCAACCATTTTTAAAGAGGTTTCAGTAGATCTAAGTGAGTATCTTCACAAAGTTATATATCATACATGCATTAGTTACAAGGGAAAATTGTCACATGGGTTTGTTTATTTTGGTCCTTAGTTTCTATGTGTTAAGTTTTAGGTCCTCTATTAAATCATAAATGGAGTTATGCAAGTGCAAAACTAGCTCCTTAGTCAAATTTTGCTAAGTTTTCCATACTTAGCCAAATGAGCTCAACTATTACCAAGACATCACATAAGAATAGATATGTACTATATAACTTGTGCATTTAATATATTCACTTATAAATCTCCCTTTATCTTTCACTCCTTTCTTATAAATATGGCCTTTGAGCTATTGTTTTGGATCCCTCTCTTGGGCATGACTAGACTCTGCCAAGATTGAGCCTTGTAACCTCTTGAGATAAATAAGATGACTATTTTCAGATTTTGTGATATTAGCCTAGTGTTTTCATGTTAGTTTTACTTGTATAAATGTTAGATCCTCTCCCTTGCCAAGTCCTGATCTCACCTAGCTGGTAGTTTTTTTAGCTATGCAAGTTATGTTTAGTGTTTGATGTCATTTGATTGAGGCCAACAGTAGACATATTGACTAGATAGTGCCTTTAACTAGGCCTCACTATCACCTCCCTTAGGTTTTGCTCACTTGATGAACCTCTACATGAAATGTTGATGCATGGCAGGCATTTAGAATCATAGATCGTGTTCTTTGTTTCTATCTCACTAAGTGTTTTAGAAGCTTAAGTATGAATGGATGGACAATCTTCATGGTCCATCACCACTCTTTAGAATAAGTTTTACCTTATGCATATATCTTTAGAATAAGGTCCAAATTATAAAATTTGAGGAGCTAGCCTCATAAAAAACCCTAGAGGTCTCATCTAGTTATAGGCATCACACAGCCTTAGACCATTCCCATATTAGTCCAAGTATGGGTCAAACTTGAATGAATATTACCCCTATTAGGGTGCTATTTGGATAGATAATAATATGAGTTTCTTAGGCCTTATGATTCTAATCCTTCTTGAGTTGGTTCTCATATAAACCTTCTAATTAGGAAATATGGTAGATTTTATACTTTTTTTTTGTCTAGGAGGCCCTAGATGGAAATGTGGATTCTTGGAAGTTATAAAGTTAAGACAACATCTATATTAAATACTAAATACTAGATATTAAATAATAGGGGGTTTCCTATGTGGGCATGCAAATACTCATTCTGTAAGCCCATAAAGTGGGATATAGCTAAAGGCACCAATCCCTCTTATTATATTTTACATTCTTAACTAGTGTGGATTTCAAAGTTTTCTTGGTCACCTCCACTTTATTGTTAGCCTAAGGATAATATAGGGAGGTAGTGTGCTAAAAAATATAATTATTTTTTGTAAAATTCATGCAGCTCATGATTCTAAAAATGGGATCCACTATTGAAAAAAATGATTTGTGGGACTTCAAATATAGATATTTACTTATTTAAGATGAATTTTTCAATGACACACACAATGATTGTGTTTAAAAGCATGTCATATAAATAATTCATGAAATATTTAGTGTTTGTCATAATAAATTGATGGCCATTAGAAGAGGTAGGTGGGAGCTTGCCAATTATATTAAGACCCCACATGGAAAAGGGCCTAAGTGTGATTATGGGTGGATCAATTGAGTGGAAACATGAATTTATTGTGATAACTCCTAAAATTTTAGATATTTTTTGACATATTATACAATGTCATTCTCAAGCAGGGGCCATAAATAGCCTTTTATATGGATCTTTTATGAAGTTGCATGATTGCCAAAGTGGCCACCATAAACACTGCTATGACAATGAAACAAAACTTTATAAAAATCTTCTTGATGTATGTATCTAAGGAGCATTCCATTGAAATATGTTTGATATAAGACCATGTTTATGATAATGTACTTAGTTGTGAGGATTTGAAGGTGTTTCCTTTGTTGATATTTGGTACATTTAATATATATGTGGTCACTTAAGTAGTTTATGATGTTTACAAATCATAGGGAGGAAGAAATTATGAGTTTATTGATCTAACAAATCATTTCATCAGGGAGGTCAATTTCAACAATGTCACTACTATCAAAATGCGAATCAACTAACCAATTGTTATTAGTCTATCCCTTACAAAATTTTGGTTCATGTATGTTAATTTAATCTTTCACAATAGTGTGATGAAACAACCAGCCTTTTTAGATAGTCTCAGTTGAGTTAAAAAGGTATGAAGGGTTTAGGATTCTAAAATGACCCTAATCTCTTGATTGATCATTTAATGTATCATTTATTTTATAACATAGACTATATCCACACATTCTTTCTTTTCTTAAGTATATCTTGGTTTGTAATCGATAATGACTTGGATAATTAAATAGATGGCTCTATCTGTTATCATCATCCTCGATAAAACATGAAGTTTAGGGACACTTCAATTTATATTATCTAAAGGATGAGTAATTAATCAAACTTAGGTAGCATAAGATTTGGTAGGGCCATAATAAAGTATTAGATATAGTCAAATGCATTATGAAAATATTGGGTTTATGTTAGACCACTCTCCTTTTAAATTAAGTTTTTTATGGGATGAATCACATATGAAATTTCATGAATAAACCTTCAAATTATTTTTATTTTCTCTAGGAATGTCCTTATACTTGATTCATTTGTAGGGTAGACAATTCAAAGATAACACATATTTTAGCAGGGTCTATATTAAACCCATACTTGGAAATTACATAGCCTATAAATTTTATACTTTTAACACATGGGATGCATTTTTCTAGATTAAGCTTGATGCCATACTTTATAAGGTGGATAATAATGATATACAAGAATTCAATATGATTGACTCTCTTTTAGGACTTTCCTAAAATATCTTCTACATATATCTCTACCAATTTTTATTGAGGTCATGGAAAATGTGAGCCATGACCTTTAAATACATTATGATAGCAATATTTATGCCAAAGGGTAGGTCATCATGACATAATATACACCACAACATGGTGAAATAGGTCTTAATTTTATATGCTTTGGAAATGTAAATTTGGTAATAGTTTTAAAATCCATCCATGACAGATAAAAAATAATACCTAACTTTTACATCCACATTAATGTCTATGGTGGGTAGTTTAAAATCATCTTTAGTACATGCCTTGTTAATTTCTATAAATAAATACATATCTTTGTCTATCCATTTTTATTGATAACAAGGACAATGTTGAACAACCACAGTGTATTACACAAGATTAATGAACCCTACCTTGAGGATTTTTATCACCTACTCTTTCAAAATCAATGCCATTTTTTATTTCAAAGGTTTAAGTTTGTTCTTGATGGGTTTGGCATCAATTTTGGTCACTAGGTTGTGGACCAATACTTCAATATTGATAGTCATCATGTCCCAATAAGATAAGAAAAAATAATTTGAAAACACAATGAGAAGTTGTTTGTGATATTCTACATATTAGAGAGAGAGAGAGAGAGAGAGAGAGAGAGAGAGAGAGAGAGAGAGAGAGAGAGAGAGAGAGAGAGATGATCCAAGATTAAGGATCCTAGGTTCCTTTTTTGAGTTGATGTTGATGTCTAAAGTGTCTTATTTTAAATGGGCATACCCCTCTTCAAGTTTTTAGTGGATAAGGGAGAGATCATAGGTTTCATATTTTTCTTTAAATAATTCATAATATTTCCCAGAAGAGTCATAGTCCTCAATTTTGTAATAAGAACCATAAATTTAAAACTTAAGGAAATTTAAAGGTTGAGGAATGATATAAACCCCATTTTTATAATACATTTTTGGGAGGTATTCATAAGTACATAGAAATTATAGATTTTATTCATCATTTTTTAAAAATTCCAAGGTCAGAGACTCATTCTCATTTTCTACATCGTAAAGGATTTCATCTATTGCCACCTATTTGACAAGTGGTTTAGGTCTTATAGACATAATAAATTTGGATTATAATATTTTTTATGTAGGTATAATTGAGAAGAGGAGGATATTTAATTGGTGAGTTGGTTCTCCTCTTTATGCATGGATTATATGGAAATAAATTCAAACTCTTTAGTGATTTCATGTAAAACCTTATTGTAGAGTAGAAGGCCTTTAATTTTAGTTTGATATATTTTAGAGACCTGATTTGTTATTAGTTTTGAATCCCCTTAACCCTCAATTTTTGGACCTTAATTTCTTAGCAATCAATATTCCTACAAAAATATATTATTATTTAGTCCCATTATTGGTGTATTTAAAACATATCTTGAATCTAAGATTCATGGTTATATCATATGGAGACACAAAAAATACCCTTGGCCTAGTGCCCAAACAAGTTTTTTTTCCATTTTAAGGGAGTATCCATTGATTTTTTGAAGGGAGTGAATCCCCATACTATAAAAGTTGAATTTTTAATTATTTAATATTTATACCATATAAATATTAGGAATTTATGTCATTGAATAAAAATCCCCCAAGCCTAGAAGTTTTTGGGGGTTGTAAATCCCAATACCATGTGGGTCAAAAGGATTAATAATAGGTTTATAGTTTTTAAAGTTTAAAAGTCACTCATGCTAGCATTCAAAACATCCCAACACTTAAAATCACACTAAAATATCACACAATTCTCCTTGTGTGTTCATCCAAAGTGCAAAGAGGGGAACTAGGCTAGGTCAGGGTTAGGTGGAAATAGTGTTGGCTTAAGCCTTTATCACATGTGTGTCCTTGCACATGATTAATTATGTATGGTTATCCTAGATGATTATACTTGTAGCGTGATAATAATTTATCATCCATATAAACAAAAACATAAATACACTATCATATCCAACCATACATCAAAACAAACATAAACATCAATAGAGATAATCCAAGACAATATTCACACTAATGTTCAATACTTATATTAATGTTCATATCTTAGTATTATAATACTATCTAACACTTAAGGCACTTATAATGATATAATATATAATTAGTATCCATGTCTCTACTCACACTCTAAATATAATCCATAAATATTTTACCTAAGGATAAACTCTTCACTAACCAAAAAAAACCCAATCCTTCTCTCTCTAAATATTCTACCTTTTATAGGATTCTAACAGTGTTATGTGTCATTTGGTAACTCAAATACCGCCACTTAATAGTTATTATGTCATATGTCTACTTAGTAATTATTTTTTTATTTTATTCGAGGTCATCTACCTTGTCATTCATTATTACTTCTCAACTACTTCTCAGTATCATCTATTAGTCATAACACTCACTATTAATCCCCATGATCTCTGATATGGTTTCTAGATACATGTGGTTTTGCTTGTCTTGATCCTCTTGTTTTTTTCATTTTCACATGTGTAATTTACCTTGGTATACTCACACATATCTTTATATAAGTCCTTAATAAGTGTTTGTGCTTGGGATGATCAAGTCTAAATGTGCCACTATTTTTTCCTTGAGACTTTTAGTGTTTATCTCTATTCATTTGCCACATGAGAACATGCCCTCAATCTTGATTATACTTATCTAAATTTGGGGGTCACCATTTTTATTTTAATAAAATTTTGATAATTTTTTTTTTTTTACTTTATTGAACATGATTTCTACTATTTTTGGTTTTTATTCACTCTTTTTGGTTACCTTCTCTATGGTTTCAACAATATTTTTATCAAGCTTATCAGTTGATGTTTTTCTAAGATTTTTAGATTTAAACTTTATAACCCATTTGGAAATTATAAAAAACTCTTTTTATTTCACATGAGGAGAATAATTAATTCCCTTATTTATATGGAAATGATAATTAATTTGAATTCCTAGCTTTTTCTTAATATTGGCTTGATGGATATTGAATGACTTAGGATCACCATGAGTAAGTAAAACCTATCCAAGATGCAATAATATTATTTATTTTTGAGGGAATGGTATTCATGTTATGAATCCATGGCCTTCTCAATACCATGTTGTAATTTATATATTTGCCTATAACATAGAACTTTATTAAACTTTCTTTGGGTCCCAAAGTAATACGTAGAACTATGGTCCCAATAGAAGTCGTCTTGAGGCTATCATAGCCCTGAGGTTATTTTTTGGTAGATGAATAGTTAGTTTTTATATAACCTAGTTATTGGGGGAAGGAAAAGGGGACTATATTAATATCAACCCCATCATTGATCATTAATATTTTAACATAGTTTTCATATGTCCACATTTTCAAATACAAGGTAATATCTCCTCTCCTAGCCAATTTTACATCAAAAGTAACCATCTAAGACCAAATGGGTACTTGAAAACCTTAAAATTATTTATAGGGATACATATCTATATTGGTGTTATTTATTTAATCTTTAGGATGGGTAATTTTTTCCCAATGACCAAGACCTAGGGTATTAAGAACAACCATGTGATGGGTAGGAAATTTATTCAATAAATCCATGAATGAGATGTGGAAAAAGGTATTTGTGAGGTATAAAATGATATCATAATTTATGAAAGGTTTGGGTGATCCTCAAATTTTAGATTCTATATAATTTTTTAGAGGGGGATTTTTTGTTTGATACTCCCTAGTGCAAGTAATAGTGTTTTCTTATTCATCAACTTCCAAATCCACAAAACCTATCAAGTAGGTCTTCCCTTAAATACTGAGGCATGGTTATACATCAATAATTTTATAATTTTAATCCTCTATGTCATGAGTTATATATGCAATCATAAATGAATCATATCTATAAATCAGTCTTGGCTCAAAGAAGATAGAACATACCTACACTTCCGATTGGGATACACTTGTTAAGTAGGAGCATGACCAATATGGGGATCCACTAGACCTAATTAGGGGATCACTTATCACAACATATCATTCTAGGAAGGGTTCTAAATCCTATAGTATAACACAATCACACAATAACCCTAATGGATTCCTAAGGTTTAAAACATTCACTTATTCTAATAATAAGAAAGTAAATCTAATCTAGTGCACACCAAAGCTTATGGCAAAAAGTGGGGGTTAGAAAAAATAAATTAAACATGTATTAGAAGACATATATTCATGTCAATGTATACAAAATCCTAATACATGGGGTAATAATACAAATGCATTGTCTATCTACTCTTACAAAGGAGAAATAAAGTTAAGAATACTTACCTTTGAAGATGAACCCACCAAGCCTCAATCTCTCCTTTGTCCAAGGTGTTTGGCAAGAGATTGTTATGGTATGTAAGGATAACAAAGATAAATCATCTCTAGGTTACACAACCTATCTAAGCATCCCAAATAATTATCCACAAGATAAGATCCATATCTCCAAAGAAAGTATAGAACCAAAAATTTATTCATCAAGCAGAATGGTCAATAAGTAGATGTTTTTCACACTTATTCACTATTAATTATTATATTTTGAAATGGTGGGAAATGAACTTGTATATATAGGTGAATCTTGCCCTAAATCCTCTCAAAAATGTTGGTTGTAAAGGGTTGACCCAGTCAACCCAATGTGTTTTCAAGGACAATTCACTAGGTTTGAGCTAGGTTGGTCAAAATGCTAACAAGATAAGAAAGTGGAAAATACCCCTAAATTATATTGGGTCGATCTAGTAGACCTAGTATAGTCAACTAACCAAAAGGGAATTAAGGCAAGGAAATGATGGATAAGGCATGACAACTAAGAGGAATGGTTAGGACTAAGGAGAATAAGCTTAGGGTAAATGGTTTTAGAAGACAAGTGTATAGATGAAAAGTGAAACAAAGAACAACAATCTTATGAAGCACCAATAGTCTACCCACCCCTTTCCCAATGCACCCCTTAAGGCATGCACTTAGTGATATTGAGACTCGATAGGTTCCTTTAAGATACAAAGTGTCAATAATCAATAAAAGTTTTAAAATATTATGTGTATACATATGCCCCACTCAAAGCTCATCACATGTCACATAAGTGCAACATGGGATGGTGCTTCAGGATAGAACATGATAACGCATAATGTTGATGCTAAGTAAAGTGAAATAAGCATAAAAAAAGATAAATCAAAGGATAGAATTAAAAACTTCATACCTTTACTTGCCTTAGTGCCGTAGATAAAGAATTAGACTATAATAAATGTGAAGGTGTCCAATGTAGAGAACACTTCATGAACCTATAGAAGTTAGTGCAAAAAATAGCTAAAAATAGAATTTTTTAGAAGATAAGCATATGATAGTGGAAAATATTCTCTACATCATCATGAATCTAATGTATTTTATGGTTTGTAAAATGGATGAGTAGAAATAAAGATATAAGCAAAATAAGGAATCTACAGGACAATAATTGAAAGATTTAAATTTTTAAAAGTGTTTTTAATAGGGAAAAGAGAAGTCATTTGTTATTTTGATTTATGAGAGAGGAGAAAAAGACATCTAGAGACAAAGATGAGCTAGGATGGTTAGGAGGTGATAGGCTAGACAAGGAGAGGCTCTAGAGGCATCAACAGGTGCACTATAGGTATACAGCTAAGAATCTCAAACCAATTTTTGAAATTTGTAATGACTTAAGTGTAGTTTTAGGAAAATTTGATTTGAAGCATTTATATATGTCAAAATGAGGCAAATTTATATTTTAAGGGTAGAAAATAGGAAGATGGGAAATGGGTTGAGAAGATTTAAGAAGAAAGCAAGAAAATTGCACTTTTTTGGGAAAATGCAAGGGGTCAGCAAGCAGAAAGCACTCAGTTGACCCAATAGGCTGGAAATTAAGCAAAATCCATAATGTCAACCTAGTAGGTATGGATGGACCCTATATAATCTATAGGATGGTGGCCTAGTTCAGAGTTATTAGATGGTTTGAAAGGTCTAGAATGAAAATTTAGCACTAGGGAGGGGAAGATAAGGGGGTTGACTTAGATGTTTGAGTCAACCAAGTGAAAAGATAGGAAAAATATGGTCAAACTAGTTTGACCAAAGAGTTAGAATATTACAAAAAAGAATGCAAAAGGTTGAAAGAGGGATAAAATGGCCCAAAATGACAAAGTAAGGTTATGAAAGATTTAGTAGGCTAAAGATTAGATAAAAATAATAAAATAAAGTAATTTAGGCTTGTTTTTTATGTAAAAAATGTAAAAATAATGTATTTTGACTATTCATGACATGGAAGAATTGATACATCCTTCATTATTTCTTAGGTGCAAGGATGATAGATATTTTGGAGACTTGTGGATGTGACATGGTTATTAGACTTATTAGATAGGTTATCAGATGGAGATAGGGCTAGACTAGGATCCATAGGTCTAGGTAGGATAATAGAGATGTGTCAGATCCCCCTCAGTGTTGATTTATTAGTCATGTTCCTCAGTTTTTGGGAATAATTGACTAATACCTTCAGATGGGAGGTGGAAGGGCATATAGTATAGGTGGTTATCACACTAGAGGATATCTATGCCATCCTAGGGATACCTATATTAGGAGTGTAGGTGACTATAGGAATACCAAATAGCCTAGAGGAGAAGAAAGCCTTAGCTATGTGGGCTATAGTCTTAGAGATGATATTACCAAGAAAGAGAGTTAAAATTTTTGATGTCTATACATCATAGATTTTGGACATCTAGAAGGTTGTGATAGGCCTTGTGACATAGTGATTGTTATGTCATAAGTCAGATGGTAATTTACCACTATCCATGGTAGCTTTGAGCAAGATGATATTAGAGGAGTGAGTTATATATGACTTACGATCTATCATTTGGATCCAACTGGTACATGATCTATATAAGATACTATTTAGAGGGTAGAAAACCATGGGATTGATTATATTGTTGATAGCTTGGATATATGAGAGGTTTCTTGTGTAATGACTGACTGTGTTACCTAATGTAGTTGATATAGGTCACCTCAAGTATAGAGATAGAGAGAGGACTATATAGTGTAGATCATGCCCTATGTGCTAGTTATATAATTAGTAAGATGTGAAAACATAGTGTGGTAGCCATATGAGCATATAGTAGCTATATGGGTGAGTTGGGATATAGTTATACCAGTGATAGTGAGGATAGAGGTGGTTGAACACTATTTTTGGCGGAGAGAGCCACATCCAATGGCATGGGTACCATGGAAGATAGGCCTATCTCATATAGTAGTACCTATATTGATGTCTAATTAGTGGTCTTAGTATGTGAGGGAACCGTAGGGGAGGAGAGGACTAGGACCACTAGTGGAGAGGTTGACACTAAGGCCACATTGAAAGCAACTATAGACTAGTTAGGTATGATGAGGAGTGGATTAAAAGGATAGGGATGTGGAGGTAAAGATACCAAATGTACCACTAAAGGTTTCACAATGAGATGAGTAGTGGCCACTAAGGATATGGTGTTGACGGAGGTAGGAGTATCAGGAGAGAGTGAATATTATTGCCATCCTAGATAACCCCATAGGTGAGTTAAAGGAAATGATAGAGAGAACACTATGATGTAGGCTAAGATGGACACAAGCCATGATAGTTGGGTTTGAACTAAGGAGGAAGCCTACAAAGGAGGTGTTAGGAGGCCACATAGATGGGGAGATTGTGCTAGGTGATTGCATAGATGGAAAGACCATAGTGGTTGAGACATAGATAGGTAAAAAATGATTAATTTGTTGCTTAAATTTTCATTTATAAGTAGAGATAGATAATATGAGATATAAAATTGATCTAACATCTATCTTATGGGATTTTAAAAGTGTAGTTGAAGATGTAGAGGAGATATGGGAGTCCTTAGTGAGAGGATCACTCCATGACATCTGGGATGAGACTCTATAGCCATATGACCCCATGACACTAGAGGATATAAGTGTACCATCTACCCCAACTCAGGAAAATTGGTTCAAATTAGCTAGAGAGGCAGTGAGGTAGATACGAGTGTAGAGAGAGAAGATGCAGACACTAGTAATGATGGGTGGCAAGGAGTTATAGGCATGGTAGGATTTAGTAGATGAGAGGGTTGTGCATCTAGATATAATAGTATAAATTAAAAAGATTTAGACCAAGTTGGTAGAGTCACAGGTGCATGTAGCACACCTATAGGGATAGGTAAAGGGATTCAAATCCCAAATGACCTCCTTACAACATACTAATCAGAGGAGTTAGACTAAGGCCTTAGAAGATAGTGTGGCTAGGCCATGAGTTAGATAGGATGGAGCTTAGCCAGAGATCTAGAGCATTATATATAGTTGTATATATTGTATTAAACTCATTATATATATAATGAGTTTAATACAATATATACAACTATATACAATGATATATACACTCATTATATATATATATATATATATATATATATATATATATATATATATATATCATTATATATATATATATCATTATATATATATATATCATTATATATATAATGAGTTTAATACAATATATACAACTATATACAATGCTATATACACTCATTATATATATATATATATATATATATATATATTAGATGGATCATTTTGGCATATTATTGGATGTGTATGTTTTCATTATGGTTGATTTTGTTTGTGGATGCTTTGGATATATTTATTTATAGCACATGGATTTAGCTTTGTTGTATATTTTATAGGAAATATATGAGATGTGGTTTATTTTATAGCATTATGAAAAACACAAGCATGGTTAAAAATAAATAGGCAAAAGGACTTGGAAAATATAATTAATCAATAAAATATATTACACATGATTTCAAGCTGGGAAATGTGTAATAACAAGAAATGAGTAAGTATAAAGAAACAAGAAATGGTAAAACAAGATGGTAAAAAATAATTTGTTTTTAAACCAAAATGAAAGGTTTTTGCACCAAATTAAAATAAGTAAAATCATACTAATATCACATTGGGAAGTATGAAAATAGTGTAATAAAATGGAAGGTATGTAAAAGGGCACAAATGGTATAAAAATAAATTAATGAAGTCAATCAAGCATACTAAATCATGCTGAGAAGTATGAAAGAAAAATAAAATTGAAAAAGTTTGGTCTTAAATTTATCATACTAATTCAAGCTAGGAAGTATGAAAAATTCAATAAATGGTTGTGATCTTACATGTACTTAGAAAATAGGAAAATAAAATGGGAGATAAGAATTAAGTAACCATAAAACATAATAAATCAAGATGGGAATCATGTAAAATAGCATGTAAATTTATAATCGATTGAATCTTATCTCAAATTTTACACATGTAATTTGGATGGTGACTTGGGTATTGGAAAAAAAATTGAGGAGGGTCAGGTCATATCCATGGTCTTACACTACAACTCTATAAATAGAACACCACTAGGGTGGAATAAATAGGAAGATAAGGTAATAAAAGAATGTGGGTAATAGGAAGGAAAAGCTGGTAATTTTTAAGTAATGTTGGGTCTTATATGTGATCTTACAAAACAACTCATAAATGAAATCCCAAGGGGAGTGATCAGTAGGCAAAAAAATGTTTCTTAAGAGTAAATATAAAGGATATAAGGAGTGAAAAAGGGAGTGTAAAATGAAATACTTAGGCATATTATGAGAATACCTTAGGAGACAAGAGACATACTAATGACATGAGAAGACACTAAGTGACTAGTGGTCATCTATGTACAAAGGAAATTTATTCTCTATAGATAAAAAGCTTTGTAGGTAGATAATTATGCTACTAAGATCAACTCATGAAGGTAGATTGGTAAAATAAAAATTAAAATAGACCTACCTTCCTATGATGTGTTACTCATTCTTTAGGACCCCTTATAGATATGTCGATCTACTATGAAGATTAGGTACTTGCATGAGAAAGTAGATAGCACTAAAATATTTTTTGTTCTCCTCTTCTAATCTACTAGCTTATCACACCCCAAAGGACCTTGGATCTATTTTGAGGCCAACTATGGAGTTTGAGATTTGAACATAATAAGAAGATGTGCTTTGAATCACATCTTTTAGTGTGATTAGAATTTTTAAGAATATTTTTGCCTTTTGATATCATTACCTTTTGTTTAAATTATTTGGATTTTAACTTTCTTTTGAAGTCTTTTTATTTTTAATATTCCTCCTCCATATGGATTTGGAATGACCAATCATGAGATAGATAATGATACACATGAATGAGATGTAGGCTAAGGCTAAAGGAAGCTAAGTAACCAAAAACAAAGACTGACTAAGACACTTAGGATTGACAATGAACTAGCATGTAATCTCAAGTCTTAACCATGTATATGCTTAATTTGTGATAAAAGGAAGAGGGAAAAAAGAGATTGAAAGTGGACCAGTAAAATGAGATAATAATGAGTAAGATTATTTTCTATTAGATCACATGGTAAAAGGAGATAATAACCAATGGGAACAAGGTTTATATAACCAAATTATCATGACAAATTATCTATGAAAAATAAGGATAAGAAATAAAAACAATCATAAAGATACAAGAAAGAGAGTTTTGAGAAAAAATCCAAGGAAAAATGGAAAGCAATGATAAATAAAATATAACCATATGCAAATATAAATAATAATATAAGCAAGATATAGTACAACAAGTAAGATCATGATATAAGATAAGCAAAAATTTGACACAGTGTCAAATGATATAATAGATAAAAATAAGATTGGATCACATGTCCAATCTAATATAAATGTGAAAGCACCATGCATATGCTCATAAATACTACTAAATTTGTCCACACACATTATTCAATACATCGAAAAAGTCTATATGAAGCTGTAATCAAACTGTTGCTAAGGTTTCATCAATCTTTAATAAATATTAGGAAAATACTTCTTTTCTGATCTCCTCAATTGAAAAAGTAGGAATGCTGAAAGTATCATGCTAAGGAGGGAAAGTAGGCAAGGGATGGTTAGGATAATGCATGGGATAAGTCTCTAATGGAGATGTAAGAATCATTGATGGAGAAGGATCCATGGGTGAAGGACTCATGGGTGGAAAAGGATCCATATGTGAGGGAAGGTCCACGAGTGAAGGAATCATAGGTGGAGGCACAAAATGTGGTGAAGGTACCATAGGAGGGAATGGAACTACTAGAGTTGGATCCATGGGAGAAGAAGGAGAAGCCTTCTTATAAAAATAACCTATGGTAGGAATATAAGAAGGTCCAAGAATGGCTATAAGATGATCTTTGAGATGTTGTAGGATATGACAATGACCAATGTGATGGGTTTCACATAGATGCCATAGATAATATACCTCATCATACTTAGGCATGTACTTAGTAAGTACCTTAGGGTGAGGTATGGATGTGTCTGATGATGAGGAAGAAGGATGTATCAATATATTGTTACAACTTGCAACAATGGGTGAAAGAATGATTATCTATCCCATGGAAGCAATAGATATGCTTGTGAGTGGTTTTAGGAGAAATACTCATAGAAGGAGGTAAAATAGGAGTGGAAAAAGTTGGAGAACACTCATCAACCCATTTGGTGGGTAGAGGAGCCATCTTAGGCAAGAGAATCAAACCATCACCAAGGGAGGGTGATGATGAGGAAGGAATGAAACTAGGCCCAATGGAAGAAGTAATAGCTTTGGAAATAGGGGTAGGCTCAGTAATAGTAGGAATAGAAATAGGATAAACTATATCATGAGCAAGAAGAGGATCAATTATAATAGGCTTTACTATGAGAGGAGTAGGATCTATAGAAAGTTTAAGGATAGTCACACTAACCTCATGGGTAAACCAAATTTTGATGCAGTGGATTGTACCCTTTGAAGGGAGGCTCATCTCTCTTCCTCCAAGTGGCACAATGGAGACATTCCTCTTATTGTTGGTTTCAAACATGAGGGATGAATATCAATATTAGGGGCTAGCTCCCCTTGATGCACCTTGAGGCTCTGGATTTCCTACTACTAATAATAGGGGGGATGAAAAGGGAAATAAATACTAAAATTAGAACCTAAACTAATGCGATGATGTACCAAAATTGTTGGTCTACTCAGCTTTGACATAGAATTTACACCAGAGAGAAGAAAGCATACACTTAATTCAAATGAGAACCTTTCCTACATCAGTGCTTCAAAAGGGGATCCTATGGAGATACAAGGAGGAAGAACTATTAGAGGTGTTCTAAGACACACTATGGATAGCCTATTCACATACACCTATACTCTGAGCTAGACACTTCTTGTTAACTTGCAAGAGAATAACTCATAATACACTATATATGTTGGTATAAACTTATGAAATCATGAAAATGAAATGACTTAAGATAAGATAAAACCATAGACATATGTAAAAGTGTAAGCTCAAATGGAGGTAAAAAAAATGCTTCTTTTGATTCAAGTTAAATTCCTTTAGGGCTTCACCATACAAGTTGAGACCATTTTTCTTAAATGAGAAGTTACAAATATATAGATAACTTAGAAATAGATAGCTAACAAATCAAGGGATGGAAACCCATGCTGAGTTAAATGCTTCTACAGATATGACAATCCTGTGTTGTTATCATATTCTTCTAATGCATATGGGAGATCCATGTTGTAGATGTCTAAGTCAATTCCCTTACTATCTTGGGCCTATAAAAGCATGGGATACTCTTTCTAGCAACTGACAAAGCCATCCCCAAGTTGTGTTGACTGGACCATGCTCTCTTTAATGTTGGGCACAACTGGTTATGCATTAATGGAGAAGCATGAACACATGGGCTGCTCTCCTCTATAGTTCAAAAACCAATCCATTTTATTAGTTTTTGATAGATATGTTTCACCAAATATATTAATTCTCCTTGATGAGTCATCCATGCCACTTGTCTTGGTCTAAGTGGTCATTGATTCTATCCTTTATCTTTGCCAGTATCTAGAACTGTTCCTTGTTTTGTCTTTTTTGCTTTGTCTTTTCCCATATTTTGTCTTCTTCCTTCAACCTCTCCTTTGCCTTGTCATTTTCTTTGACTTATCAGGCCTTTTGTCATGTTTTCCTTTAGACAAAATGTCTAAAGGAATTCATTTAGACATTTTATCCAAAGGAATTCTTTCTTTTGATTACTTCCTTTCTTGAAGGGCATGTGCCCTTCGAGACTTTGCAATTTGTCTCCTTCTTTAGCTAGTTTCCCTCTGCAAGGGTTTCTTTCATCCAAAGGTGCCCTTCAGGCTTTTTTAAAATGGTCTTCACCTTTCTCAAGGTGCCCTCCACAAGGGTACTTACCCTTCAAACTTTTTGCAAACATCCTTCAAGCCATCAAAATGCCTTTGAAGAAAATCCATTGTCTTTTGAAAACTACTTTAGACCATTTCAAGTCCTTCAATTTCTTCTACTTATAAAAGTAGACAAGTAATGCACCTATACAAACCCAATTTTCACTAGACTAAGAAAAATTACAAAACACTTGGCTTTTTCATTATAAATGTCTGGCAGAGAACATTTTTTGCACAAAGTAGCAGAGGGATGATCTAGCCAAAACATGGATTGGATGACCTTTTTAAGTAAAAAGGAGGGGGTGCCAAATTTTTGTTTTCAGGACCAAAAATTGGTCAACACAATTGGTGACTCATAGAGGAAGCATGCATGTTGTGCTTGGGAAGACTGGTAGCCACAAATTCCATTGGGCATGGAGTCAGGATGCATCTTGGAGAAGTCAACAAAAGATTTATAATGACATAAGAACCAACAAATATTATACCCCAAACAATAAGGAAAAAACACACACAAAGGCTAAAAACACTACACACATGCATAACAACATTCAGGGAAAATGAGGAAAAATAAGGAAACTATGTACATGACAAAAGAAACCTAGTAATAATACTTAAGATATATCCCATTGATTGGGATATGTATCTCTTCACCATATAACATGGAGATTTAGAAAGCATTATGTTATTTATATTAGGTTATGACATATGGGCCACTCCACAAAATGTCAAACTTCATGTGCCTTCCAGGCTTGGCTCAGTCTTCATCCCACTTCAAGACAATGTCACCTTATAAGATGGTCCTTGGAATAGACCTTTTGTAAAAATTCTTCTTTGTTTGATATTGGCGGCTGCACATGGCATCCATGGATTGGTCTCTCACTTTTTAAAGCTCTATTAGCTCATAATACCTAACTTCCATGTTGTCACTCTCCACCAATTATAGCTGACGGATAAGATCCAAGGTTGGTAACTCAAGTGAGATAAGAATTCTAGCTTCCTTTCCATATATAAGTATGTATGGTGAATTCTTGATTGCCCTTTTTGGAGTGATCCTATCTACCTAAAGAGCTATCTTCAACTTGGCATGCCAAGTCCTTTAATTTTCCTCCATTGTCCTTTTTATGATCCTAATCAAATTCTTATTTGTGGACTTAGCCAGCCAATTCCCTTATGGATAGTAATTAGAAGAAGTGTTGAGATAGATTCCATACTTTAATGCCCACTCACTTGTCTTTGTTCCTAAGAAAGCCAATGCATTTTCTGAAATGATTGTGGTTGGGACCACAAATCTTGTCATTATGCCTTCATAGAAGTCTAGGAATGCACTCTCATTAGCCTATTTCAAAGTTATGGCCTCTACCCACCTTGTGAAATAATCCATGGAAATCAAAACCCACTTATGGCCAACATTAAGAGGATTGATCAACCCTATGAAGTCCAACCCCTATTGTATGAATGGTTATTCCACGTGAATAGGATGAAGAGGCATGACAACTAGCCATTGTTTCTCATCAAAAAGGCACATTTTTGACATTTCCTCACCCAAGCATGAGTGTCTTTAAAAAAATTGGGCCAAAAGTAACCAACCCTCATAATTCTTGTAGCTATGCCCTTAAGATCAAAGTGGCCACCAGTTGGTCCATCATGGAACTCAGATAGTACCTTATTGACTTGGTATGAATCAATGTATCTCAAGAGTACCCATAAAAATTATTTCCTGAATATCACTCCATCAACTAGGACATAAGGAAGATATTGGAGTCTAAAATACCTCCTCTTGGTCTTATTAAGACCTTGTGGACACTCACCAGTTCAAAGGAAATGAACCATGTCTTGTGCCCATTTCTTCATGACTATAGGTACAACTGCTATAGGTTCATTATGGAGTACAAAAACATCCTCCTTTGGCTCTTTCAAGTCTATAATGAGGTGTTCACATAGCCCTCTTCCTCTTACCAGCTTGTTAGTCTTGATCTCTATGTCATACTCCATTACTTTGGTGATCCAACTTGCCCTTTTCTCATTCAAGTCTTGGTTCAGCAAGAAGTCTTTTACACTAGGATGTGGAACCATGATGTGAATTTTTTCATTAGACAACATATGTCTAAAATTATTTAGACTTCATATGACTACAATCACTTGCTTCTCAACATATGTGTATCTAACCTCATAGCCTTCTAAACCTTGGCTAAAAAAATCATTAGGTTCTAAATTCTCACCATTTGCTAGAGTGAGCATAGCAGAGATTACCTCTTCATTCCCAAAGGTGTATAGATTGAAGTCCTTGGAGAAGTTTGGACTAGCTAGGGTAGGAGCTTGGGTGATAGTTTGCTTGATTCCTTCAAAGCTTTCTCTTCTTGTTGTTGTCCATGTGAACATCTCATCCTTCCTTAGCATGGAATTTAGTGGCTTGACAAGCTCAAAAAAGTTAGGAATTAATCTTCTAATGAAATTTATTTTAATAAAGAAACTTTATAGGCCCTTCTTGTGCTTAGGCAAGGATAATGTTAAAATGGCGTGCACCCTCTCTGGATCAATGGATAGGCCTTCCTTTGAAATGATATGCCCAAGATCTTGCCTTCATGGATGGTAAACATGCATTTTTTTGGGTTGATAGAGATGCAAAACTCTCTACACCTTTCAAATATTTGCCTCAGGAGCTTCAAATGTTCACTTTCCTCCTTAGAGAATACTATCACATAATCAAGATAAACTAGCACAATGTTATTGATCAAACTTTAGAAATTCATATCCATAGCATGTTGGAAGGTAGCTTGAACATTTGATAATTTGAATGGCATATTCTTGTAGGTGTATGTTCCCCACTTGGTGGTGAAGGCTATCTAGTATTGGTCACATTCTTGTACCAATATTTGATTGTACTTAGAGTAACCATCTAGGAGAGAGAATCTTTCACTTCCTATCACCATCTAAAGAATTTGCTCCATACTTGGAAGGGTATAGTGATATCTTAGTGAGACTCTATTTAGGTCTCTAAAATCCACACACGATCTGACCTCTCCATTCTTCTTCCTAACAGGGACTAAATTGGCCAACCAAGAAGATTGTTTGAAAGGGAAAATTATCCTAAACTCGATCAATTTGGTGAGTTCCTTCCTCATAAGAGGCTCAATATTTGGATTGATTGTCATTTGCTTTTGCTTTATGGGTTTGGCACCTTCCTCTAGGTCAATGGTATGTTTGGCCAAGCTTGGATCAAATCCCTTCAAATCACCATATTCTCAAGCAAAGACATCAACAAACTCTTGATATAACATAATGAAAGCATGTTTTTCTTCATTGGTACACATCTTCCCAAGTGCAAGCAGCTTATCCTTGTATATCTCTACCCTTTCATAATTTTCCTTCTTGTTTGACATACTTTTTTTATCTCTCTTGAGTTGGTCATCTTCATTTAAAATGCTCTCAAGAGTTACCAAACCTTTGGGAAGCTTGTTGGTCTTTAGTTAAACAATCTACCCATCATACTACTATTATAGCTTGGACTAATTTTTGGAAGTAAACTTAGCTTCTTCCTGTAAGAAAAGTGTTATTTTTTGGTCACTTTCAAACATCTACCAATTGGTGACATTGTCTGATATGGAGGGCCTCACAATCACCTTTAAATGATGTTGATTCTTACTTTGTCTCATCCCTTTTGGGATATCAAACTGAGCACCAACTACTACTAGTATATCTACATGATTTTTCTCCTATCTTAGAATGGAAGTGATGTTGAAAATAATGAATTTCTCCATAAGGTCCCACACTTTGTGCTTGTAATACTTGAGTAAGGAGTCATTGGTCAAGCTTTGACTTTCTCACTTGGTTCACAATCAACTCACTATATCTAAACACCAAAAATTCTTTGATTCCTCTCTTCCTTGCCCATTCTAGGCCATGAACAAGGGCCTCATACTCTACTACATTATAGGTGAAAGAGAAATGAAACGTAAAAGTTGACAAGTATTTATCCTTTAAAGGTGAAACCAGCATTGCCCCACCACCAACTCCTAACTTACTTCTAGATCCATCAAAGAACAACTACCACAAACTATAGTCCTCTTGGTCTATATTCATCAATTTAGGTATGAAAGCATATTTCTCATACATGTAATAGACTCCATGACTAGATTTTTCAATGAAATTGTATTGATCATACTCAAAGTTGTCATTTCCCCATTCATCTAGGAGTAGGTCAGCAACTCCTACAAGGGAAGATGATGGAGATTGGTCCACCTAGAGCTCTTCTTCATTAATGTTGGCATAGTTCACATTCACCATTTTAGGTGAGTATGGCTCGAGGAGATCCTTGTGGATGGGATTTGACTCAATATTTTCTTTAGTTTCATACTTTGTCCTAAGAACCATGTAAGACCAATTGGCTGCCAAGTATCTACCTATCTTGGATGTGAAATCCCTTGACAATCAAAGAGCAAAGTAAGGAGGAACATCTACCACTACCACATCATGGGGAATTGAGAAAGCTAGATAAGCATGAAGAGTTAGATTCAAGCCTCTTGCCACTCCCAAAGTCTTAGCTGGTGATCCATCCAACTGTAAAACTCCTTTGGTATTTGCTCATACTTGAGGCCTAGCTTATTAGCTATGCATTTGGGCATAATTAAGGTGTTTGCTCCATTATAAATGATGCAATTATGGACCAAGAAATCACTAATAATTAGGGACAAATAGAATGGAGGGACCTTCTCATATTTCTTTGCTTAACCTCCCATGGGAAGAGCCCCATTTACTATCAATATGTTATCATTTCTTGTTATGATAGCTTGCTCACCCAGCCCGTATAATTCCTTTTAGAGTATATCCTTTTGTCTTGGTAATGCTAAAGAATCCCATAATTAGATGTTCATGTGTAGCTTCTTCATTTGGTCCACTATATTGATTGAAGGATTTCCCCCTTTAGAGTTCTCCTTGGGAACATTCATAACCTATGGTATAACTTGAAGAGCTAAAGTTACAACTGGTGGCCTATAATTGAAAAACTTTTGATTTACTTGTCATGAAGGAGACATTGTAAGTGCTTGAGTGGCTACTTGAGCTTCATCAATGGCTCTCTTTTTGGACCTGATATTGGATGCAACACCAACATTCTAATTACTTATGCTACCCACATAGTTGACTACATATAACTCTCCTTCTAAGTGATTCATAAGAGTGAAATCAGATTAAGCCTACCTGTTATCCATCACAAGTTATGTTGACATCTCAAAATTTGAGAACTAGGCTGCTTGATCACCTTGTGTGGTCATGCTTTGATTTGGTAGCTCACTGGCATAAGCAACCTATTCTTGGCCATGCTCCAAGGGTGGATAATTGGGTTTCTCTTACACCAAATTATTTTGAGTGGGAATAAGAGCCTTGAAAGATGAAGGGGCATTTAGATTATAGATTTGATAAGGTTTGACATGTGTAATTTGACCTTTCCCTTGATTATAATTCTAGAAGGGAGGCCTATTTTCTTACCCAAACTATTGGTACCCTTGATTTGGCCTATAACTCTAATTTTGTTGTCTCTTGAGGGAACCTAACTCATTGGTAACACTTTGTAGTAGGCTCTTAACTTCATGGATGTCATTTATAGGGGTATCAACTAGCTTCTCTTGATTAGGTAGAGGAGCTAGAATGGGTACAAAAGCCTAGACTAAGGGCTATAAATCAAGAAAGAGTGGCATATGAGGTCTAGGAGTTATCTTTCCTACTTGAACAAAGCAATTTTTAGTAACTATGGCTATTTCATAAGTAGCAGGCAAAGTGTTCCCACCCATGGACTATATCATGATAGTAATGTCACTATTTAGGGCCTTCAAGTAGTAAAGGAAAACATAGCTTGGGGTTAGCCTCACAAGAATTAGGATTCAATCCCAAGTCTTTTGGAGCCTAGTGTTAAAATATTGCATAAACTCATGTGGGGCTCTCTTCATGGTGGTCAATTACTCAGTTGGAGATAAATGGTCATTTTTTTCCCCACACCTATTAGTCAAGAGGGTCCCTAACTCATTCCATGAGCCAACTAAGTTCATAGGCAAGGTCCCATACCAGTCCAAAACTTTCCCTTTGAAGGACAAGGCTAGCAATCTAATGGTTACATTTTCTTTAGTGATATTATGGACATTGTAAAGGTTGGATATATTTCTAATATGCTTGACAGTAGTGATTGGGCCCTCTCCACTAAAGAGAGGAACACTTTTGAGATCTATCCTTGGAATTGGGTCATAGCACTGAAGGTTTAAGGGAATTTGACCATTAAAGGCCACAAAAGGGAAAGCCCTAAGGGCTACCATGGCTGTGAAAGGATTCAACTAGGGTCTCCTTGAGTAGGTATATTTTATGGCTAGTTTAGGAAAATGGATTGATACATAAGGGTGGGTATTTTCAAACCTTAGCCTTTTCATTAAGTTCAAAGTCAAATCAACAACTTCAAAAGGGACACCCATATAAGAATATTTTGTAGTGACCTTTGGCATGGGATGCTAGACTAATCATTAACCAGAGACTGAGTTCCTGATTAGAGTCACCAAGTATTGAAGATAGCTCCTTATTTTGGATTTTTTAACAATATCAAGACCAACACCAATATTAAAAATTATAGGACACAAAAATTTGTCCCATCAAGTATGCCAAAAACTATTGATGTAGTGGATTATACCCTCTGAAGGGAGGCTCAGCTCTCTTCCTCCACATGGCACAATTGAGACATTCCTTTTTTTGTGGGTTACAAATATGAGGGATGAATTTCTAGATTAGGGGTTGGCTCCCCTTGATGCACTTTGAGGCCCTAGATTTCTTATTACTAATAATGGGGGGGATGAAAAGGGAGAGAAATACTGAAATAAGAACCTAAACTAATGTGGTGATGCACCAAAATGGTTGGTCTACTTAGCTTTGACATACACTTTACACTAGAGAGAAGAAAGTATACACTTCTTTCAAATGAGAACCTTTCCTACATGAATGTTTTAATAGGGGATCCTATGGAGATATAGGGAGGAAGAACTATCAGAGGTGTTCTAAGACACACTATGGATAGCCTATTCACATGCACCTATACTCTAATTTGGACACTTCTTATTGACCTTCAAGAGAATAACACATAATACACTAGATATGTTGGCATAAACTTATGAAATCATGAAAATTAAATGACTTAACATAAGATAAAACCATAGACATATGCAAAATTACAAGCTCAAATGGGGGTAAAAAAAATGCTTCTTTTGATTCAAGGTAAATTCCTTTAGGGCTTCACCATATAAGTTGAGATCATTTTTCTCAAATGAGAAGTTACAAATATATATAGAACTTAGAAACATATAGCTAATAAATCAAGGGATGTAAACCCATGCTGAGTTAAATGCTTCTATAGAGACCACAAGCCCATGCTGCTACCTTATTCTTCTAATTGCATATGGGAAAGCCATGTTGTAGATGTCCAAGTCACTTCCCTTACTATCTTAGGCCTACAAAAGTATGGGATACTCCTTCTAGCAACTAAAAAAACCATCCCCAAGTTATGTTGATTAGATCGTGCTTTCTTCAATGTTGGGTGTAACTAGCTATGCATTAATGGCAAAGCATGAAAAGATGGGCTATTTTCCTCTATAGTTTGAAAACCAATCTATTTTATTGGTTTTTGGTAGATATATTTCACCAAATGTATTAATTCTCCTTGATGAGTTGTCCATGCCACTTGTCTTGGTCTGAGTGGTCATTGATTATGTCCTTTATCTTATCAACAACTGGAACTATTCTTTGTTTTTTCTTTTTCACTTTGTCTTTGCCCATGTTTTGTCTTCTTCTTTCAACATTTCCTTTGCCTTGACCTTTTATTTGACTTATCAAGGCTTTTTCCATGCTTTCCTTCAAATAAAATGTTTGAAGGAATTATTTCTTTTTATTGTTTCCTTTCTTGAAGGGCACGTACCCTTTGGGACTTTGAAATTTATCTCCTTCAGCTAGTTACCCTTTTCAAGGGTTTCTTTCATCCAAAATTTCCCTTTAGGCTTTCTAAAATGGTCTTCACCTTTATCAAGGTTCCCTCTGCAAGGGTACTTACCCTTTAGAATTTTTACAAACATCCTTCAAGCCATAAAAATGCCCTCTAAAGGAAATTTTTTGCCTTTTATGAACTGCTTTAGACCATTTTAGGTCCTTTAATCGCTTATACTTATAAAAGGAGATAATTAATGCACCTACACAAACTCGATTTGCACTAGACTAAGCAAAATGACAAAACACTTGGATTTTTCATTAGAAAGGTTTAGTAGAGAACATTTTTTGCACAAGGTAACAGAGGGATGATCTAGCCAAAACATGGATTGAATGACCTTTACAAGGAAAAAGGAAGGGGTGCTGAATTTTAGTTTGTAGGACCAAAAATTGGTCAACACTAGCTATGAAGGTTAAGGTACCTATAAAAATGGTAAGGCACAATCATAGCATGATCCATGAGTGTAGTCCTACATCGCTCCTCATAAACTAGAGGTGTCAATGCCATATTTACCCTATAATAAAGTGGGGAAATGTAAAAAATAGGAATTACAAGTGAAGGAAAATGATGAGATGCATGAAAATACTTGAATAAAGAATAATGATAATGGATAATTTCAGCATCATGGGCCTATACAAGACTGCCTAACAATGGATCATCTAATAAATAACCATCATCATAATCTAGGGTGTGAATATTAATGACATAAGTATGGATAACCTTATAATCTGAGGAAGTATGGTGAATATAATGCCTAATCTTAGTCAAGACTATGGGAATGTCATCATAAGGAGGCTTACAAGAATGAGCTTGCAAGGAAGCAGGAAGCTATAAGATGAGATTAGATGAGAGATTAGAATTTTTGATCTTTAAGTTAATCTCATTAGGGTCATCATCATCAAAATCTAAGATATTAGGAGGAATGTTACCAATGAGCTTAGGATGCTCATTATAACCTTGATTTGAGTTAACAGGATAGTTGAGATGCTAAGACTCACAAAATGGAACACTAGGCAATGGCTCAAGAGTGGGAATCTTGAAGATACCATGATCATGGAATTGTTCTAAATTCCAAAGATTAGTATCACCTTGAATCTTACAAATGGCTCCATTGTGAGGGAATTTAATGCATTGGTAGGCAAAGGAAGCAATAACTATCATGCAATGAGTCCATAGCCTACCAAGAAAGATGTTATAAGAAAGGTGATAGGTGAGATAGTAATGAGAAGCCACACACAACCTAGAGGAGGCATTTGCCTTCTATCATATCCTAAGCATATGTTGTATGTAGACTTGAGATTGCATTCAAAATATCCAAGGGTCTTAATGAAATCAAGAGAGGCAACACATGTGCCAAAACCATCATCAATCAATGCATGCTTGAATTGGATATCACCTATTTGGATGCTAATGAATAAGGTAATATCATCTGCATGAAGTAGAATCTCATCAAGAATAATAGAATCTATGAGAAATTTTAAAGAAAGAGAAGTGTTTATAGTTTTGTCAACATTGATAGACATCTCTTCACATTATTATAAAATATTATCTTTAGAACCAAATAAAGTTGCCTCACATCTTTCTAGGGGAGGATGAGGGACATTCATCTTGAATAAGAGTTACATGAGATGGTTTCTATGATGTAGAGAAGTCCCCATAAGCTCAAGGAATGAAATTTGAGATGGCAGATTAGTAAGTTATGCAATGGGATCCCACTCATCACAACCCATAATAAGGTTGTTAGATAAAGGTGCATAATGTTTAAGGAGGTCCTCAAAAGGAGGATCTAAAATACATTGGATTTTTTGTTGATAAGAAGAAGAAGGTTTAGAACAAGGTGGCAAATCATGTTGAGATGATGAACTAGCTAGTTGAAGTTGATTTTGAGAATTTTAAGAAGTGTTTGTAGAATCTAGAGTACTATTAACATTGGAAGATGATAGAAGAGTGGTATAACTAGAGTGGTATGTGTTATCCAAAGGGGAATCAAAAATTGGATCATCAAAAGTGATAAGATCTTCTTGCCCCAACTCATTTAAATGAGTTGGAGAAGAATCCTAGATAACATGATATGTCTTATTGGAGGGAGGAGTGTAGATAGGTTGAGAATCAATGAAATCCACCACCCTTCACATATTATTCATGCTAACCACATTCTCTTTATAATTTGGTTTAATAAGACTTTCTACATTATTGGTGGAAGGGGTAGGCTTTTCTTGAGTATCTTGATTCAGTTGATTATTAGGTAAAGGAGATTTATAAATAGCTAAATGAGAATTGGTTTGATTCAAGGATTGAGTTTTGCCATGTGATTTATAGTCCTTGAAAGTAATTTCATAGGCTTGTTGATGCTTACAGATAATGGAATCATGATCAAAATTAGGTCCAAGAAGAAAATCCATAGCCAAATTGTGAAGTTGTCTACAAGTCTCCTAAGAATGAACCCAACTAGTGTGAAACCAACAAAACTTGTTAGGATCATACCAACATCTCATAAGATGGGTAGGGTCAAGTTCTCATTAAATAATCTTATGTAGACTTTTAAGCAATTCAGCTAAGGATAGAGGTTTATGGACATTAATGTTTTTAGGTGAGCATAAATGAGTATTATTGTATTGTTGATAAGGATATGGTTTTGAAGAAGAGTTAGGAATGATAGCTTAAACATTGTGGATGGTATCATAAGAATTAATAACACCATCATTAGTAACATCGTGGTTTTGGTTCTTTATTAATAAATGAGGACCTATAGAAGGCTAGGGTGGCTCAAATTGATGCATTAGGAAATATTGATGTTTATCTTGATCAATAGTCTCCTCCAATGTATGTGGAGAGAGAGTATGAACTTGATATTTTAGTTTAGAAAAGAGGGAATTTGTAAAGACATTAAAAATATTGTCATTGGCGATGTTATGTTCACATTTGTTTGATAAATTCTTCCATCTCTTAACAAAGGCTTGGGTAGTTTCATTCTCATATTATTTGCAATTAATGAAATGGGCCAAAGTGTTTTTATGAAGATCATTAGTTTGGAATTATTGTACTAAAGCATTCACTAAGTCTTCCAAAATATAAATGGAATGAGCTCTAAGTTGATTGTACCAATCTAAGGCATCACCTATGAGGGTTTTGGCTAGGAATTTGGTAGTGGCAAAGGTGTTTTATTAACCCAATCCATGTAAATATTTCCAAATGTTTTGAGGTGAAGGGTAGGATCGGTTGACACATTATAATAAATTGTAGGTGTTATACCTCCTATATCAATGTTGGCAATTTGAGTGGTGAGAGGATTATTTTGTAGATGCTTAATGATTTTATTAAATAAAGGAGGTTGAGGAATGATATTTCCTTAAGAATCTTGAAGAGGAGAAGGGGAAAAATTTTGGTTGTGTGTTCCCCATGCCATTCGTTGTGGATGAGATTGAAGATTAAGAAGGTGGTTTTGCATTCTCATCATTTGATTTGTGTTATGCACTTGAAAGGTATTCATTTGATCAAGAGTTTTCAATAAAAGTTAGCGTGTTTGATTAGCATTAAAAGCATTATAATTATTATTTGTGTTGGTATTAGTGGCTTGGGTACCACTATTAGTGTTGATATGAGCTTGAGAATAATTATGAGAATGTGAATCACTACTGGCAAAATTTTCTTATGAAGCAAAAGATGGACTAGTGAATGGTTGAGAGGAACAAGCACTATAAGCATGATTTATTTGGGTAGAAAACAATGAACTAGTGGAAGGATTAAGGATAGTGGATCTTATGAGAGGACCACTATATGTTAAACCTACCATGTTAGTGGATATGCATGGAGGTAGAAGAGGTTAGAGAATAAGATGTCATGGCATAAAAAGGAGTCAAAATTGAAGGAAGAGGATGAGAATTAAAGAAAGTGATACCCCCAAATCTAGTATTGAATTTAGGAGTAGTCGAATGGGGTTCTTTAATTTGACCACTAATCATGAGGTTATAAATGGTAAAAATATATTTTTTTGATGTTGAGGAAATTTAGTGATAAAGAAGAGCATTTTGGGAGTATATTCTAACTCAAGTTGATCCTCTAAGAAAAGAGGAGAATTATGTTATAAAGAGGTGTTTGGAGGAGTCCCATAGTTCATTGTGAGAGTGGAAATATGAACATTACTATCATCCAAAAGAGGATCCCTAATCTATCTATGGGAGACCCTATTAGCATTGATAAAGTTCATCATGTCTATTGACTATAACTCATTGTCATCACCCAAGAAAAAGTCCATGATGAAGGAGAAAGAAGAGAGATGAGAAAGAAAAGGATAAAGAGGTGATTGAAATAGTACATGGTCGACTGGGTTGACCTAGCACATAAATAGGGACTATAAAACTATATAGGGTTGATTGGGTCAATCTAGTATAGTGTAAAAAATGTAGAAAAGGTATTGGGTTGACTGGGTCAATCTAGTACAGTAAATAGGGAATTCAAGAAGCCTAAATTATATTGTGAAAAATGAAACAAGATAATTTTTCAAGTAATGAAAAGTAATAAGTACTGAAAATAAATAGATAGTTAATTAGATTAACATTAGCCAATCTAATTAAAACACACAAAACAAAATATTGCACTAACATTGACTAATGCAAGGTTTTGCACACACAATTTGAGTGAAGATTAAGTAATCAACTTAAAAAGTAAATATCTAACTAATTAGTCAACTTGCATGTTTATGAGATTATAAAGATATGATTTTTAATGTGATTAGAAGTTGGCTATAAGCAAGGTACTAGATATCATCTAAGGATGGTTTCAAAGTAGTTTGGGATAAAAGGGAATATAGTGGCAATGATACAAGCTTGGTATTTGGGCCTACCCCCTCACTTCACACACTACAGTGATAAGGGTGTCAAGTGCCTAGCCAAAATATACCATTAGCCATGTTTTATACTTAACCAAAGCATCAAGTCAGCTTCCCCCTTGGTGATGAAATCCAAGTAGGTTGGCCTTTAGTAGATAGATGTTAAATTGATTATTTAGATTAAGTCATTTGGTCATGTGTACATAAAATAAAAAATAGTGAACTAAATGATTAATTGAAAATCCCCTAATAAAACTATGTGAACTATTCTAAGCATGTAAACAATAAGAAAAGAAATGTGTGAGCTAATTACTATTAGATATAAGGTTAATTCCAAATTGAAACAAGGTATAATGTTGACACTATATGCACAAAATATTAAAAAAGGTTGATAGGGTCAAACTTGTACTGTAGAAGTAAGGTCTAAAAATGAATTGGGTCATTAGGGTCGATCCAATTATTTTAGACAACACACATAACATAAAATTGGGTCGACGTGGTCGATCTAGTTGACTATGCAAGGGTAGTTTTAAAGACTACAAAATGTGAAAGGAAAGATAGAAAAGAAATAAATAGATAAGTAGAAAGGAACCTTGGTGGATCAAAGATGAAATGAAGGAATATTGTTGATGAAGAACCTTAAAATATATTTAATAAACCTATAAACAAGGTTGACAAAATCAATCAATCTATGCAGGAACCTATTGTAGGTCAACTTAGTAGGCTAAATTGGATGTCTAAAAGGCTATAAAATTATACTAGATTGACTGAGTCGATCTAGATACTTGTTCTTAGAAACCTGCACACAAAGATAAATAGCTAGGTCGATAGAATTAATCCAGTATGTCAAAATATATGATCAAAATGATGATCAAAAGAATGAAATAAGTGAAAAAAATCTTACAATGGTTAATTTCATGTCGGGTTCACTAGAATGTATGTAATCATAAATTCATCATATCTATAAATCAATCCTGGCTTGGAGAAGATAGAGCATACCTACACTTTTGATTAGGATACACTTGTTAAGTGGGAGCATTACCAATATGGGGATCCACTAGACATCACAATAACCCTAATGGAGTCCTAAGGTTTAAAACATTCACTTATTCTAATAATAAGAAAGTAAATCTAATCTAGTGCACACTAAAACTTGTGGCACAAAGTGAGGGTTATAAACAATAAAATAACTAAAATAAATATGTATTAGAAGGAATATACTCATGTCAATGTATATAAAATCCTAATACATAGGATAATAATACAAATTCATTATCTATCTACTCTTACAAAGGAGAAATAAAGTTAGGAATACTTTCCTTTGAAGACAAACCTGCCAAGCCTCAATCTCTCCCTTGGCCAAGGTGCTTCATAAGAGATTATTGTGGTATATAAGGATAACCAAGATAAATCAGCTTTGAGCTACACAACCTATCTAAGCATCCAAAACACTTCTCCACAAGACAATATTTGTATCTCCAAAGAAAGTATGGAACCCTAAGATTTATTCAAGTAGAATGGTCAATAAGCAAATGTTCATTCACACTTCTTCATTGTTAATTCTTATCTTTTGAAATGGTGGGAAATGAACTTGTATATAGGTGAATATTTCCCTAAATCCTCTCAGGAACATTGGTTGTATAAGGTCAACCTAGTGTGTTTTTAGAAATAATTCACTAGGTCTGATCTAGGTCAGTCAAAAGGCTAACAAGATGAAAAAGTGAAAAATTCCCCTAATATGTACTGGGTCAACCCAGTCAACCTAGTACAAATGACTAACCAAATGGGAATTAAGGAAATAAAAGGATGGATAAGGCATGACAACTAAGAGGAATGGGTAGGACTAAGGAGAACAAGCTTAGGGAAAATGGTTTTAGGAGACAAGTGTGTATATGGCAAGTGGAAAAAGGAACAACAATCTTATGAAGCACCAATGTTTTGCCCACCCCTTTCTTGGTGAACCCTTTAAGGCATGCACTCAGAGAGATTGAGACTTGATAGGTTCTTGCAAGATATAAAGTTTTAGTAATCAATAAAAGTTTGAAAATATTATGTGTATACAAGTTCCAATTAGCATGGGATGGGTAGTTTGATTATTCTATGATGAGTTTTAGTTGGATTTATGTTGATGGTTTGGGAAAGGATTTTTATAATTGTGTCAATTTACATTTTATTATGATATAATTTTGGGAAGGTTAGGGATTCTTATTCAGAGTCCCTAAGAACATGTTAATGAAAAAATATCACTAATCCTTAGGGAGTATATAAATAAAAAATTTACACTCCTTGCAAGTTTGAATATCATACCTAGTGACCATAAGAAACACAAAATTGATTTTGGGATCATATCCCTTTAGTCTTAGATTTTGGTTATGTTGATTGAAGCCTTGGTTATAGTTTTGATTTTGGTTATTATTTTGATAAGGCTAATTTTTATTGAAATATTAGTTCTTATATTTCATGTTGGAGTTTTGGTTTAGGTTTTTATATTGGTTTTACCAAGGTGGTGTAAGATTGAAATCCATGACATGAATATAAGGAATGAGGTTAGGGTTTATTTGATTCTAATTCCCATTCATGTTGTTTTTCTTGTTTTCAATGTTATATCCTTAGTTATTTTTAGGAACTTATTTTATTTGTAATACCATTTGTGTGGAATTAAAGTTGTGATTTAATAAATTAGGCACTTGATTGCAGTGGCTTTATATTATTGATTTGATAACCCCCACTATTTTGGTTGGGGATAACAATATTTCCATTAGACTTATAAATCCCAGGGCCACTATGTATGGCTGCTTAATATGTACTTAAAACACTTTTTATTTAGTATTATTAATATCTATAGGAATTTTTATGAAAATATCCCTAGGTTTCATGGTTGATAAAGTGGAGGAATAGGAAACATAACTCTGATTTGTCCATAGTGGGAGCAATGTAAAAATAGTATATAAATTGCCACAACCTTGGAATGAAATGGTAAATAGACTCATTAGGCTCTTGTTTGATATGAATGAATTCTCGTATGTTAGTGTAGATAAATTTGTTCATGTCAAAATCTTTAAAAAATTTAATGATGATTTTATTAAATGAATGGATATAATCCTTCTGAATATGATAGATGATAGTACAAATATAGGGAAAATCCTTCAAAAAATTTCATAAAAAAATCTTCATTGTTGCATCCCAAGTGAGTATCTCTCTAATCATAGTGGTGTATGTCTTGATATGGGAATTGGGGTATCTATTTACCTTATATTTTATAATTTTAGTAAATGGATAAGGAAAGATAACTCCTTGAATCATGTGATCAAGGGAATCCTTAAGGTATTCGATCTAATTTCCTATTATGTCAAAATTTATCAAAGAATCATCTAGAGAGCTTGAAATATAGGGAATTGGATAACTTACTTGATTGAAGCCAATAGGGGTATGCATTGTAATTTGATTTTATGACAATAAGACAAAATATAATTATATGGTTGTATGGATTTGGATTACATATTAAAATATGATGGTAAAGAATTGAAAGGAGGCATATTAGTTGGCACATGACTAGTCAAAGCATTTGAGAAAATAAACCTAGTTGACACATGGCTAGGTGAGATATAGGATCATGGTTTACTACAAGGTACATATTTTTGAGGAACTAAATAATGAGGTGTGATGGATGCCATATTTTTATTTGTAATATCTGAGAGGGGTGAAAATAGGAGTGTAATTAGGAGGAATATCACCCAAACTTTGTTAATATATAGAGATTTTTATAAGTGGGTTGATATGAATTAGAGTAGGTTGGTAGGGTACTAGAATAATTTGGATGTAAGAAGAATGGACTTGGTTATGACCATTTGGTGAAACTCTTTGATTTGTTAGAGTCAATTTAGAGGAGGTTTGGTTTGTTTCTACATATCAAATGCATCCCACAAAGGTGGAAGTCATATCATTAGAATTAGTAGTACATATTGGTTTGGACACCTCCCTTATAGGAGGTTAGGAATGAAGAGGATGTTATCCTAAAATGAATTGATTCAGATTTATTTATTCATGAGAAATCAAATTAAATTATTTTTTGGGAGTTGGATTGGAAGGGTTCAAATTATAAGAAAGGGGAGGAAACTATGTTGTATATAATCCCTCTTCTATGGTCTAATTAATTTCATTATACTAATTGAATATTGAATTTATCTCATAATCATGGGTTTTTAGGCTAACATAAGTTCTAGTCAAAATATGTGGATACAAACTACCTCTATCACTAAAAGTCATATCATTCAAATCATTATAACTATTGTAAGTTTTTTAGGAGTGTTTTAATTCTTAAAAAACCAAATTATATTTTGTGTGTGTGATGAAGGAGGAAGATATATAGGTATGATATGGATTATCAATCCTTTGATCATTTAGTATATCAACATTAGCCCAACTAGACAATGAAGGTTTATATTAGGGTTGAACATCATTTCTAAAATTATATAAGATGGTTATTGAAATTATCTCCATACATATTAAAGGGTTATATGAACACCAAAAAAATAAATATAAAATAAAGGAAAATCACAAAGGATAAGTTGATTTCATGTCAAGTTAACTAGATTTATATGCACAAAAAGAAACATGTTAACCTTATGCACTCAAGTTTATAAGGTCAATATAAGAAAATTGAAAGGAATGATGGGTCAATGTAACTATTGATCTGCCTAAATGGATTAAGCTCATTGAATGGGATGAGCTTGTATAATTAGTTAAGCTACCCTATTATTATTACAAACTATACATCTCAATGAGTGATCTGTTTTATACCAAAACTCTTCCACCTCTTTTTAGTGTTATTTTAGGGTATAAAATTATCTAGAGATGAAGGTCATGGAATATTTTGGATTTAATAGAACTAGTTATAATAAATCTTGATCAATATTGCTTTCTTTTAATGAATATAAATTGGGTTGAATTATTCATATTATTTTACTAAATTGGTCTAGTAGGTTTTGTCAAAAAAATTCCATCCACAAAATAAAAATTAAACAGGATGAAGCTAGACCTAAGTATAAAGAGTTGAATTAAATGTAAAGGTTTTATTATTGTAAGGTAAATAAATATATTTGTTTAGCTAGTTGGGATTTTTCTATCCTAGTTTATTTATTTAGGGCCTTAAACTAAATGATTATAAAATGTGGTAGTGAAGTTGAGTGAAAGACTTACAACTAGAGTTCAGAGTGAATGTCACTTTGTATTGTTTCTAATGGAATGAGGGTGGATACATGTGGAAAACCTTATAACATATATGGATTCACTCATTTTGAGAGCATCATCCAAGGATGTTAGAATGTATGTGTTGAGTGATGTTTAAACTTAAATATGTCTTTGATGATTTTTTAATGTTTTTTTATGAGTGGTTGTGTTAACTAATGCTTTATGAAATAAAATATTCTAACAAATAACTGAAATGTATTTTCTATGAAATTATATAAATAATGTGTAAACAATAAAATAAAACTAAAGTACCATTCACTAATCGACTAAAATAAAAATCTATTTTGGAAATTAGAAAAATAACTTTTTGCATTTTTAATGTTTTTATAAATGAAAGTAAAAAGTAACTAAATGTTGAAAATGCATGACTAAATTCTCTTTATATCTCTTTTCTAATGAATTATGCATGCAAATAATAAAATTTGGAATGGTGGAAATGAAATAAAATGAAATTATTTCTGTAATTTTTCATATTTAATATTTAAGTGGACAATAATTAAATGATATAAATGCATATATGAATTATATTTTTGTAATATTCATATTTGATATGTAGATGAGAATTAACTAAGTAGATATTGTTTTATTTTATATTTTTATATTTTTAAATGAATACAAGTTGAAAATGAAATGATATGAATAACAAGGTTGATGAATGAGAAAGGATTTCCAAAATCCACATGAAAAATAAAATAAAAAGGAAAGAGATAAAGATAAAAAGGTAAGAAGCATGCAAAAATAGAAACAATAATAATTAAAAAGAAAAATGTGTATCTTAAATAGAGATAGTTCATTTGCAAATATAAAAAATTAATTAGGAAACATTAACCAATTATATATTCATAATCAAGGGATTAATCATCATATTATATATAAGTTAGAGAATATGTATTATTAAGAGTTAAATTCTAAGGTAACCATGAACCTAAGAATTATTCCACATTCTCATCATCATTGTCATCATCTAAATTATCTATTGTACTTTATTTCATAATAATGGCATAAAATTATGATATTTTATATGAATATTATATTTAATAATTACATCATATTTAATATTTTATACATGTGTGGAATAATAATAGGTTCTAATAAAATTAACCTTGTAGGTGTAATATTTGATCTTGAATATGATGCTCTCTTACATAGGTCTAATCTTTGATTGTTCTTTGGATAATTCTTTATGAAATATTATTTATTGAGTTTATTTTTATGGTGGGTAATAAACATCTCTATGAATTACAATAAGTTTATCCTCATATACAAATTCTAAACATTGGTGTAAACTAGATGTGATTTATCACATTTAATGTATACATGGTCTACCAAGAAATGCATCATAAGATCCATTGTTAAGTACCAAATGGAGCCAAGTTAAAACTATCGTATAACCCATAATAATAATAAAATTAATACATCCAAGTGTATCTCTAATAATATCATTATATCCCATTAATGTTTTTTAATTACTACTTTCAAAGTATAATTTATATATTCTAATCCCTGTTGGATTTTCTAGCCACATGTGGTCCTAGAACATCTTCTTGCTTTGGGAGAGTAATTTTTTGAAAAATAATTTTAGTGTTCTCCTTTGCATGCATCTAATGAATTCAAATGTGTTCAAAACTAGGTATGCTTGGTTCTTATGCTTTTAACTGCCTCGAATGAGTCTTCTGGTCTATGTCATGAATCATGGTTGGTAAATGAGTTTCCAAGTGGTCCTTTAATGCATAGTTAATGTCCTTAAACATTTATTGAGTCTTTATCCATCTTATTAGGTCTCATTACATGATTAGAGGCATTCAAGCTAAGTCAATACATTTCTTGGTCAAGAAAAATTATGTCATTATGTGAGCAACAACAAGGTTGTCATAAAAGGTAAAATTCATGAAGAAAAGGGGGTTAAAAGGGTCTTTATAAGGCATAATCAGGCCATGAACATAAACTCTAATGATCCACAAGTGCATATGAGGGTGTTAAAGGTTATAATATCATGTTATTTGAGTTATTCAAGTCACTCTTGGAAAAGGGATTCCTTTTAATGTCTTAAAGAACCCATAACATCAAATTAAACTCCATCACCTCTACTAATCCAAACCAAAGAGAGTAAAAGTGCATTTAATATCTCATTTTTTCCTCTTCTCTTTGCATTTGGCATCTTTTATTTCCCCTTCAACATGGAAAGTGCTTGCAGCAGCATAAAACCATTTCATTTCTAGCTTATATATGCAATTTTTATGGTTGTTAAATATTTTTATAGGGTATTATAAGGACATGAAGGTGAATTAAAGGACAAATACCACCAATATCATGCAAGAAGGTAAAAAAGACTTCAAAATGGAGATTTATATGACCAAAGGAAGGTTTTGATGAGTTTCTTTTTATGGTACGAAAATGTACAAATAATTATAAGCCAAGGTAGAGTCATGAAATATAAATCACATCATGACCATTCCATTTTAGGTCTTAGATCAAGTATTTATGCCAAGGAGAGCTCAAATAGGGTCAAAACCATTCTAAAATTCCTTCATAGGCCTAGACAAGTTATTTTCTAGAAAGTGCTACTTTTGCTGAGTAGATGCATGGCATGTAAAGCCATGGGAGAGTAGTATGGGGTATTGATGAGCCTTTTATATGTGTTGGGAGGCATATATAGTAATATATCTCTATAAACAATCATTAATAAGACTAAATAGGCTTGTGAGGAAATTATTTGAAGCACAATTTGTGGATAAAACTCTCTTTTGATATTGCATGGAAAGAAATGATTCTTGGGGAAAATTATGGGGTCTATTAAAAATCATTTAATGGCATTGATTCTAATTGAGAGGATTCAAAATATGTTTGTTCCCTCAAAAATTCATCAGTATACCTTAAACCCCTAAAACCTTAAGAACTTGTAGATTGATATTTTTATTATTTTAAGATATTTTGATGGATTGTATGTGAAATATGAGTTCAAGTATGGTGTATAGGCACTCCAAGCACCATAAAAATAAGTTTTAAGCCTTTAAATCCATCATCTAAGGTTATATATTTATTCAAGCTAATGGGGTCAGAGTTGTAGTTTTGAAATGAACCATGTCTTCATTGCATTTTAGGGAGTCTTTTCATGAAGGAACAAGTTTCATTGCCATCAACTAACCCATTCACATCCCAATATACTTCCAACATTATTTGAAGAAGTCCTTATCATACTTTATAAACCTAAAAGTCCTTTAAACATAGTGGAAGATAAATTTTCTTTAGAAAACCCAGCTATAGGGTGTTAGAATTATTAGAATATTAAACATCATCAAATAAGTTTGCAAGGTGTTGATGGGGTTTGTAGTGATTTAAAGATATTTCCTTGAGGAAAAAACATCAAACAAATCCCAAACATCTTGTTATTTCTCCATTCCACTTGAATGAAGAGATGAACTTAAGAAAGTTATCTCCAAAATAGATTGTTAAAGATTAGAATGGTTGCAAGCATGTGGATAATATATATTTGACCTAAAGAAATTGTGTCTTGATTATATATCTTACACGAGTGTTATTTCATGATTACACCATGTGATGGCTTGTGCCAAAGGTGACAAGAATGTCTCACAAGGTTGTATAATGGTTCAATATCCCTTACATAATGAATAAAATGGGTTTGGAATTGTTTGAGATATTTTAGCAATTATTAATGTAAGTTAGCATGGTTTAAGGTATTTTAAGAAAGCTTAATTTGCAATGTATTAATAATTCCATGTTGACAACATGTAAAATAGGTTTGATCAGTTAGTTAAGCCTTGTTAGAGGGAATCATAGAGATCAGTCAACTTAAAAGGAGCTTCAATATGAGGAAAGGTCATTCAAACAACATATTACCAATTTATGAAGGCTCATTTTTTAGGTTATTAACCTTGGAGATTAAATTTAAAAATTCATATACAAGCCTATAGAGAGAGGGGACAAAGTTCAAATAGTTGCCTTACCTCTTCATATCCCTAGATAATCTCCTAACATAAAGCATAGTCTATGATATTATGAAAAATTTGAGTAGAAACATTTCATATAACCCCAAGTCACTTTCATTGAATTTTAGGTCTATAATGATTCTCCAAGAATGGATCATGTTATCAAAACTTTTAATGACATGCCTAGATCTGTGGAATGATGGAAGAGAGTCCAAAGTTGAGTCAACTAATGAGATAGCCTTCAAGAAGATGAAATAATAAAGACAACATTCTCAATGGTGATAAATATCATCAAGGATATATCCAAACCCATAAGACTTTCATGGTAGGGTTTTGAGGAAATTTCAATCTAGAAGATGCTTAAGAAGGTTTAAAAAAATAGTGATAGGATCCCCAATGAATTGTCAAGAACACATCTCCCACAGCACACCATTTTCACTACCCTAAATAATTAAAAGAGTTTAACTTAACATTAATATCTTTTAAGAAGCCCTATATACTACAAAAAATTACTAAAGTCATCAATAGAGAAATGGTCTCAACAATGTATTCTAAACATCTAGAAATTATAGCCTCATATAGAGAAAATGTAAAATCTATTAAAAGATTAAATAAAAGGGATTGTAATCATAATGATAAGGTTAATATGTCTTTATAAATTTATGTCTTAGTATGTAAATTCTAAACTAGACAAATAACTCTTCACCCATTCAATCCTACCAAGGCAAGCTCTAGGTCAAGAAAGAGAAGGATGAAATCATTGATAAGCTTGTCAAGAAGGTGAAAGGTTAAAGAGGATTAAATTTTCCTCAAGGTCTATAAATTATTTTCACTAGTTTTATACATGATTTTGGATATGAAAGGGAAGATAAGGATGTCTCAAAATCAATTGGTGAGGACAAGTTGTGTGCGAATCTCAATACCCCTCCACAAAGTTACAAACCTAGTTTTTTCAAAAAATGATGTCATAAAAATCAATGTGGATTCTTGAGCCATCATTAGGAGTTACCCAAATGTTAAGTATAGTTAATATATATCTTCAATCATGGTTTCTTATAAGTGAAGATCATACTTGATATTGTAGAGTAATTTTTTACTCTATGTCATATTTAAATTTTCAGTCGAGCACTGTAGTTTTGGTTCCCTCATACCTTGGTCATGGCAATAGAGTTTTGGAGCAGAGCGCGGGTTCATTTTTCATCTAAGTGTCGAGGTGCAGTGGAGGCTACCAAGTGGCATATCTGAGCATGACTTCTATTTCCCCTTTTGTTTCCTTCATTTCATATTTTCCTAAGCATTGAATTTGAGTGGTAGCTGCCAAGTGTTGCTTTTTGAAACACGATGTTGACCAGATGGCATCATTTGAGACCCTTTTCATAACTTTCAGGATGGCTATGGAATGTGCCACATATCTAATAGTAGCTAAGTAGAATGCACCACATGTTGGCATCCATATCTCATATCGGTACCCACATTTCATCTACTTTTGGCGAAAGGGTTTCAATAAGCTAAGCAGTAAGATCATGTGAAAGGCACTAGGTGGTAGTCATGGAAGGCCCGGGGCTACTTTTTGAAGGAAAGTCAAAGTCACCACATGTCAGCATCTGAGAGATAGTGGGTTCAATACCTTGATTAACATGTAAATGGCATGCAGTGTTGAACCGTTGAACCATTAAACCATTTGGGTTCATCAAGTAGTTCAAGGGAGTGTCCCAAAAATCCAAAGGGGCCAATACTTTTAACGAAGGCACTGAAAGGCATCATTTCATTTTATTTAAGTGCTGAAGAGAAGTGGAGGTCACCAAGTGTCACTTTTTGAGCCCCTTTCTACTCCATTCCTGGAAGAAGTGGAAGACGCCACATACCCCTAGTAGAAGCAGAAGATGCCACATATCTTTTCAAGAGCAGCAGAGGCCACCACATGTCAACTTTTGAGAGATCATCTTCATGCTTCATTGCCAAATAAAGATTGTGGTGGGTCTCAGGTGTTATTTCAAAGGTCTGTGAAAGTGCCAAGTGTCAACATGTGAATACTGCCATGTGCATCCATCCCCTTTTTAAAAGTTGCTCGAGCAAGGAACATGGTGAATTTTATTTTGTTAAAACTGTTTAGTATCGAAGAGGTAGAAAGCACCAAGTGTCATTCTCTGGTGCCTTCTAAGCAAGAAGGGGAATTTCAAGAAATTGACTAAGTGTCCTCTTCTGTTTCAATAGAATAGAGTGTTCCATGTATCTGTTGCCACACAATGAGATGGAGGGAAACTCGGTGAGAGTTATTTCTGGTAGCTGGAACACTTCATCGAGTAGATTTTTGGGGCCTGCAAACATTAAAAGGGCCATCTTTTTATCCCTTAGAGGTGAAGGAGAATGGACTATTGCATGGCTAAGTAGGTGATAGAATGAGGAAATTTAAGCACAAAAGGAGGTACTAGTCATGATTCACCATGCCACAGTTAGAGCAGTTGCCCTATTCTAGCATGGCCCTTCTTGATAAGACCAAGATACGTCTAAGGCATTAAAAGCGTCATCTATTTACCCCCTAAGAATTAAGGGTAGAGTAGAATTACATAAGAAAATGGTGATGGGATGAGACATCCAAGGCTATAAAAGAAGAGGAATAGTAAAAAAAGAAGGGGGGGACTTTCCATAGTTTTAGACTTTCTAGAGTTAGTGACTAAGTAGTATCATTTGCTTTTATCTCATTTTCTTGAGTTGTAAAGTTGATGTAACTGTGCATGTTTTTGTGCCTTTTATGTGATTGAATGAATTAAGAAGATTGAACTCTATGCCTTGGTTGATATTATCTATGTCATTTGCAAAAGTAGTCTAAATTGTAGATTTTATAAAGTTGTGATTAGGAATGTCATTTGCTTTTGTCTCATTTTCTTGGATCAGAAGTTTTACATAACTGTACATGTTTCTATGCCTCTTATGTGATTGGAAGATTCCTATAAGAAGATTGAACCCTATGCTTTTGTTGACATTCTCAGTATCTCAGCAAAAGAAGTCCCTATTGTGAGCCTTTGTTTCTATTATTTTGATATTTTACATTGATCATGCACTTGTCTGCTCTTAAATGTAATTGAATCCTACATATAGTCTCACTATGCTCAAGTGAGGATTAGGATTAAACTTAGGTGCATCACCATAGTTAGGTTTCAATTCTTGAATTTGCATTTTTGATTAATTTCCTATCCCTTTTCCCCAACACTTGATACAAAAGAAGAGACCAACTTCTCTAAAATATGGAGGTTGTTTCAAGCCGCAATATCCCACAGCATGAAACTTCCCATTATTGATTGATTAGAATCAAGTGCAATTTTAAGCATCAACAATTTTTGGCATCCCTGGTGGGACCAATCTTTCAAGGGGTTGAAGAATTTTTGGTGTGTTCTTCAGTTTATTAGCCTTTGGAAGTTTTTGTTTTATCAACACCAATGGCGACTCAAGTCAAATCAGCTGATTAAGTAGTCCTGGTATCATCAAGAAATCACCATTTGGTATGTATAATTTTGTTACTCATAGCTATGAGTCTTATTCTCCTTCATATATTTTTAATCGAGATAAAGTTTCTCCTAGAATCACGGATGCATATGGTCATGAGTTTTGCCCTTCATAGGTCTGATATGACCAGCCTCAGCCCTGTCATGGGCTATACCAGTCTTATGCCCAGTCTCCCAAATGTGTCACATCCCATGCTCAATCTAATCTTATTTTCACCTTAAAAAAATATTTACTAGGATATAAAACATATGTGTTAGAGCTTGACAATAGAAGAGGATGTGGCCAAATAATTTCTAATCATGTCATCCATCAAGCAAGGGATGTAGTAGATCTAATTAAAAGTGAGTGGGATCCCATTGAAAGAGCAAATTGGCAAAAGCTTACATATGAGATGTTGGATGTGTGTGGCTTGATTGCATTTCTAGAAGAGAAGCTAAGCATTCATGAGAGACAACCTTACCAAGTCTATCAACCTACACATTCACTGCAACAAGTTTCATATCAGATATGCACAACCCCTACTCATGAGCCAAATCAAACCTATCAAGATTATTTCCCCAATAATGTCAAGTCTATGTTTGCAACGAAGGAAGCAGACTCTAAACCCTCACTTTTCCCTCAAGTCCCTCTCACCCTTCCTCAAGAAACTTCTTGCTTTTCATCTCAGCCTTTATACACTCCCCACTTCTATGATGATTCCTATGAGCTCCAAGAAAGACTTTTTCTAGAAAATCTAGCTAAGCAAGTTGAGGAATTAGAGGCAAAAATGAGATTGCTTAGAGAAAGAGAGAGAGAGCTTTCAAACCTTAAAGGGGAGCCTACACCAAAAGATACCTCTTATACCAATCCTCAGGTTCTTCAGCATGATGACAAGATTCCAAGTTAGAAGAAAGAAGATCATGAAATAGCTGAAAACTTTAAAGATGAATATGCTCAATTCATGGCTAGTCAAGAAGATTGCATGATGGATAAGGAGGAAATCACGATGGATACACCCTTTGATGAACAAGAGGACAAGTCACAAGCTTTTGCCTTAATCTCTGATGAGGAAGAGATCATTTTTGACTTTTTTCTCACTTTGCAAGATGATATGGAGAAGCATGGACACTCCCTTGATCAAGTCATTGAGACAGGTGACACTATTCTTCAAGAAGGCCATGAACTGGCCAAATATGGAGAAAACAACTTTGAGACTCAACTAAGTATGAAGAGGGGATGCCAGCTTTTAGATTTATCCATTTGAGAGGTTGAAGTCATCAAGGGGTATGATGATCCAATAGAACCTGAAAATGAGGCAGAAGGAGATAAACCCAAAGACAATGGATATCAAGAGACACAAAGTGGAAAACCAATAGCCATCGATTTCTTGATGAGACATGACATCATGAAGAACTAGTATTTGATGGGATTGTAAGAACAAGAAGAACTTATGGATGTTGAAAGCATGTTTGACTCAGACTCACTCAAATGCAGGTGAATCCATGTGGCCTACACAGAGGACATTTCACCAAAGATATACCCATTTTAATGACTTGTATGGCAACATAATCTGGCTTGTCATAAAGAAGACGTTAGAAAATTTGTTTTTGATCTCGGAGGGAGATAAGGATGCTTAATTAATGTAGTTAGGTAGTTTCCCATTCCTGCATTGTTTTGTTTTTTATTGTTGTTTTCCTGCTTTCCTTTTAAATAAGTGTTTTTAACACAGAGTTGGTGGCTTAGAAAGTTTTTAAATTCCTAAAAATTTTGCCGCATTAAATGCTTCCCAAATCTTTCAAAATCTCTAAGGTACCTTGCACCACAACTTGCATAGTGTGTCCACCTTGCTATTTCCTAAAGATTGGGTAGAATCTGCTAATGATCATCCAAAATTAATGTTATTTGAGACTTGATAGGCCCATAAATATCCCTTATCAAGATTTAAAGTTTACAAATTCTCAAGCATTCCTGCACCTGTGAAAATATCTTGCTCTTTGTGATTTGTTAGTGACTAGTAAAATTTGCTTCAGCAAGAGTGTTTCTATCTTGCACAAGGTTCATACTAGGTATTACATAAAAGATAAAGAGATGGCGGGAACATCATCTTCACAACAAGGAGCTAGGACACTTGGATCTCTTGATAGGTTGCTGGCTAGTCAATCATATGATGTAGCTCCTGCATAATCATTGAGAACCTATCCAAGAATCAAAATCTTGGGACTTGGTCAAGCCAGTGACTCATCAAAAGTAAAAGATTACATAGATGAAATCATGGACCCAATCTTGAAAAAGACCAGTAGCAAGAATCTTAGAGAAGGGGCACACCAAAGGTGTCTTCAAAGAGCTAGAGCAAGGCAATACAAGATGTTAAAAATGAGGATATGGACCTCATAACTAGCTTAGTTCATTGTCCCAACTGTGCATCTATGCCCTAATTTGATTGAATATTATGCAAACATGCTCCATGCACCATCTTACACCATTCAATAGGGTCCCTTCATGGTATAGATCACACCACAAGCTATTAGGGACATGCTAGCCCTACATTATGACAATACTGCTACATTCCCCACTATTGATAGGATCCAGAGAACATGGGTGAATGTCAACACTCAGACAAGGTTTTTGAGGTCTAAGTGACAAATGGCTGATGGTGATACTATGGTACCCACGCTCCCTGCACCAAGAGCTTAGTTCACACCAGCTAGCCAAGACACACTGTCAATGATGGCTCTCATCTTTGGCATGAAGGATGATGTGGTGGTATATGTAGAACAAATGGCCATCCTTTTCATGTTGAAGATAATCGACAAGATGCAAGAGTATCAACTTGACTTCTTAGAGCATATTGCCTTTTCAATAGTGGAATAGTTGACCCAGTTCAAATTGAAAGGGGTGTTTAGGTATTCCTCTTATTTGTTCCATCTCATACTGTATCAAAACCCTGACCTTTTCACCTGACATATGGATCTGAACTTGTATGATCCAGGCTTTGACCCCTAAAGGACCATTCCTGTGTTTGCATGGACACACATTTTATTAGGAACTAGTGACTTGTATGATTTTTGGGAACTATTCATCACCCCCACTATTTGTTGCCTTAGCCCTAAACCTATCATAAACATGTTATTTCCAATTGTTTTGAACCTCCTGGTCAGTTGTCTAATCCCATGTGACTTCTATTTTGGGTCCCACCACACGATCATAAGGGTTCATAGATTTTGTGGGGAACCAGTGTTGCTACCAAAGACTTTAACTCTTAGGTTGGTATTCTTGGAAGTCACCAGGTAGGTATCAGTAGTCGACAATGAGTATGGCTCTAAGAAGAAGAAGATAAAAATGTACAATCTCCTGTGGATGGTAGGCAACATAAGCCTAGAAGCCAGAGATGCTGAGATAGTGTTGCTAAGAAAGCTAGCCTTCCTAGGGTTCCTATTAGTCGAAGATAAATGGGTTTATGACCTAAGTGATTTCATAGCTTCCTAAGTAAGGACCAATAGGATTGGGGCTAGGATTACACATGAAGGCCACCCTTTTTGGGAGACCAAGAAAAACCCTACAAAAGATGCTCCTGGTCTCTATGTTGAATTAACAGATTTGCCCCAGCCATAGAATAGGCCATGGGAAACCTTTTATGATAAGCAGAGGGATTACAATCCCAAATTTAGGATGACTTTTGGTTTGAGAAGGACGTTGAAGAACAAAGGTTGGGATGCAGAGAAGATTGAAGCCTATTGGAAATATAGGCAAAAAATTTCTCAAACCACCCATTCTTTTGGAAGCATAGATTCAGATGAAAGATGGGAGGAATTTTGGGATGAGTGTCATCCCTCCCCTACATCTAGCCTAGAAATAAGCCAATTTCTAATGCTCAGTACAAGGCAGGAAGCTAGAGCGGGACCAAGCCAGCAACCACAGGCCTCAGAACAAGCTGTAGCTATAGTCACTACATCAACCTAGCCCCAACCTCTTAGCACTGAGGAACAACAAAGGAGTGTGGTGTCTTCACCACCAAAAGCTTCCCCATCATCGAAAGTCACTGAAGTCCCTAGTTCTCCACAAGCACCAATGACAAAAGCAGAGGTGGAAGGGAAGTAAATGTAGCCAGAGTCAGAGATGCTGAGGAAGAGAAAGAGGGTGCATTTCCAAATAGATTCAGAGGAGGAAGAGGAACCTTCACAGCACCAAGTGGAGAGCATTGTAATTCCCCCTCAGGTAAGTATCACTCTTCCTCCTCCCTCTCAGTTTGTCCCTTCCCCTGTCGGTGTGATGCCTCCACCTAGCCAAATGACACCTCCTGCTACTATTACCATCCCCATTTCACAATTCACCCCATTCTTGATGCCTCAAGCCCTAACATTACCTCATTTCTCCCCCTCTATTCCCAAAAAGATGCCCCTTCAACTCACCCCTAGCCAACCACTAGCTATCCAATATGGCCTGCCATAAGGATATCCTTTCACAGGAGGACATATTGCATCCCCTTCCACCTTCTAGATGCAAGTCGATGCTGCTAGGAAAGCAAGAGAAGCCTAGTTGGAGAAAAAGAGAACTAAAGAGAATAAAGCATCGGATGTCCCACACATATGGTCACAATTTGAACCTATTCAGTAGAAGTTGATGGTGACCCATTTGTCACCCAATGTTGTCAAGCCGAGTGAGTAAATGTAGCCAGAGGATTATACAATGAATGTAGTGGCCATTGATATGTCCCTATTTAGGCCCCAAGATAGAGTTGAGTTGTTGACAGAATCCACTTCTACAGTCATGAAAGACTATTTGAAAATATCAAGAAGACTATAGAAGATGGAGGCTAATTTGGCCAACGAAAAGGTGAACTATAGCAATTTGGCCAAAGAAATAAACAAGAGAGATAATGAAATAGTGAGCCTAAATAAATAGTTGTAAGATACTACTTCCCTTCAGACTCATCAGGCAGTTCAAGCCTAGAATGATTCATTAAAATTAGAGCTCACACTTGTAAAAGATGTAGCAACAACCCTTAGGTGAGAGAAAGTAGTGTCACAGGGAAGAGTCAAAGGACTTCAACTGGAAGTTACCCAATCACAGTAGAAACTACTGGATGAACAAAACAAGGCTATGGCTTTTCAAGCCCAGTTCCAAGTGGAGCAATAGAAAGTAGTGCAACTGACACTAGAACTAGCTAATAGGCCACAAGGTGTAGGAGTGATAAAACTAGTGAAGGAGCTCTATGAGTCAATGTGGGAAAGAATCTCCTCAGAGATTATCCAACTCGGGCCATCTCTCACCTTCCTACTCAATGCACAGTAATTATGTGAGAAAGTGGAAGATTTAGTGTAGAACACTCTGGCTACAGTCTCCAACAGAGTCATGGACTCCCAAACCTTGTTGTAGAAGCTCTACAATGCAATAGATGTGACATTGGTAGCCACGGGAATCACTGACAGAATGGTCACCGTGAAATGGGTCAATGAGGTGCTCAGTTGCAATGATGTGGCCAACAGTTACAAAGAGCTTCTCAAAGTCATGAAAGAAGGCATCAGTGAGATGAGATGGCATATTGAAGATTTGGTGTAACTAGGCCTTCCTTCTCCATTTTTGAATGCCAACACGATGATGATGGTTGATCAAATTGAACCATTGTTGCTAGCCAAATAGAGGGATCAAATAGTTTTCCATGACCTATGAGATGATTCCTCAGTCTCAGAAGTTGAAGCTATTTTAGTTCCTATTTCCCAACTGGAATTCAAACTAAAAGCTACAATCCAAATTTTGTAAACTTTTTTGCACAAGGATATCATTAACCTTGATCTAGCTTTCATTGAATTACAGAACAAGCAAGGGTTATCTAACCATGAATGGTCCATCTACCAGATAGCACTTTTGAAGCAATAAAATTTTGAAATTTTGACAGAGTGGGAATCAAGTTTCTTTTTGAGCAGGCTCAAAAGTCCTAGGGGTTGCCAGTAACTATAGAGTAATTTTTTACTCTACATCATATTTAAATTTTCAGTCGAGCACTGTAGTTTTGGTTCCTGCATACCTTGGTCATAGTGGCAGAGTTTTGGAGTAGAGTGTGGGTTCATTTTTTGTCTAAGTGTCAAGGTGTACCAGAGGCTACCAAGTGGTGTAATCCAAGCACAGGTTCTCTTTCCCATTTTGTTTCATTCATTTCATTTTTGCCTAAGTATTGAATTTGAGTGGAAGCTGCCAAGTGTCATTTTCTAAAACATAGTGTTGGCCAGCTAGCATCATCTAAGACCCTTTTCATAACTTTCAGGAAGGCTATGGAATGTGCCACATATCCAATAGTAGCTAAGTGGAATGCACCATGTGTTGGCATCTGCGTCTCATATCAGTACCCACATTTCATCTACTTTTGGTGAAAGGGTTTCAATAAGCTAAGCAGTAGGATCATGCAGAAGGTGCTAGGTGGCAGTCACAGAAGGCCCTGAGCTACTTTTTGAAGGAAAGCAGAAGTCACCACGTGTTAGCATCTAAGAGATAGTGGGTTCAATACCTCAATTAACATGTAAATGGCATGTAGTGTTGAACTGTTGAACCATTAAACCATTTGGGTTCATTGGGTAGTTCAAGGGAGTCTCCTGAAAATCCAAAGGGGCCAGTACTTTTAAGGAAGGCATTGAAAGGCATAGTTTCATTTTGTTTAAGTGCCAAAGAGTAGTGGAGGTCACCAAGTGTCACTTTTTGAGCCCCTTTCTACTCCATTCCCAAAAGAAGCAGAAGATGCCTCATACCCCTAGTAAGAGAAGCAGAAGATGCCACATATCTTTTTAAGAGCAGCGAAGGCTGCCACATGTCAACTTCTGAGAGATCATCTTCATGCTTCATTGCCAAATAAATATTGTGGTGGGTCCCAGGTGTTATTTCAAAGGTCTGTGAAAGTTCCAAGTGTCAACATGTAGAGACTGCCACATGCATCCATCCCCTTTTTAAAAGTTGCTCGAGCAAGGAATGCGGTGATTTTTATTTTGTTAAAACTGTTTAGTATCAAAGAGGCAAAAAGTGCCAAGTGTCATTCTCCAGTGCCTTCTAAGCAAGAAGGATAATTTTATGAAATTGACTAAGTGTCCTCTTCCATTTCAATAGAACAAAGTGTTCCATGTATCTGTTGCTGCACAGCAAGATGGAGGGAAACTCAGTGGGAGTTATTTTTGGTAGTTGGAATAGTTCACTGAGTAGATTTTTGGGGCCTGCAAACATTAAAAGGGCCGTCTATTTTTCCCATAGAGGTGGAGGAGAATGGACTATTGCATGACTAAGCAGGTGATGGAATGAGGAAATTCAGGTGTGAAAGGAGGTACTAGTCATGATTTGTCATGCCACAGTCAGAGCAGTCACCCTATTCCAGCATGGCCCTTCCTGATAAGACCAAGATACGTCCAAAGAACTGAAAGCACCTCTGTTTACCCCCTGAGAATTAAAGGCAGAGTATAATTGCATGGGAAAATGGTGATGGGATGATACATCTGAGGCTATAAAAGAAGAGGAATGGTAAAAAAAGAAGGGGGGACTTTCCATAATTTTAGACTTTCTAGAGTTAGTGACTAGGTAGTATCATTTGCTTTTGTCTCATTTTCTTGAGTTGTAAAGTTGATGTAACTGTGCATGTTTTTGTGCCTTTTATGTGGTTTAATGAATTAAGAAGATTGAACTCTATGCCTTGGTTGATATTATCTATGTCATTTGCAAAAGTAGTCTAAACTGTAGATTTTATAAAGTTGTGATTAGGAATGTCATTTGCTTTTATCTCATTTTCTTAGATCAAAAGTTCTACATAACTTTACGTGTTTTTGTGCCTCTTATGTGATTGGAAGATTCCTATAAGAAGATTGAACCCTATGCTTTTGTTGACATTCTCAGTATCTTAGCAAAATAAGTCCCTGTTATGAGCCTTTGTTTCTATTATTTCAATCTTTTACATTGATCATGCACTTGTCTGCTCTTAAATGTAATTGAATCCTACATATAGTCTCACTGTGATCAAGTTAGGATTAGGATTACACTCAGGTGCATCACCATAGTTAGGTTTCAATTCTTGCATTTGCATTTTTGATTAATTTCCTATCCCTTTTCCCCAACACTTGATACAAAAGAAGAGACCAGCTTCTCTAAAATTTGGAGGTTGTTTCAAGCTACAATATCCCACAGCTTGAAACTTCCCATTGTTGATTGATTAGAATCAAGCACAATTTTGAGCATCAACAGATATAAACCTCAAAGATTGCAAGTCTAGTATTAAGTTAAGCATGTTGGGACAGTCAAAAGTGAGTTTTATTAAGGTAGAGTTTAGTAGAGTAATACTATTCCTAAAGACCTCTAAGGGGATTTGATAATATTGTAACATGACATATAAGGGTGATAAGAGTATCATATATGGTTGATCATGGTTTAAGACTCTTCAGTTAGGTGTTTAGATTGATTCTTAACATTGTTTAAGGTTTCTTAGCATTGTTTAAGGTAATTTAGTAAAGTTTAAGGTATCTCTAATAAGGCTAAAGTGCAATGATTTTTTTATATCCTCTTATCCAAATAATTTAGTGTAAAAATTCCTTGATAACATGGAAAATAAGTTTGTGTAATATTCACTAAGTGTTGTTGAGGGGTGGGGTTCAGTCATGCAATCTAGACCCCAATTGAGAGTTTTGTTTGCTCAAACTAAGCATGAAAACCTTGATTATCCATATTATAATGTGTTTAAGTATTTTTTCATGGTAAATATGGTCCATGAGGACATAAGATTTATTATGAAATGATTTTAATGTGAAATAAAAATTTTGAAGGAGCATCAAGATTAGTTATAAGAGAAGAGTGACAGACTTTGGGCATGTGCCAACTTTTGTGAATGTGCATGGGTCAGAGTGATGATCATATAATTTGGATAGGGTATTAAAGGATATATTTAAAAAAATATGTGAAAATAAACCCTCAACTTTTGTAATGATTCTTAAACAGGTGAAAGAGGGTTAGGTGATGTGTAAAATTGGAAAGGTCAAATGATTAAAACTCAATCTATCAAATGTATTGCCTCATGTTTTTCTTGAAGATTGTGAAGAGGGTCCCTAATAGTATCCTATAGTTTTTATGAATATTAATTAAATTAGGGAAGCCATGAATAATTTTTAAGAGGGTAAACTATCCCTAAACCCTTGTAAAATCATAGACTTATCTTTTGATGTTTGAAACTTGATTCAATGAAGTGTATGGGGGATAGAAAAATGGAAATGATTTAAATAGGTTTTAAGGTAGGTCATGGTGATATTTTAGTGTGTTAATAGGATCATAATCACTTAGATCAACATGAAATTTGTAGGGTTCCTTATAAATAACTAATATCATCTTTATGGTGTCCTTAATGCATAACATTCAAGTCATAAACCTCTCATAAGCACTACACCTATAAAGTGCCTAGTCAGTGTTTATCAAGCTTATAAAATAATATATGAAAGTATAAAATCTATATACAAGGCCAAGGGGCATAGAACCTACAAATTAGAGGTTATGAATCTTGAAACCAAGGTTCAAACATGATTTCACTCTCATATAGGCTTACAAATAATGAAATAAAGTTTGAGAACAAGCTAAAAGGTGATTAGATCATGGAATTAACTTTTAATGTGATGGATCACCTAGTTTTTCTAGTTAAGTATGATAAGATGTCTAGGTCATCTTATATGACCTCTAAGTTAAGGTTTTAGGTACAAGTAGAGTTATATAGTTTACCTAATATTTTAGGTCTTAAAAATTAAGACAAAGGGGTTTTCTAATGGTAAATCCTAGAAATAGGCTTAAAATATTCTTTTAGGTATGTATGATGAAATGATAAGGTCTATGGGTAGGTTATAGGTTTGATGACACATTGAAACCTTTCATAGTTAAGGGAAAATGATGAATTTTTCAATAAGAGAATTCTTATATCCCTCATGATGCATTTAATAGTATTAATTTTTCTAAGAATCAGGCCTGCAAGTTTTTGGCAATGTTCCATGGTGATGCTAACTCAATTAATCTATAAATTCCACGATGATGACCAAGGTAATATAATACGGTTCTAAAGTCCTTGATGATATATTATTCCATTTTTAAAATGACACTAGGCATTAGAAAACATGAAGATCAAGACCTCAAGGATCAACACCAACCTTCCATCTTTATTCAAGGTCACTAGAAGGTATATACAATTGATTTTTAGCTTGAAATATGATAATGAGATTAGTCAAGAATGATCAAGGTGCATATTTAAGGCCATTCAAGACCACCATGAAGAGTCAATACATGTAGAAGGTGATTTTATCATCATGTGGTTTCTCATTATATGTGTCTCTATGCATATTAACCATGATCTAGGCCTAAAAATGGTGTTGAAGGACACCTTAAAATAAGTAACTCCCATGGGGTCAACTGATGGTCATCCCAAGTCAACCATGTAGCTAAGCTTTTCATGCATAAGGAGATGGAAATAAGGTGAGCTAGAGCTAGAGGCAAGAATTTTAGGATTTAGTGCACACTTATTCTCTATCAATCCACTAAAGGAGGAAAATTTTGGCAAAGTTAATCCCCATATTCCACTCCTATGCCATGTTGAGATGTTGTCATTGATGTTAAAGGGTTTGTTATTCTATAAAGTCTATGGTCATTGATGTCAAGAAATTTCTATGAGCAGCTACAGACTGTATCAAGTTTGTTATGGATTACATTAAGTTTGCTATGGATTACATTAGGCATGTTATGGACTACATTAGGCATGCTACAAACTACATCAAATTTTCTATAGACTGCATCAAGATTACTATGGGCATTAGGTTTATTATGGATTACATCAAGATTATTATAGAATGCATTAAGGGTGTTACATACTACATCAGAGCTACTATGAATTGCATCAATACTACTATATACTTCATCAAGATGACAATAAATGTATTCTAATGATTGCTTGGTCTTTCCTAGATTAATTTTAATTAAGATGGCATATATGAGTGAGATTTTATATAAGTTAATGTGAATTATGTTTTAAAAGAGAATAAATCATTATACAGTTGACTATAGAGCCTAATATGTCATTTTCATGGATAAGTAGAAAATAAGTAGAGTAAATGGAAGGTTGATAAGCAGAAAGAAATAAAAATTATACCATCATTTATTGATAGAAGCAACTAAGAAATATGGATTATTTGAAGAAGTTGAGTTGGTGCTTGGCAAAGGGGGTTAAAGCCTTATGTAGATTGGTATTTAAAAATCAAGGATTTGGTGTTTCCTAGCAAGTGGGTTCTTATTGAATCTTTTTATCAAGTTGTGGTTTGAAGAAGCTAAGTTGGTTCTTCACAAAGGGGGTTGAAGCCTCTTATATATTGGTATCTACAAATTAGGGAGTTGGTGTTTCCTAACAAGTGCTTGTTTATTAAATATTTTTGTCAAGTTGGTGCTTAATTATTTGGGGTCGGTGCCTCAAGCTGAGTGGGTGCTCAACAATATTTTTGACTCATTGCATATCTAATTTAGGATAAGTATTCCATACAATGATCACTATGGGTTTTCTTCCCTTTAAGGGTTTCCCACCTATATCATGTGTTATGTCTTTATGTTCTTTGTTGTAGTTTGATTTATCTATGGGTTCTATATTGATGCTTGACTAACAAACTAAATAATTAGGATAAAGTTTTAAGAGCTCATTGATTCAACCCCCACCCTCGGTGTCCATGCTTCCAAAAATTGGTATTAGAGCAATTTCTTTAAGGTTAAGCTTAACAACTAGAAGGTAGATCCTAAGAAGCACAATATCTAGTCATCAAGTGACAAAAGGGTTTTCAACAAATAAGGCCCCTTTGTTCATTGGGATAAATTATGCCTTTTTTAGAACTAAGATTAAGACCTATTTTATGGCTCTCTAGTTTGACATTTTTCAATCAATTGTTGATGGGTATACTATTCCTCAAACTCCTTTAACTGATGTTGCAAGAAAGAGAGCAAGTGAGAACACTTTAAAGGCTATGAATGTTATATTGTGTGGATTGGTAGAATCTAAGTTTGTCAAGGTGATGAAATGTGAGTTATCTAAGGTAATTTGGGACAAGATATAGATTATTTATGAAGGTAACACCAAGGTAAAATTGGCAAATCTTCAAACCTATAGAAGATAGTTTGAAGGTATAAAGATGAAGGAAGAAGAGAATATTGCATCATATCTTCTTAGATTTGATGAATCAGTCAACATAATCAGAGTTCTTAAAGAAAAAGTTAATGAATCAACCATTGTTCAAAAGGTTATAAGATCCTTGACCCCAAGATTTGACTCAAAGGTGTTAGCAGTTGAAGAAGTAAATGATTTAGATAAATTACAAATGGATGAGCTTCATGTAATACTTATTACCCATGAGATGAGGACTGGTGATGGAAGATCTTCCAAAAGGGAAGCAGCATTCAAAGTTGTAAAGAAAACACAAATCAACAAGGTTTAAATTGATAGTGATATCGATATTGATGCAAATAAATTTAAAGCCTTATTTATGAGGAAACTAAGAAAGGTTTAGGTAGGTACAAATTCAATCTACCATTCAAATGTTTTAGTTATGGTAGGATTGGTCATTTTGATACTAAGTGTCCTCAAAAGGAAAAACATGATCATGATGAAGAGAGTAAAAAGTCTAACAAGTATGACAAGAGCAAGAAATGTTTCAATCAAGGTGACTATAATAAAAAGTTCTTCAATAAAAAAAGAGTCTATATTATAAAAAAGATAGTAGTTTTTTTTAAGTTAGTGATAAAGATATCTCAAATAGTGATGATTGTAGTTCAAACCATAGTAGTGATGAAGCTTTGTTCATGGCCATTAAATTTGAAGATGGGAATATTTCAAAAGAATAAGTTTACATGGATGATGAAGAAGTGGATGAAGCAGAATTTGAGGTTGATCTTAAGGTAGAACTTATCAGTGCTTTGAATTAATTGAATATCTAAAGAAATAAAAACCAAAACTTGAATTCTCTAGTCAAAAGTAATGAAGAATAGATGTGTATCTTAGAAACCAAGATAACTACGAGTGCCAAGGAAGTTGAGGAGGTCATCAACAATCTCAAGGCTCAATTAAAAGAAGCAAATTCAAGTCTAAATTCCAAAGAAGGAAAGTGCAATGAGTAAAAATATGAGATAGGTTCATTGAAGTTATATTTTGAATAGTTCATAGTCAAATTGAAAAATTATCAAAATTTTGAAAAGAACAATGGAATTGTTGATGACATATTGAATAGTCAAAGGTCACCTCTCATCAAAATAGGACTTGGATACATAGATTACCAAAAGAGTAGGAAGGAAGAGCATAATATCAGTAAGCCAAAGGCATATGTTGATGCTCTTAGGAAATCTAAGATTATAAATGATACTTATAAGTTAGGATAGGTTAAGAAGATTATCACTCCTCTCAAAAGTAATAAAAGTTTTAATGTGTCTTTCAAAAATATTTAGAGATCATTTCCTATTAGGTAACATAATGCAATAAGGTACATGAATTATTTCTATGGATATTTTTTTTCTTGTAATCAGTTTGGACATAGAGCTGTAGATTGTAGATTAAATGCTAAAAATAATCATGCATGGAGAATTGATATGAATAGTCATGGATTTCAAAAAATATTCTCAAATTCATTTTTTCCAAGGATCAAATATCAATAGAAATAGTGTGATTTGTTACAACTATAATATAATTAGACATATTTAAAGATTTTATATATTGGGTTATATAAAACACCCTAGTCAAAATAGGAAGGTTATGTTCAGATTGATAGGAAGTTAGAACCTTTGAAAATACTAAAAAAGGAGAAAGAAAATGATGGTCTAAAGGAAGAAGAATCCATGCTAGCACAAGCAACTTTTCACATTCAAGATGAGAGTTTGAAATGGTACATTGATAGTGGTTGTTCAATCCATATGATAGGTGAAAATAATAAATTTATATCTTTGAGTAAGGTTATTAAAGCTACAGTCAAGTTTGGAGACAATATAATAGCTAATATTATTGGTAAGGGAATACTAAGTCTTAACAATGGGAAAACTAGAACTAAGAATGTATTAATGTAAAAGGACTGAAGTATAATTTTTTGAGTGTTAGTGAAATGTACAATAAATTATATACTCTAAATTCTCATGCTAAACGATGTGAAATAAGAAAATCAATTTTAGGAAGAATGGTAGCAGATGTTAATAGGACTGTAAATAATTTGTATGTTTTGAATGAGATCAAGAAGGATAAGTGTTATATAATTTAAGTGGATGAGAGATGGCTTTGTCATAGAAGAATGGGACATATAAACTTTGATAAATTAGTAAAGATAGGTACTAATAAATCAATTAGGAACATGCCTAAGATCACTATGCCTATAAACACCTTGTGTAAGGCGTGCCAACATGGAAAACAAATAAGAAGAAGGTTCGAGATAAAATAATATTCAAATACAAAAAATTTAGAGTTGATTCATATAGATCTATGTGGTCCAACTAGAACTCAAAGAATTCAAGATAAAAGTTACTTCATGTTTCTTATTGATGATTACACTAGAATGACTTGGATTGCATTTTTGAAGGAGAAATCTAAGGCTCTAGATAAGTTTAATGAATTTAAGGTTGTAGTTGAGAATGAGATGGACTTAAAAATCAAGTGTCTAAGATCTGATAGAGGAGGATAATTCTGGTCAAATGAGTTTGATGAATTTTATATGGAATATGGAATCAAGAGATAGTTTTTAGCTACAAGAACACCACAACAAAATGGTGTGGTAGAAAAGTACATGATTATTTAATAAATGGCTAGGACAATGTTAAATGAGCTCAAATTATCTTATAGATTTTGGAGAGAGGATTTAAACATAGTATTACACATTCTAAACAAAGGTCAAATTAGAGTAAATAGTAGTAAAACCCCCTATGAACTGTGGAAAGGCAGACCAGCTTTAGTGGAACACTTTAGAGTGTTTGGAAGCATATGTTTCATCAACAAAGTTGAATAAGATCTATAAAATTTTGATTTAAAGGTTGATGAAGGCAAATTCCTTGGATATTATTTAGTTATTTCTACATATATATTCTATAACAAAAGACTACAAAAAATTATGGAGAGTGAATGAAACCATATCTACTAAGAAGGTTAGCATAAAACCAAGAGTTCATGTAGAAGATCTTGACCTCAAGGAAGAAGAAATAACATCGTAAGAAGAAGAAGTTGTAGAAAAAAGTAAAGAAGAAGTAGAATAGGAAGATACAAGGGCACCTTCTAGATTTGTTTAGAAAAAACATGCAAAAAATTAAATCATTGGTGACATTAATGTTCGATTGAAAACTAGAAGAATGTTTATGAATACATCAGAAAATGTAAACTTCTCTATTTTTGAAGATAGAAAAAAAACTTTTTCAGAAGCTAAAAGTGATAAGCATTGGGTAAATGCTATGGAGGAAGAGCTCAATCATATTAAGAAAAATGAGACTTGGGAACTTATTCTCATACCTAAGGACAAGAATATCATTGGAACCAAATGAGTTTCTAGGAACAAAATAGAATGAATAGTGTTAGGCCATGAGAAACAAAGCAAGGCTAGTATGTAAAGGCTATGCTCAAGTAGAAGGTGTTGAATTTGAATAAACTTTTGCACCTATGGTAAGTCTGAAATCCATAAGACTATTTTTGGCATATGTTGGTTTCAAGAATGTCAAGATATATCAGATGGATGTAAAGTCTGCATTTCTAAATGAAAATTTAGAAGAAGTGTATATAGAGCAACCTAAAGGTTGCTCTTTGTTAGGAAATAAAAACTATGTCTATAGACTGAAGAAAGCATTATATGGAATAAAGCAAGCCCCTAGACCATGGTATGTAAGACTTGATTGATACTTTCTTGATCAAGGTTTCAAGAGAGGTGTTGTTGATAGCAATGTTTACATCAAAATGAAAGGTGAGCATCAATTAATCATAGTTATGTATGTTGATGATATTATCATTGGTAGTGAATATGACAAGATGTCTAGGAGTTTGCAAAAGTAATGCAGCAAGAATTTGAGATGTTTATGTTAGGGAAACTATCATTTTTATTGGATTATAAGTAGTTTAGTCAGATAAGGTAATATTCATCTCTCAATCTAAGTACATTAAGGAAATATTGAATAAGTTTGATAAGGAAGACTGTAAATTAGTAAGTACTCCAATGAAAACAAGTTGCAAGTTAGGTCAATAAGAAAAAGATTATAAGTCAATCAAACCTTGTATAGATCTATGATTGGAAGTTTATTGTATACTACTACATCAAGACCAAATATCATGCAGGTAGTAGGTCTAATGGCCAGATTTCAAACAAAACTAAAAGAAGCACACTTACAAGCATTCAAGAGGATACTCAAATATTTGAAAGGCACTATGGACTTTGGTTTGTGGTACTCAAAAGGCAAGGATTTCACTTTAATATCATCTATTGATGTAGATTGCGCAGGTAGAATTGATGATGAAAGAGCACAAGTGGTGGTGCATTCTTTCTTGTAAAGAGTCTTATATCATAGTTGACTAAGAAATAACCATCAGTTTCCTTATCCATAAATGAGGCTAAGTACATATCAGTAGCATCATATTGCACATAGGTTTTATAGATGAAATAGACCTTGAGTGACTTTAAGATTAAGAATGATGATCCAATTTCTATATTTTATGACAATATCAGTGTCATTAACATCTCTAATAATCCATTCATGCATTTCAAGACTAAGCATACTCTAATTATGTATCATTTTCTAAGGGAGCAATTAGTTGATCACATTTTCAAACTAGAGTATGTAACCACAAAAGAAAAAATTATAGACATTTTACAAAACCTCTTCCAAGGGAAACATTTGAGTTTTTAAGGCAGAAATTGGGAGTAATTCCTTCTTTTATCAGTCACTGAGAAAGGTACGGACTGAGGGGGAGCTAACCTTTGGGTATCTTTTAGCTCTGAAGATCAAGAGACAAGAGTCTATAATAGTCAAAAGATGTTCAAGTGGTAGTGAGTAGTATCTCGTAGCTTTCTAAGGAGAAGTTTATGGAAGTCTTATCAAGGAAATAAAGATGGATATTATCATTTTTGAAGAAGTAACACTTTTTGGGGGATCAAATAGACTTTAGGTTGTGTAACCCTTTGCCATTTAAGTCAAAGGGGGATAATTTTCAAGTTAGAGGGATAATTTTCAAGTTGACTAATTTTAGGGAGAAATAGTGTAGAAGTAGAGACAAATGTATAAAGGACATAAATAGCAAGTTGTGTAACTACTGTCTAGTTGTTTTTGGTGAAGAAATGATAGGGGAAAGAGTAAACTAAGGTAAATTTTTGGTGTAAAGGTATATTCATTAAATGATAAAATATACTCAAGTCATCATCTTTTAAAGGTTTTCCATTAATGACAAAGGGGGATTTTATTGAGATATTGTCATTGATGTCAAAGGGTTTGTTATTCTATAAAGAATATTATCATTGATGTTAAGGAGCTTCTACGAGCAGCAATGGACTATATCAGGTTTGTTATGAATTACATCAATTTTTTTGTGGATTACATCAAGCATGCTATAAACTACATCATGCATGTTATGGATTGCATCAAATTTTCTACAAACTACATTAGGCTTTCTATGGATTACATTAAGTTTGTTATAGATTACATCAAGCTTACTATGGATTGCATCAGGGGTGTTATGGATTGCATCAAAGCTACTACAAACTACATCAAGACTACTATAGACTTCATTAGGTTGATACTAAATATATTCTAATGATTGTTGGGTCTATCCTAGCTTTATTTTAATCAGGCTGACCTATGTGAGTGAGATTTTATATAAGATAATGTGAATTATGTTTTCAAAAGAGAATAAATATTATACAACTAACTATATAATTTTTTTTGGGTGACCTTCAAGAGATTGTTGATCATTATCTTATATATAAGTAAGATCAAATTTTCCTTTTAAAATAAGGTGAGAAAAAGGATGAATATATAAATATGCTAAGGAGAAAAATAGAGGTCTTTTGAGGAACAAATGGCTAGAGAGGAAGATTAGATAAATTTTCTAAGAATTAGAGCAGAGGTATATTAATGAACAGAGGGATAGAGAGGCATGAGTATGAAATCATTGAATGATTCATACATAATCAGGTAAAAGAGATGATCAAAGAAGGAAGAGAGGATAGAGTCTTTAAAAATAAAGAGAAGAGATAAAAAGAGCCTAATATGTCTATTTGATTGATAAGCAAAAAATTAGCAGAGTAAATGTGAGGTTGATAAGTAGAGAGAATAAAATTGTACCATCATTTGTTGACAAAAGCAACTAAGAAAGGTGGATGATTTGATGCAATTGAGTTGGTACTTGGTAAACGGGTTTGAAGCCTCTTGTAGATTTATATCTACAAATCAAGGAGTTGGTTCTTCCTAGTAAGTGGGTGATTGGTGAATATTTTTATCAAGTTATGATTTGAAGCAGATGAGTCAGTGCTTGGTAAAGGGGATTGAAACCTCTTGTAGATTGGTATCTACAAATCAGGGAGTTGGTGCTTCCTATCAAGTGGGTGCTTGTTGAATCTTTTTTTCAAGTTGGTACTTGACTATTTAGGGTTGGTGCCTCAAGATGAGTGGGTGCTTAGTAATCTTGTTAACTCATTGCATATCTAATTTAAGACAAGTAGTCCATGCAGTGATCACTGTGGGTTTTTTTCCATTTAAGGGTTTCCCACCTATATCATGTGTTATGTCTTTATGTTCTTTGTTGTGGTTTAATTTCTATATGGATTTTGTATTGATTCTTGACTAATGAACTAAAAAATTAAGAGAAAGTTATAAGAGCTTACTGATTCACCCTCCTAGTGGTTGTGCTACCAACATGCCACACTCTCTAGGAGCTCTTCATTATAAAAGACATGATGGAGTTGGAAAAGAGAGTGGCTTGACTTTCAGTTTGTTTTCTTCATGAATATGCTCAAATATGCTTGTAACAACTACATTTATATAGCTTAGCAGTGCTCTCTTATATAATTTTCTTATAAAAGGGGCTGAGAAGGCCTCTTGCAGTATCCCTCCACTAGGTATTAAAAGACTTTGCCCATTTGTAATAATGGCTCCAATCTGTTTAATTAATAAAAATATTGATTTAATTTCTTCTACACTTTTTTGTGTGAAATGTTTAAGTTATTGAAATAATCTAGTGATTGAGAACTCTTCTTTCTTGGTTATTATCCAACTTGTTCACCTCTATGTAAGGTAGGCTTCATTTTATATGTCATATGTAGTGTTCAACCAGCTTTGGGTAAGAAATCAACTATGATTAGTTATATTTCCTTTTAATTCAACCTTTATCTCTTGGCCTTATTTTGAAATATTAATGCAATTGAGATAAATTATGGAGTTATGTAGTCATATCATTTCTTTTAAGCATCATTGTGTAAATTTTAAGCTAGTGATTCATCAAGGGATCCAACTCTCTTTAAAGGTTCACTCTAATATAGGTCACCCACATCCTTGGAGTGATCCCATTGTATCAACTAGAAGGAGAAGACATGAAACTAGTTCTCCAAGGGTGCATTCCAACATTGATAATAGTTTTTGGCATGCCTAGTGGGATTGATACTCAGAGCATTCAGAAGATTTATTGAAGAGGGTGTTATTTTTGGCAAGTTTTTATGGTTAAATACACATATCAAGCATATGGTGATTCTAAAAGGATAAGGATCCTAGTTTCAGGCTAATTCCTCAAATTTCATGCCAAAAGTAACCACCATGTCATCCTTTAAAGGTAAAGAATATAATTTTGTTGATTTGACCTTTGATTCAGTAAGAAGAAATAGGTATCCTAAGACTAATCCATACCCTAAACCTTCTCCTACTTCTAATTCCCCTCAACATAGCCTAATACCACCTCAAGACTTTCACATGGCTATCCCTAAAAATCAAGCATTTGTTCTTTTTAATAGAGGGAGTCTTTATTTTGATTAACTATAAATATTTTTACATTTCTTTTTTTTTAATTACATAGGATATATAATTTTATTATTTTCACTAATTTATTTTCATGCAAGTTTATACACTTTATGATGAAAGTTGTATTTTCTCTATTTGCCTATTTTTATATCTACTTTTATTACATTATGTATGTAGATTATATTTTTGGCATATTGGTTACTTAACATGAAATATTGATGTTAGATTTCTTTTTTTTTTAGGTTTGTGTATCATTACTCTTTGTTGATCTTTGTTCTATTGGATATCAACCATATTATCCGAATAGGATTCTTGAGGATTTTTGGAGATCACACTTTTATCCTTGTGACTTTTAGCATCAGCTTCTCTTCTTTCTTCTCTCAACATTTGTAATTTTTATTAAAATAATTTTATATTAAGGGGTAATACTATGTAATTTCAACTTCTTTTTTTATTTGTAAAAAAATTTCTCCACTTTTGTAACTTTAAATTAAGATTAAGGTAGAGTGTTAGATAATTAACCTTAATTTGGATCTTTATTATAGGTTTATCTTAAGTCTTAGTTATGTGTGTATTTACTATATTTATAAATACAATTTATTTCTACCTTTATGAGGTGTTATTCACCTCCCTAATCTACTTTTATTTAGAGTTACTTGCATGTAACTCCCCTTCCTCCACTTGGCACACACTTCTTTCCACTCTCTAAAGGAATAGGCCATAAGTGGCACACATAAAGGAAGATTTTAAGGTAATAATAGGATTCCTTGTAACTTTCATTCTCTTTTTCTTACTCTATTAAAAGATCCTTCCTCTCTCATTCCAAATACTACTCTCTAACAACTTGTTTGTTCTAGTCTTGCTCTTACATCCTTGGAATGCTCTTTGGTCTAAAGCCAATCTCTCTCTTTCATATATTCTTCATGATATTCTATTTGGATTTCATTATTTGTAAGTTTATAATATATTGTAGGATTGTTTTCATCATTCAATGGTTTTCCCCACTTATCAAAAAAAATTGTCTTATTTGTGGTTGTTCTCCATTGAGGTAATCTTGTTTATTTTTGCACTATTTTAATTTTATTCTTTCAATGTTTATCAATCATTTTTGGATTAAATATTAATAGGAAGACATTGGATTGGTATATAGGTTTAAGGATGAATTATATCATCACATAGGATGAGCTTAAAGAGGCTTTGTGTAAGTAGTTTGAGGATAAATCAGATCATCTATCCCTGATTAAGTAAATGACAACCATCAAAAGGGCACTGCATGAGTATATGTATGATATAAACTTCATATTTCTAAGGACATGGGATAGAATCCCATAATTAGTAAGACCTACACCTAAATATGGTTTTTTATACTATCTTAGAGCATTGAACAATGACATTTTAGTTATCATACAATTTACAAGTGGTAAAACACTTCCAAACATTTATGAGATAGAAATTATGGCTTAGAACATGTTCATATAGGCTAGAAAAATAGCACCATGACCTCTCGTGCCTATTATTCTTGAATTAAATCCTACAATACCTACCCAACCAACTTTAGCCCCTATTCTTATGCCTACAAATTAGCCTGCTAGCCAAGCATCAACCTCCTAGTGAACTTCATGAGGTGAAGAGTTGACTTAAGAGTTTTGGCAATGATTTGGTTGCCTTAAAGAAACAACAAGTGCAAAACAATATACCTTATCATCCTTACAACCAATATTTTCAACCCCAAAGGCATCCCTTCCATGGAAATGCTCAAGGACAAGGTCCTATTACTCATGTTATACCTTATAACAGCCATAATCCCCTTACTCCTATCAATTCAAAGGAATTATGTTTATCTAAAATAACCTTCTCCAAGACTATGAGTGGTTTTATATTTTTATTTAACCACATAATTAGACAACTTATCCTAATGGTATTATTAATCAGGCATTGATGGTGCAAAATATATCACCCTTTAAAGAGACATAGGTTGAATTGCCACATTAAGGAGAAGCTTCTCAAAGTTAGGGATAAGCTAATTCTATACTCCTAAATTTATAAGAAGGTGAATATTATGGAGTAAATTAGATTGAGGATCAAAACATGGATTCTACCTCCACAACAACCATTATAAGATCAAATAAGAGGGATATTGAGGTGGAGACAATAGCTAATAAAGGTTTTTCAACATATTCACAAGCCTCTCAAGGGGCTGTAAGGACTATTTCAATTCCAAAAGTTCAAGAACAAGTGTCAAAATAACCCATAATAAGAGAGGTTCAACAAAATGAACGCATTCAACACAAGTAAGTTTAAGAGCCTATTGTAGGTCCTAAAACTTATTCAAAGGTGAGAAACACTTTATTAAATATCTTAGATCAGATGAAAAGATCAATGTTAGTATTTCATCATGGAAAATTGTGTCTATCCCTGGATAAAAATATTTGTTGCAAACAACCTTGTCTAATCTCAACCTTATGGGTGAATCATCCAAAGAGATAAGGTTTTTCCTAACCAACATAGATTAACTTAGGGAATATAAATAAGTTATAATTGGTAAACACCTAAATTTTTATGCCTCCTTGATCATAGGCAATTTTTTAGTGCATAATTGCATGATTGATAATGGTACAAGTAGCTCTATAATGCCCAAATATATTATTGATAAGCTAGAATTGGAGTATGAGCCTTTCTCCAAAGGATTAGTTTAGTTTAATGGTATATCTATCAAGATAGTGGAAATAATCAAAATATTGATCCTCACCTTTCATGTTTTCCCCAACTTCTCCATTTTTCAAGACATCTTCATCATAAATCTTCCACCTTATTTTACATTGTGCTTATCTATGGACTTTACTACCAAGATTAGTGGATACTTATCATCTGATTGGTCCCATATTTTGTTGAGGACCAGGTATGGGACTAAGGTTACCATCTAATTTGATCCTATTACAAAGAATCATGTGGAATCATATACACCAAATGTATCTAATGTTAATTGCACCATCCTAGACCAAGAAGAAGAAGTGGTGGATCGTGAACTAGCTACACTAATTAAAGGTTTTCTTATTATTTATCCTAATGAATGGGGTACTAAACACCATGAGTATGATCCATATAAGTTATTTGAGAAAACTAGCCTCATTACTTATTGCTTACATCAGGAAGGTGTTGTAATTCCAAACCTAGTCAAGCCAAGTGAGCATGATGATGGAGTGTGACAAATTTTATTTGATGGATATAAAACTATGAATGGAGTAGGATATGGTGTAATTTTGGTGCCTCCCAATAAGGAGAGTTAATATTCTACCTTTAGGTTCTAGGTCATCTATAGAAATAAATCATATGATTATGAAGCCTTCATGCATGCTCTCCAATGGGATAGGAAAGAGAGGGATAAAGAATCTACAAGTCTTTAGAGATAATTAATTGGTTGTAAACTAGGTAAGAGGTAAAATGTGACTAAAAATAAGTTTTTGAATTCATATAAACATAGAGTTTGGGATATTATAAAGGACTTTGAATCTTTTAATGTGCAAGTAGTCCCAAGAGAGAGAGGAATAAGCACATTGATTGGTTGGATACTACTGGTGATCAATTTGACATTCTTGATGACATTAAAATAGATAAGGTAAAAAAATATATTAGGGTTATTATGAGGCCTTCCATAACTGATAAAACTACCAATTGGTGGGTGTTTGATAGTGACTACTAAATACTCCTTTTCTTTCAAGAAAAAGCTAAGTTCTCTGTAAGAAATTAGACCAAATTATAGCACCAATATGATGATCAAGTCATATAAATGAGGTATAAGAAGCTTCTAAAAGGGATGATTACACTTACAAACATATTTAGTATTGATGATTATATTAGAGGAGAGAAGATGAATATGAAAATCCATTATGAACACTATGAGAGAGTTTCCATCTTCAAGGATAACCTTCTTCATCCTAGTAAGGTATGTACTAAAGAAGAAAGATGTTTTATTTAAATTTTCCAAGAATTTGAGGACATTTTTGCATGGGAGTATAGTGATCTCAAATGGTTTAATCCTAGTTTCACATAACACACTATAGAGTTAAAGTTTAATGCCAAACAAGTTAGGCAGAAACAAAGGCACATAAACTAATAGAGCCTCTCATGAGGAAGGTGTTGACTAAGTTGATAGAGGATAGGATCATATTTATAGTCAAGCATTCATCTTAGGTTGCAAACTTGGATCCTATAAGAAATAAGAATGGAGAGATAAGGTTGTGTGTTGATTTTAGGGATTTGAATAGGGTTTTCTTCGAATATCACTATCTATTTCCTTCCATGGAGAAAATATTGCAAATGGTGGCATGTTCAGAACTATTTTCTCTTTTGGATGTTTATTATAAATACAATCAAATTTTGGTTAAGAGGATCAATTCAAGATAGCCTTTGCCATAAATTAGGGTACCTATGTCTATATAAAGGTGACTTTTGGATTGTATAATGCTAAAATAACCTTTCATAGAGCTATGGATATGGCATTTTAAGGACTAATTAATGATATTGTGATTGTTTATCTTGATGATATTACTATTTTTTCCAAGGGTGCTAACGATCATTTGTTACATCTTAGGAAAGTCTTTAAGAGGTGTAGGCAGTTTGGGGTCTCACTTAACCCTAATAAGTGCATATTTTTAATCCATTAAAGTGATCTCCTAGGCTACATTATCTCTAAGAGAGGGATTGTAATTAATCCTAAAAGGGTAAGTGTCATTCTATCATTGTCCTTACCTAATCAAAATAAGGGGCTATAGAGTTTCTTATGGAGAATTAACTTTGTTAGGAGGTTTATACTATATTTTGCCAATCTTGTGAGACCACTAACCTCCATGTTGAATAATAATATGACTTTTAGTTGGACTAGATAAGAAATGAGTAGCTTTGAGGTAATCAAGTAGGCCATATCCAAGTTCTTACATTTATCAACCCTAATTTTACCAAGGAATTCACCTTATATGCCTTTGGAGGTGTGGATATTATCTTAGCCATGTTGGTGTAACAATATGAAGAAGGATTAGAGTAGCCAATAACATCCTTTAAACAAAGTTTGGAGGATTATGAGGTGAGGTATTAATTTTTTGAAAAACAAGTACTTGTTAAAATAATAATTCTAAATAATTTTAGGCATTTGGTGTCTAATAGCAAGGTTTGTCTACTAGCTTCTCAACTAAGTGTTAAATAATTCCTCTTGAGCAAGGATTTAAATGAGAAAATAATAGGTTAGATCACAAAGGTGATGGAGTATGAAATAGACATCAATTTCAAAAATCTAGTGAGAGGTAAATGCTTGTGTGAGTAGCTAGATATAAGTTTACAAGATGATAAAGAGGTTGTCTTAGTTCTTTAACATGGCCATGAAATAGTTGCACCTTTATTGCCTACTAGTTAGACACAAGACATGGTCCATTCCATTCAAATAGGTGAGTTCCCTAAAGGATTTAACAATACTAAGATAAGATAATTTAGATTAAAATCAATCCTTATGTCCTTGTGGATGGTGTCTTATTTATAAAGAATATAAATGGTGTTATTTTAAGGTATGTTGAAATAATTAATCAAGTTGATAAGATTTTGGAAGAATTTCATGATGGATTATTAGGTGGCCATTTTTCTCCAAGAGTTATAGCCTTGATTATAATTAAAGTAGGCTAATATGGGCCTAAAATTTTTATATATGCATATGCATGGGTCAAAATGTCTCAAAAATATTCTTTCTTCATTGGAAAATAGAAATTCATAGCCCTCCCTCTCCACCCCATCCAAGTAGAATAACCTTTCATGTAATGGGGTTTATATTTCATAGGAATTATTAACCCACCTTCAAGTGTAGGCCATAATTGAGTCTTGAAATCTAATAATTTATTTATAAGGTGGGTAGAAGTAGTAGATCTTAAGGAAACAAATGAGGCCTATGTGTTGGACTTTTATGAAGGCATAGTCACTAGTTTGGAATACCTTATACAATCATTTTAGATACTGTAATGGCCTTTATTGACATAAACATAAATGTTTAGTCAATAAAACATTACATTTAATTGAACACTTCATCTAAATATTATCCCCAAGGCAATGTCTTGGTAGAGTCTACAAACAAGAACTTGATCAGAATCATCAAGAGGACTATCGAAGAAAACTAAAGGACATGGCATACAAAGTTGAAGTGAACCTTATGGGATGATAGAATTAGTCCTAAAAAATATATAGGTAACTCCCATATGTGCTTATGTATGGTAGGGAAGCAAGGTTAGCTATATCACTTGAGATACCAACCTTAGAGCTCACACACTAGCTAAGCATGATGGAGGAAGATGTCATGGTAGTGAGGTTTATAGAATTGATGGAGTCATAATAAATTAGAGACAAAGATATGTACATAATGAAGGTCCACCAAGATCAAGTGAATAATACATTTGATAACATAGTAGTTGATAGAGTCTTACTTGAGGGAGACTTGATGTTAAAATGGGATCAAGATAGGGTTGAGGCTCAAAGACACACCAAATTTGATGTTATATGGAGTGATCCTTATGTTATAACCAACTAAAAATCATCAAATTCCTTTCATCTATCCAAGTTAGATGGATAAGTATTTCCAATCCTATTCAATAGGATTCATTTGAATCACTATTTTTGAATGTTATTTTAAAAACTTTGTACATAAGTAGGTAGATGTATTTACTTTCTCCAAGTGTTGTTAGCATAGTGTTCCAATCATTTAATTTCATTTTCCTTTTTTGTAATTGTTGTAGCGCACTTTATAGATGTTCTCATTTCATTTTTTTATGTTTAAAGGTGAATTTTTAGTCCTCTTTAAGTTGTTATATTAGGGTGTTTGGTTCATATTAAGTTTGCCTTGTCTCTATGCCTAATAGAATGTATAAGTCAACTAGTCATCAATGTTTAGATAGGAAAACACTCTTGAGAGATCACCAGAATTTTGATCTCCTATCCAATTGTAGTATTAGAACATCTACCTACTTTGGGAGAGTATTAATTCACAAAATTAGTTTAGTGTCCTCCCTTGCATGTATCTCATGAAATCAAATGTGTTCCAAACCAAGTATGCTTAGGTCATATGCTTCTAACTACCTCGAATGAGACTTTTAGTCTATGTCATGAATCATGATTGGTGAATGAGTTTCCAGGTGGTCCTTCAATATATAATTAGTGTTATTAATCCTTGTTTGAGTATTTATCCATCTTATGAGGTCTCGTTACATGCTTAGAGGCATTCAAGCTAAGTCAATGCATTCCTTAGTTAGAAGTAAAATTTTGTCATTTTGTGAGCAGCAACAAGGTTATCCTAGAAGGTATAATTCATGAATAAAAAGGGGTAAAAAGGGTTTGTATAAGGAATAATCAAGCCATAAACATAACCTATAATTATCCACAAGTTTATGTGAATGTATTAAAGGTCATAATATCATGTTATTTGAGTATTTAAGTCACTCTTGGAAAAGGGATTCCTAATGTCTTGAAGAGACCCATAACACTAAAGTAACCTCCATCACCTCCACTAATCCATACCAAAGAGATTAAAGGTGAATTTAATATCTCATCTTTCCCTCCTCTCTTTGTATTTGTCATCTTTTATTTCACCTTGAATGTGGAAAGTGCCTGTAACAACCTAAGACCATTTCATTTCTAACTCAAACATGTAAGTTTCATGGTTGTCAAAGTTATTTGTAGGATTTTTAATATACATGGAGGTCCATTCATGGAAAAATACCACCAATATTAGGAAATAAGGCAAAAAACCCTTCAAAATGGAGATTTCCATGAGTAACACAAGGTTTTGAGGAGTTTCTTTCAATGGCACATAACTGTACAAAGAAGTATAGATTGGGGTAGAGCCACAAAATATCAAGTACATGATGATCATTATATTTCAAGTATTATATAGAGTGTTTATGACTAGGAGATATCAAATAGGGTCAAAACCATTCCAAAATTCCTTTTTAGGCCTAAACAAGCCATTTTCCATAACATGCTACTTTTGAAGAGCAGATGGATGTGTTATCAACAAAATTTGCACCCTTGAGGAGGGTGTTGAAGCCTTTTTACTTAAGTGATATAATGGGGACTCTTAAAAGGTTTTGGGTGAACTTATATCTAAATATATCCTCTAGATAGGGCTATCTCCCTTGAGGCTCTCACCTAGAACTATTACTAAACCTATTGCTTGCTTGGGAAAAGGGAGAGAGAATTGAAAGAAAACTAATCTAGCAAGGTGAAGCACCAAATTTTTATCCTAAACCTACCTATAATACAATGATAACATTAAATATGATGGAATATAGTTTCACAACTCAAATGGGGTCTCTAAACATGAATATTTCACATAAAGGCTATAACATAATGCATAGACTAAGGGGTTGATCAAGAGGCCTAAAACACACTAATGAATGCTTACACTTTTAATCCATACAAATATATTTTTAATGACTCTATGTAACCTACAAGGATGACTAACACCTATAAGTAGGTAAGAAGATAGGACAAATGAGAGGAGGTTACATACACCATCACTAACATTCATAAACTAACATGAAGCATATACTAGTTATAATTATAAGAGAAGAATAAAACTCAGTTTTGTTCATTTCAAGGGTAATTTAAAAGTGTTAATTTAGACAAGGATATGTCATATCTATTAAAATGATGTTTTACAATCCCCACAAGGTAGCATATATAGAATGTGGTGAGAGAAGAGAGAGAGAAATGTAGGAGTCCATGATGACTAGCATCTCATGATGAAGAAAGCTACAAATAAGAAATACTAAAAAAGGATAGTTATGAAGTATCCTCTCCACAAATGTGCACTTATTTTGATGATGACTTGATCAAGGTGGTGTAGGAGTTTTGATTTACTTGATGACTCACCCTTAAGCTCTTGAAACTACCCTTTAGGAGGGATTATGAAGTGACAAATCATCTTCTTAGAGTATAACTATTTTTTATTGCCTTGTACATTTATTTAAGATCCATATCCCATCATCTTTCCACCTCTTTTTGATAATTTCATTCGCAACTCTCGCATTTGCTCTTTAGGGAGGCTTATTCCTTATAGCCCTATTTTGGAAAAAATATCCTTGGGTTGAATGATATGAAACAATTACATGTAAAACAAATTAATATTTTATTATCCTTTATCTTGATTCATCCCCACCCAAAATTTCATGACTCAACTCCCAAGGTAGACCTACTAACCCAACACCCATTGTTCCTAATTAAGCCTAATTAGGCTTAAAATAAGCCTATAATACTATAGACTATAAAATAACATATAGTACTACTCCAAAACCACTAAAATAATATTGGGAACATTAAATAAGGTTATATGACAAAGTTTTATGCAATTTCATGGGTTGAAACTCAAGTTATGTGAGATTCAAGTTTCTATCCCTGGGTTCACTTTAGCATAGGCCTGAGTAGGCTGAGATCAAATAAAAAGGGGTAGGAAGTGTTTTATACCACTTAAAATCAAACCAATACTGGTATTAGGTCTTCCCAAAATTCCTTTAACCCCTCCAATAGTTGGTTATGCATGGTCAACCCCAATGATCTCCCACCAAGTAAAAAAGTAGAATTTTATGAGTGAAAGAGGACTGTGTCATGGTTATAGGTGTTCTTTGGTATTTTCAATAATTATCTGATCATATAAACACATTGTAAGTATTATAATGGATCCATCATACCTCAATATCCATTCAAATCACCATCCCAATACAACTTATTTTATATTCCCTTGGACTCTTGAAAATAGGCTTACAAAAGGAGCTCTTTAGTAGGCTTGTAAACCCTCTTTGGTATTCATGCTTGTTGGGGTTAAATAAAATGGTTTTTGTTCAATTATATTCTTTAATATACCCTATGAAAACTTTTTAACATCTCTTTTCTCATTGTTCTCACACTTCACACATCAACTACTCTTTAAACCTCATCTTTCATACAAAGTTTTTTGATCTTTCTTGAGAATGTGCACCTATACATATGTAGACCTTTACATATACATTCACCTTAATTTAATCCATTAATGAAATTTTCATTGGTATTAAAAACCCTATTTTCATATCCTTTATATTCTATACTAGTTTTCAAGATCAAAAATTCTTTGAAACATCTCACGTTGTCTATATACACCTGGTTTATTTGTAAACACTAGGTTGATGTTCCTTGGGTCTATGACCTACTAATTCATTTAAAGAGATATTAATAGTAGTTTTATACATTTATTTATATCCTATAATGGTATAATATATCCATATTTAGTCACTTTAATGCATATTTCACCTTTAATATCTCTCAAAACCTCAAAAGTGTTTGCTCATAAGACCTTCTCCCTTGTCTTTGAAGGCTATAGGTGCACATTTTGGCCTATACATACACTAAATGTATATTTGGGATCACTATAGGAGTTTTAGGAGTGAATTTTACCTTTTTATATTTCAACATTACTAACCTTTCTTTTGTCTAAGCCTATTCCTTGTTTGTTTACATTTGAGACCATGTGAGAGAGTTCAAACAACATTGCTAATAGACTACCACCTATAATCATCTATTAAATATGTTCATGGAGTGAGTTAATAAACCTTAAATATTATTATTCAATATGTGTGTGTGTGTGTGTGTGTGTGTGTGTGTGTGTGTGTGTGTGTGTGTGTGTGTGTGTGTGTGTGTGTGTGTGTGTGTGTGTGTGTGTGTGTGTGTGTGTGTGTGTGTGTGTGTGTGTCATTAATATCATCAAGAAACTAATTTTTCTATTATTTTATTGAGGGACAAAACTTAGAAGCAACATTACTCCCTTTAGATTCAGCAAGCCTAAAACCTCCTACAACAAGGTCTTGATCAAAACACTATCTGGATGGCTTGGATCAATTTTTTGGTATATTAACCACTATTAATAAATTAAAATGTATTCACAATAAACTCATGTCTAAAATATTCAATTAAACACAATGGATCTTCCTTTTCTATGCATCTTTTGATAACCACCTATAGGCAGTTTTATGCATAGTCAACATGCCTTGTTAATCTCTTTGACATTTGACCCTTTTGATTATTTTAAGAGACATAAGGGGAATATAAGAGGATTTTTTTTATGTGATTATATTTTTTTCATTCCAAACACAACTTCTTCCATGCTCAAGTATGTCATAGCTTTAAAACCCTGGCTTGCCACCCTCGAGAACAATAAAACACAACACTTTTACTACATTGGTTGCTCACACATGACAAATTATGTTATAATATGATTTAATATGGATATTAAAACCATTTAGGATATAAAACAACCATTAATTTTCATCTATTAACCTACAGACTTGTTGAGATAATAAAAACCCTACCTATGGAGTTTTAGGGGGGGTTTGGGCTACTTATTTTGTTACCGATTGTTCATAAAGCATATCCCTTAAAACTAAGAAATAATTAATATAATTTTAAGTGAATAAGGGCCCATATCAACACCAAATATTATTATATCCAAATCTCTTTCCTCCTCATGAAATGAACACTTGAAAATGGCCTTCACTAGCTTACAAAGAGCTTAATAGAGGAATGGATAGGTTTCTTGTCCTTTTTAGACCTAAAAATCCCTCCCTTGCATGTATTTGGACTTGATTAGGATGGAGTAAGTCATGGATGTGATTTGATACCATATTCAACTTGTAAAACCTATAATAATGCCTCAATAAACCCCTTTTTTATCGATAAAAACATACATATTTTATTTAAAACTATGTTGGAGCTGAGGAACAAGTGTTCATAGAGTCTCTTCAACCATGTAAGGAGGTATAAAACATTCCAAGAGCATCTTAAATCTATTTATCTACCATATCTTACACTATTTCTTTCTTGAATGCTACTTTGGTATCATCAATGAGAACCCTTGGAGAGGGTTCTCCAGGCTCTCTCCAATTGATCTACATAATGGGAATAACCCCAGGTTGTGAGTCACCTATGGTGGGATTGGACCTTCAGAGAAGGCCATATTCCTAATGATGAACCACTTAAACTAATGTTTTCACTGAGAAAAGGGTTGGAAAGGGGAAAAGGACTCCTAAGAAAGCTAACAAGGTGATACACCAAATAAAAATGGGAGACTCCTATAAGCTTAAACCCACACTAGATCTATAGAAGATAATGCTAGCTCACACAACCTAAAAATTAAGAAAATTGCATAATTATTTCATAAATTAGGTTTAGGAAGCAATTAATGCAAACAAAGAGTTCTAAGACTCATTGAGATCTTACATCAATGGCAAAAAGAACACTAATCCAGCCCTACAATAGCTTGAAAACACCCTAAAGGAGGTCAAAAAGGAGGATAATGGATGAGGAAGAATCTCCTTCACAATTCTATCATACACAAGATTTTCTACATAGATCTAAGGTAAGAGATAAGTAAAGAAAGTCTTTATTTCATCAAGAAATAGTTATTACAAATGTTTCATAGGGTTTAGCCTAATCAATAGGAAAATATCTTAAAATATATCAAAGAGTCCTTTTGAGAGTCTAGAATCTAAGAGAGAGCTTACAAATGAGAAAGAATGGGGTGATATAGGGGAATGGGAGAGATAAGAGGGAGCATCAGTACCAAAAATAATTAATGAGTTACCACCTTCAATGAATGCTCCACCACACTTAATCTAATCTAAATTAGCCCTTTATCAATAAGTTAACCTTTATTTGCTTCAATTGGTCTTCATTTTATTCTCATTGGCTGAGAGATCCATTAGAAGACAAGGGTTTGTGTCATATGATGAGTCATGACTAAGTCTATTGTAGAAAATATCTTTAAGGTTTTGAATATAATTAATGCTCTAACTACTAGGTCTTTTTGTTTTTATTTCCCATGCCATCTCCACTTGATTCATTAAAAGGGCAAGGTCCTTATACCTTGAAATCTAGATAGAGTCATGCCGTGTCTGCTTGGAGTAGTGGTAAGTGTATACACCTAAAATTTCTCACTCCATTGTAGCTAACTAATATTCTTATTAGTTGACACTAATTATGCTCATCTAATTTTATTCCACTAACTAATTCCCCTTCCTAGCCATAAATCTAATATCCCCTTCCATTAATCTATATTTCATTAACCTTAGCCCATCCCATTACTCTATTAATTCCCTCTAATCTAACATTATCCTAATCCAATTCCAACTATCTATTATATGGCAATTTTTAATTCCCATAACCCCACCTAACCACCTACTAGCCTATCCCCTAGGTATTCCTACATCCCTAGGAATCCTAATCCTATTATTTAAATCCCTAAACAAAACCTATTATTCACTAAACCTACCCCTAATCCCACTTGCCAATTAAAAATTCCAAAATAATCTACCTGCCCACCCACCACCCTACACTATCCTTTCCTAAACCCCTAAAACCCTATGAAGATATCTCTACAATTAGAGGGTTCTAGAAATCTCTCCATTCTAGCCCTCTTCCTCTAAAATTCTCTGTTTTAGAGGATTCTATGGAATTAAAAAATTCCATGTAGAATCATCCACCCTAGACCTTGATCTTCCCTCCATGAATCTATAAAACCAACACACCCTCACTTGCTCAAGCTAATGAATGAAGGAATGAGAAATAGAAAAATGAAGAAGTGAAAGCATAACACAAGCAAGTCATTTATCAAGCCTATCCAATCCATTGTCAAGCATCTCCAAGTAATATAAAAATCATATTCAAGCATACAAATCTTGGATCAGAGCTATGAGAAGGTAAAAATGATGGTAAGCATGCACACTACGTTCTGATTTACCTTTTCTATCCCTTCTTATGGGTGTCATTATCTTTGGGTTTCCATTATCTATTTGATAATATTTTGTTTGAATCCCAAATTTGGTGCACATTTTGGCAACCACAGTAGGCCCAGCCTCCCTTATTTACGCTAACACTCTTGTTGAAAGCATTTTTGATGATTGTAGGGCCAACTAAAAGAAAAATCAATCATGGATTTTAAAGTTTTATGTTTCTAAGAATAGCAATATTGCTCTATAAGTCATAGTACTAGAGTAGTGGTATCATTAACAATAATCATGGTATTGTAGGTTAAACCATTAGTGATCAAGGTTTTAGTAGGGTGTTATGCTTGAACAATACCGCTACTTCACAAGTCATAGTATTACTCTATTAATAGTGATATTATTATCCCCAATAGCGATATTGTAACCCAAAGTTTTTCACATTTAGATATCTAGTAGATTAACCCTATATTTTTGTCAGGTGTTTTGTTTTTGGTGTGAAAGAAAGACAATACTCCCTAAAGAACTACTAGAGGGTCATCAATGTATATTTTCACAATCTTTCTACTTTCATAGTCATGATATTATCCTAAAAATAGTGGTATTACTAATCTCAATCATGGTATTGTATACCTTGGTCCTACCTCCTATACAATTTGTTAGTCTAAGCTGCTTGTTGCTTCTATAGATTCTCTATGTTTTGGTATCTAACTTGTTTAAAGGAGAGAAGAAACTAAGGAGCATTATCAAGAGGGCAATAAATTTAGTCTAGTTTGAATAATCTTTCCACTTTGAGATTAGTGGTATTGCACTTTAAGTAGTGGTATTGTAATTTGTAGTAGTGGTATTATGTTTTTTGGTATACATAAGTCAAAACCCTTCCCTATTGGTCTTTTGCTACAATGGCATTTTTTTCAAGTTCTACTTTTTTAGATGAAAGAGAACATCCAAATTGATTAAGGGTGATTTGGTCTTTCAAGGTCAATAATATCAAAGGGAAGATTACTGGAGTCTACCCAAATTTGATAATACCACTACTTTCACAGTTACAAGATTGTCCTACAAGTAGTGAGATTGTTATCTAGAGTAGAGATATTGAACATCTTTATTTTAGTAATTAATTTTGGATTTTATATCATTCTGATATCAATAATTGTATTAAAAATGAAGCCTTGTAATCATTTTCAGTCTATGAAAGTTTGATCTACTACTTTTTAGCTCAATTTAGGATCATAAATTAAGTTATGCAATATCGTGACTTTCCTAGTAGCAATATTTCTTTGTGTATTAGTGGTATTGTAGTTTTGAGTTTTTTAACCATTTTTCAAGTCTTGCTAGACTCTTAAGGCACCCTTAGTGGATTTCTAACCTTTATGTTGTTGTAAAATAGGGTGCCCATTTTGATCATTATTGATTAATTATTTTTTATAATTATTACATTATCATTAGTAGTTAATCATTAGCTTTGCTTGATCCTTGTGTGTGTGTATGCATATACTTTGTTTTTGTGTGTGTGTGTGTACATAATTTATCATATCGTGTGAAGCTCACATAGGTATTTATAATGGTTATTTAATTATATCATGAGTTTTTTATTTATATAAACCTTCTTTAGGATAGCACGTGACATGGATTTCATCACCATGCATGGGGCTTATTCTTTATGGGTTAGTATCATGGATTTCATCACCATGCATGTGGCTTAGTCTTTATGGGTTAGTATCATGGATTTCACCACCACATGATAACCACACTCTATGTTCTCACAGAGTATAAATATTAGGAGAGCATTATCATTATGGCCTAAGTAGAACTCCCCATAAAGGGTTATATGGAATGAAGGATGATTAATTTCATATACCTAGGACAATTAGATAGCATCCTATACAGAATTGGGCCCCATCATACCTTTGCATATATAGGGGACTCCCTTAGATCCTTGTGTAAACCTTAGAATATGAGCCTACATCCATAATAGGTGTTCCACTATCAGTGTCAGTATTAGTGCCTAAATGACCATCAGGAGAAAGTAAGGTTGATAGGGTTTGATTGATATTGTAATGGGTTATTGGCCTACAGCCTCACTTGTGTAGCCATTACATGGTGTGAACATTAAGTTACACTCCTATATGGTTTACTAATTAGGGTTGTATATGTGCATGAGTTGTGTGTGTGTTGTGATAAGGCCTCTTTTATTTGTTATCCAAATTTTCCATACCCATATCTTTTGTGTGCATACCTTAGAAAACTTATAGGATCACTTCTATTATCCCATCATTCATTTCTTCATCTCATTCCATCATCATATCATCTTGACTATCCATATCACATCATCTTTCTTCTTCCCTCCATAACATTTTTACCTTAATCCACCCTCTTTTCATTCCATATCACTTTTGACACTAATCCTAATATCATCCCTTATCCTTGATCATTTGTATATTTTGACCTATCTTTGACCATCGTATACCCTATCTTCTACATAGTCACACTATACTATCCCATCCTTCTACATCTAATTAGTAGCACCACCCATTCCATAACACTTAGTATCCACTATCTTTTTTGTCATATCCCCTTGGACCATCCCACATCCCCATATCCTTTTGTCTATATCATTTTCACTTTCTTATCTCACCCTCACCACATAGGATTCATCTTACTTAGCACCACCATCTCTCCACATCTTTTTTTGTAAACATTATCATACTTTCATCCATCCCATAGCATTCTCTTATTTATATCCATTCCATAACATCCAATCCCATTTCATATGTTTGACCACATCTTATTCACTTCATATCACATTCATTCCCCATAATCATGATGTCATCCCACATATAGTGATTATCCCATTTCCACCCACTCTCCTCATTGTCTATTTTCCTTCACATTTTCATCTCATGCCTATATCCACCTAGTATTCACCTCCATCCATAACCACATATAATTGTCATTTTCCCTATTTTAGAACATCCCCATTTACATCACATCTTATTACCCATAACCCATCTTCCATTTATTCACCCATCTTATACTAATATCGTCTCATCCCCTCACTTATTTTATTATCCATATATTCCATTTCTCACATCTATATCCATTAATTTACCCTTCATATCCTTAAGTCATCATATTTTATTCCATATATAGTCCATTCCCCACATCTATTATTCATTCCTCCATCCATACTATTCTATCTACATTTAGTCCACCCTTCACGTCTATCATCCACATATATTATTCTTATATTGACTCATACCCTTATATATATATATATATATATATATATATATATATATATATATATCATTATCATCATCCTTTTGTACATCCTTTTAAAAATCCCATACTATCCTATCTTCATCTCATCCTAGTTAGACCCCATCATCTTGTACATCCTTGCCTAATCATCATCTCTTACATCTTTATCACCCTTTCTTTGTATATTCTTTTCATTATCCCCTCTCCTATCTTAAATTAGTCACACCTTGTCATAAGATCACCTCATCCATAATCAATCACACCTCACTTTGGCCTTGCCTTATCCACTAATCACACCATAAGTCTTGACCATTCCTACATTTTTATTGACATCACCCCTTATAATTAGACATCCACATCTTCCATATAATCATCATAAACATCTTGACCCATTCCATATCCAATTCCCTAATCACATCTGCATCATCCCTAGCCACCCATCTTGATTAGTGATCCTTATCCATACACCTTCTTAATCACATCCCATCCTCATTCCTCCCTTGACTATTTGGTTGAAGATAAAAGTTCAAACTATTGGTGGTCATTCTCCTTTCTACACATCATCATCTCAACTTGAAATTATTATTGAACATAGCCTTATAAGACATCAAGCTAGCACCCATCATTATCTTTTATCCTTATCAAGTGTCTTTTATCTCTATCACCCATCAACTTATTTACTTACTAGTTGATAAAGATATTTAATCCAATCATCATCCTTTCTAGTTTGACCTCTTAAAAGAACTATTATTCTCTTGATAATTTCTATTAATCCTATCTATCAAACTTTTCTCTTGACCACTAGTAGTCTCATATTTTGAACTATAATTTAATAGTAAAACAACCTTCAATAGCACCTCATCTTCTTTCATATGGTTATACAAACCCAAGCCCAATTCTACCAAGGATAAGGTTCCAATCAACAAGACCATACTAGGGGCAACTCATGGACCCAAATCAAGAATATGAGGACTTCCATAGTGACATCCCTACACCATGGGAAGAAAATGATAACATCAACCCTCTTCATAACCTCTTAAATAATGAAGGTGTCCATTAGCTCCTACAACAATATGTACAGGAAAATCTAAATATGAAAATTGGGGGCACCTGCTTAAATAATTTAAACCATCCATTAACCCCATGACATAGTGATCACCAAGAAGTGGACCATGGATTCTTAGATGAAGGTTACCCACAGCCACCCCTTATTAATCAACATGTTGAGGATAACAAGAGACAATCTACCATTGAGGATCACTTAGACCAACTCACACAACAAATTAACCTTATCCTCTAAGCTCAACATGATAATAACAATAATGTCAACAATAATAGTCATACCAATCATACCACTCATAAAAACCATCACACCCATATCCCACAAGGAATTCAAAACCAAATGGTCAATCCTCTTGGGGATCTTACCTTTGCTCAAGAATGGAAGATGATGAAAGAGACCCTCCAACAAGTGGACCCCAGATCATAGGCCCTCAAATACAAATATGAGGATTTTTGTTCATCACCTTTAGATAGTAGTGTATTATAGGTTCTAATCCCTCTGCACTTTGACAGTCCAAAATTTTAAAAATATAAGGGAAAGGTTAACCTGAAGGATCACATGCAAGAATTATTCATTGCTTGCCATGAAGTATCACAAGAATATTCCCACCTATTAAGGATTTTTCCTAAAATTCTGACATGACCAACATTAGAGTGGTTCATGCATCTTCCTAAAGGGTCAATCTCAAACTTTGGGGAATTGACAGAATAATTTGTCAGACATTTCTCCTTCAACATAGAACATGATGTGTTTATTATTGACCTCTATAACATGAAAAAAAGAGATGGTAAAAATATGGTTTATTTCTTACAATAGTGGCATAAATTAGCAAGTCAATTGAGATGCACCATACTTGAGAAGGAGATGGTAAAAATATTTGTGGACAATCTCAATATAGAGTTGAAATATCAGTTAAAGCTATAATGTGCAAAAACTTTTGATGAGATTATAGAAAAGGGGATGTAGATTGAAAAGGCCCTCATAGAAAAAGGAAACATTAAGCCATTCTCTCATAATGGGAACACTACAAATTTAGGAACCTCATTCTCAAATAAGTTAAAAGTCTTTAATAAAAACAAGAATGTTGTTGGAGATGGGGTAACAGATTCTAAACCACAAAATCAACATGTCTAAAATATTCAGAGAAAGGGGCTCCCACCACAATCACATGTCTCTTCTATCAAGGTTCCTAAGGGAAAGCCAAGACCCCATATAGGAATATGATCTCTTACAAGTCTAGGTGTCCCTTTGGCAATTATATTAGAGCAGTTGATTATAGCCAATATGATTAATTTTCCTAAGATTTGAACTATCGATCATCACCAAACCAAACCAGATTTTTATCATGATGATGAATATTGTAAATTCCATAGAGTAAAGGGCCATATTGAGAATTTTATGCAATTCAAACACTATGTACAAGATTTGATTGAAAGAGGTGACATCGAGTTGGAAGGAGAGCCTACTCCTACTCAATCAGGCAATAGATAATTTGAAATTTATAAAGATCCTCTTCCAAAGCATGAGCAAAGTAACTAGAGACCCCTAAGGGACCAAGGTCAAACATCCTATTTTAATTATACTGATTATCATAATGTGTCATATCATTATATTAATACCATCAAGCTTTGCCAAATTCCCTCCTTTAAATAACCTCCTTCTATAATTTTGAAAAAAAATTTGGCCACCTCTCGTTATACTGTTACAACTAGGTGAAATAAAATCACCATCCTAATAACCATCCACTTCTTCCACTATACTAAGGGTGAATACCTATAACAAAGCCATAGATAAGCTTGATAATTCATATGACATTATTCAACAGTTAGAAAAGAATCCTACCTAGATTTCCCTTATGGAAATTTTAAAAACATCTACTTTGCATAGGGAAATATTAAATCAAGTACTTAATGACTTATAAGTACCTAGAAACTTGGACACCAATCAATTTCAAGTACTAGTGGCTCATTTATCCCCCTCCCCATAACTCACCTTCAGCACTCAGGATCTACCCCCAACTAGCCCTCATCATAACTACCCACTATACATTGAGGTTTCCATTTCCCATTACCATGTCTCCCATGTCCTTAGAGATAGAGGATCAGCACTTAACCTATGTAATATAGACTTCCTAAAAAAGGTGGGGTACTCTGAGTCATTATTGGGGCCCAATCTCATCATAATCAAAGCATATGTTGATAATGAGTGGCTATCTATTTGGTTTATTTATATTCTCATCACTATGGGGCCCATAGTCCATCAAACATTGGTGCATATGGTCAATGTGGACTTGTCATATAATATGCTTCTTGGGAGACCTTGGATTCATGAAATGCAAGTTATCCCAGCCACTCTTCATTAGTTCCTTAAGTTCCCCCATTTAGGGATGGAAGTGACCATCCTAAGGATTACTGACCATCACAGTTGTCAAATGGATCAAACCCCTTCTCAATCATTATTTTGAGGCACTGAGAACTCCATCCTCAATCCTATAGCTACCAAATATTTCTCTCCTGATCAATTATCCACCACATCTACCCCAATACTTGATCTTACCAAGTTAAAAATCACATCCACAATTTGTGGTGAATATGAGTACAAAACCCTTTACATTGGCCATCTCCCATTATCTCACTAAGGCTATGGGTCCCCCACGATGAAGGAAGTTTAGACCATCAAGTATCAATTTGGGCCCATGACTTTTGAAAGTGAAGGATTTGTATCAGATGAACACATTGAAGATGGTGAGTATTTGTGGCTCTTACCTAATGATGATAGCTTCATCTCACCCTAGAAAAAATATCATATTATCTATAACATGATGAAAAACATGAACTATAAAGGAAAGGGACTAGGCAGGCAAGAGCAGGGTTGGATAGAGTCTATTGATGTTTAAGATAACTTGTCCTATTATGGTCTAGGGTAAAAACCATATGGTGATGACCCTCTCAATGTCATTGTGGATTCTATCTTGACCAAAGAGAAAACTCTTCCTGATGAAGATACTAAAATAGAGTCCATTTTTAGTCAATTCAAAGAGATGGCTTCTAATAACCTCTTTTTTGACACATCCATATTCACCATTGACATCTCCCTCCACTATCCCTCCCTCATAGAATGGGATGCCAAATAGGAGCTCACCTTTGACACATTTCAAAATGACGAAGCTATTCTTAAATACCTAGGGGTAAGGAGTTTCATGCCATCTAGAGACCATAAAAAGGGATTCTCCATCAATTTCAATGAATCATCATATTTTGGAGAACAAGAGTCACTAAGTGCCTAACGTGATGATGAAACATATAATATAGAATGGGAATATTCTATAGAACTTGATGGCATTTCAGATAGTCCCATTAGCTAGAAGACTGTCTAGGTGTTGATACTGAGTTGCCAGGCATTATCACCTCTGACATATTGAAAATCAAATACCCTCCTTATTTATCAGAATAGTCTCCCTCACTCATTGAGGAAGTTTTTGAAATAAACATTGGAACAATAGAGAAACCCAAGATTGTGAAATTGGGGGCATCTCTTACACAATAAAAGCATGTAATTCTCATTACCTTGCTCAAACAATTTATTGATATCTTTGCCTAGAGCTATGAAGATATGTCTGGCTTAGATCCTTCACTAATAGTCCATCATCTTGATGTCCATCCTAATGTTAAACTAGTCAAGCAAAAATTGTGAAAGATGCATCCAAAGGTGTCATTGCTAGTTAAGAAAGAATTGCAAAAAAAATTGGATATAGGATTCATTCATCTTATTGACTATTATGTTAGATATCTAATATCGTCCTTGTCTTGAAACTACATGGTGGGATTTGGATATGCACTAATTTTTATGACATTAATAAGGTGTGACCCAAAGATGATTTTCCACTTCCTAATATTAATATGATTGTAGATTCAACTTTTAGTTATGAGATGTTATCTCTCATGGATGGCTTTTCAAGATACAACCAAATCAAAATCACTCCCAAAGACCAGCATAAAATAGCATTTATTACCCCATGGGGCATGTTTTGCTATATGGTCATGCTTTTTGGTCTAGAGAACATAGGGTAACATATCAATGAGCAATTATTGTTATCTTCCATGACATGATGCATGATATTATGGAAGATTATGTTGATGATATCCTTGGAAAGTCTCACTCATGATTTGAGCACCCTACGGTCCTTCGTAGGATCTTTGAAAGACTATGAGAATACAAGGTACACTTGAACCCCAAAAAGTGTGTCTTCAGCATAACATCAAGAAAATTTCTAGGGTCCATTATCTCTAAGAGAGGTATTGAGGTAGATCCAATAAAATTTTGAGCAATCACTAAGATGCCACCTCCATGAATACTTAAACAACTTCATGGTCTTCAAGGTAAGCTCTAGGATATTAGGTGTTTTATCTCATAGCTCACCAATAAGTGTTATCCATTCACTCACTTTCTTAAGAAAGGAGAAACTTATCAGTGGGATGAAAATTGTTAGAAGGTTTTCAAGAATATTAAGCAATACTTGGCAAATCCACCTATCTTGTCTCCACCGGTTACAAGAAAACCATTGTTACTATATATATCCATCACTCCCTATGCCATTAGATCCTTATTCACATAGCATAATGATCAAGTTAAGGAATGAGCCATTTATTATCTCAGTCATACCTTAATAGCATATGAGTTAAACTATATGCCGATTGAATGGGCATGTTTAGTTATGATCTTTGCCTCCCAAAAACTTTAGCATTATATTCTCAATAATTAAGTACACCTAATTACAAAGATAGATCCTTTAAAGTATCTCATGTCCAAATCAGCACTAATAGGTCATATGGCAAAATGGATCATGTTGCTTAGTGAATTTGGAATTGAATATGTCCATCAGAAAGCAATCAAAGGATAGGTCATAGTAGATCAACTAGCAAAAGCTCCACTAGAAGTGACTGAGCCACTTACCTCTCCCTTTTTGGATGAATCCATTATGAAGACATCATAGATGGAAAGATAAAAGTTATATTTTGATGGATCCTTCACCACACATGGATCAGGGGCAGGAATCTTGTTAATCACTCCATAAGGTGATCTCATTCCTAAGACTTTTTGTCTTGCATTCCCTTGTACAAATAATATCTTAGAATATGAATCCTTATAGTAGGATTTCATCTTGCCATACAGTGGAACATCAAGCATTTTCAAGTATTCAGGGAATTTTAATTAGTCATAAAATAGGTAAATGAAGAGTTCTAAACAAAGGATGAGAAGTTTCTCCCACACAAAAAATTGGTTGACCAATTAAAAACTAGTTCTAGAATATCATGTTTGAGCAAGTATCATGAGCTAATAACAAGGAAACTAACTCTATGGTTACTCTATGATCCCTCATTGATCTCCCTTAAGGAGTTTTAGAGGGTAATTTTTTGATTGAATAATTGATCACTCCAGCTCATCATTCTTTGGCTCCTACACAAATTTGTACCATAATAATCATAGTCTCCCTTGGTATCATGCCATCTACCAATACATCCATGATAACATCTTACCTCCTAATCTCACTCATCATCAACAGAAATCCTTTCTCCATCAATCCACCCATTATACTATTCTATACAACATGCTCTATCAAAGGGGTTATGATGGAACCTTATTAAGGTGTCTAAACTTGAAAGAGGTAGATCAAATGGTCAAAGAGGTCCATGTTGGAATTTATGGAGGTCACATCAGTGGAATGGCCTTAGCCAAGAAGATCATTCAATTTGGATACTATTGGACAACCATGGAACATGATGCCTATCAATATGTGCAGAAATGTGAAGCTTGTCAAAGGAATGAAAACCTTATCCATGTACCAGCATAAGAACTACGTCTTATCATGAGCCCATGCCCTTCCTCTATATGGAGCCTTGATCTAATCGGCAAGATTAATCCTAATTCCTTAGATGGGCATAAGTTTATTATCATAGCTAAAGAATATTTTATAAAATGGGTAGAAGCCATGCCATTGACTTACACAAATAGCCTCTAGATATCTAAATTCATTCTTGATCAAATCATTTGCCACTTTGGAATTCCTACCAATATTATCTTAGACAACAGAGAGTCTTTCAATAATTGGGATGTTGAGGCCCTTTATCAAAAGTACCACATCACATAGCATTTTTCTTCCCCATATTATCCATAAGGCAACAAACAAGTAGAAGCAACCAATAAGACCTTATCAAAATCCTTAAAAATATAATCAATCAATCTGGGCATGATTGGCATATTCAATTATATCCAATGTTATGGGCCTATTGCACTAAAGTCTACACACCCATGGGGGGCACCCTCTATGCCTTGGTATATGGAGCTGAAGCATTATTACCTATCAAAGTAGAACTCCTATCTCTTCATCTCTCATTGTGAGGCATAATTACTGACCATAAATGCTAATAAGAGCACCTACAAGAGATATAAATCCTTGATGAAAAATGATAGCAAGCCCTAAATCACCTATGGGTGTATCAAAATAATCTTAAGAAACAATACCACAAGAATATTCAGGCTCAAAAGTTTGAAGTAGGTCACCTGGTCCTCAAGTAAAATCAGAAGAACACTAATGCAAAAAGAGACAAGAAGGGAAAATTCAAAGCCAATTGGTTGGGTCCATACATCATTGTTGCCAAATTTGGCTTTGGAGCATATAATTTAGCCATGCTTGAGGGAGAATAATTAGGTGATCTTATGAACATGATGCATCTCAAGTAGTTCTATGCCTAATTCCATGTATCCTCTATTTATATGACCCATCCATCCCATCCATCTATTAAAAAAAATTGTCTAATGGTGAAAATTGACTCATTGGCACCTTGGATAAGTACCATGGTGAAAACTAGTTCCTAATGCTATGGTAAGGATAGCTTGGCCTTAGTCTACCTAAGTGGGAATCTATAATAAGGATCATGTGTCTTTTATCATAAAAGTAGCAAGGGCTACTTTTGGGGCATTTGTTGGAGAAATCTTCTCAAATCATCTACCTATCCTTGGAGACGTTATCCATATCCCCAAGATCTTCTATCACCCCATCAATATATATCCACTTTTTTATCCAAGATTCCTATGATAGATATGTCTTCTAGTAGCCTCAACTACATCATGTCAAATCCTCATCATCCATGCAACCATATACTCCGACTATCATTAGTAAACGTCAACAAAACATGGGGGTTACTTTGACTCTGATTCCTAACAAGATAATCCATGCCTCTTTATTTTTGGCTTTGTGATTCTAACCTTGTCTATATGTCATGCATTCCCATATCCCCTACAATCATTTAACTATCACTACTCCACATTGATCATCATCATCCTCCTATTTTATCCATCAAATCCCATCATCATAATCCATTTTCTAGAACTACATTAGCCTAAGGTCTTTCAGACTATGTAGGTAACATTTGGTCACATTTATGTGCCCAAGGATAGCTTAGCCACTATCACTCCCATCTTTTCATCATCCCTGCCCTTGGCTTCCATCCCCATTTCATAACCATATAGAATATTGTGAATGTTTTTTACTTAAGCATGTGTGTGTGTTTTATGTGATTATTGTATTAATGTAAACATGATGAAATTTTGTCTTTTTGATTAGTTTAATTTTTATATGTTTGTACATTTTGGGAACAAGGATGGTAGAGGTTGACCATCAAATTAAATAATTATAAATGGCTCATCCCATTTTAAATAGAGTTCATGCTATGCATCTTTAATAGGAATGTCATGGCCTTGTCAAGACTATTGGCATATCTCATAAATATGTGACATTAACATGGATTGCATAGATGCTTGACAATCTTCCTAAGCCCCAATCCTACCAATCAATCCCAAGCCATATCCTCCTTAAAACCATAAACCAAAACTTTCTTATCCATCCTCATCCCATAGTCCTTCACTACAATGATGCAGGAGTGCCAAAACATAAAGGACAATCATGATATAGGAGCCATATCCATTATACAAACATAAACTAATAAAATCCCATCATATGCACCCATCACAATCATATGCATCCTTAAAAAAATCACAACATAATCATGAAATCATAATATAAATCACCATAAATAATTGCAAGTAGGAGATCATCATCATAAATATAAAAAACATAATCATCATGAGTCATCATGTAATCACATGCAGTCACATCAATATAAATAACCATCATATCACATGAATTTGAAAAGAATGAATCATATATATATATATATATATATATATATATATATATATGTATATATGTGTATATACATATATATGTATATATATATATATATGTGTGTGTGTGTGTGTGTGTGTATATATATATATATGTATATGTATATGTGTGTGTGTATATATATATATATGTATATGTATATATATGTATATGTATATATATGTATATGTATATATATGTATATGTATATATATGTATGTGTGTGTGTGTATATAAGGTCTCCTACACAATATACAAATATTGTTATCATGTGAACATCACAAAATTGTCCATCATGGTTGAGGTGATAGTGGTGGCCTTAACCCCCTACTCCTTGAGGGCTATCTCACTAACGACTCTCACTCAAAAAGATCCTACCCTACACTCTAAAGGTACTACTACCTCATAAAGAGTTCAATAATACTGAGCCTCCCATGTCAATAGCATGATCTGGTCCATCATCCTAATCATCCCCAATCCCTGAATGCCTACACCTATAGCATCTTGATCTCTCTCAACCATAGCTAGCTCCCCCTGTAAAGCCTAAAACCATCCATGAAGTGATGCCAACTATCTTTGGAACCCTTCTACTTATCTCTATAAAGTTACAATATGTGACTGTGCCTTCTCGAGCTAGGTAGTCCACTGACATATCTGACTCTCCAAACCTACTATCTCTACCCATAGCTAGGATAATTCTCTCTCTCACTAAGCCACCTATGCCTATAAGACAATAATCTATCCTTGTGCCTGGGTCAGTCTCCCATCCTCTTGTAACTATGCATGAAGTTGGTCTCACTCTTAATTGATACCCCAATCTCCACCACTTGAGCCTAGAGCTTTGCCTATAATTTAGAAATCAATGCCTCATCATCAGCAGATCAACTAAAATGAGATGGTCCCACTCCTCTAGATGGTTTCCTAAGAATCTATGGTGCCTGAGATGGTCTCACTCCTCTAGATGACTACCTAGGAATCGATGGTGCCTGAGATAGTCCCACTCTTCTAAATGGTTGCCTAGGTACTCATACCAGCAACTAATATGGACCCTATCCCTACCCATCACCCCTAACATCAATATCCATCATATCTTGAATATGATCTCATGTTGTTATAGCCCTTTGTACTACTCTTCTCATCATCACAAGAGGTTAAGTCAACCACTTTGGTACTCATCCCTACCACCATGCATGATACTTGGTTGTGACACCTAGCTCTAGTATAACTATCATAAAATTACACTAAAATGGTGCCAAATCTTGATACTCAAAGATAGCATCCAATCTCACCACTGGCCTCCCCCAATGTGGTCTCTCCCACACACTCTGTATAAAAATATGCTCATGATCAGGCACATCCTGAACAAAACCAAACTAGCAATGGACCTAAACTGGTCTATATCTCTCAATCACATAGTCTTATCTCCTAGTGATATAGTAGGGGTCATCATGAACGAAGTACATACCTCATCTCCCCACCTAAATGTAATGCCTTGGTATGGCATCCAAGTAATTCTCTTAGGTCATAATTTGTTGAATAATTCTTTGTAAAAGAGCAAATCCCCTGCATGCTCCTGTACCACACCTACCACCACATGCCATCACCTATCCTAGCTCTAAATCAATGAGAACCCCTAATGGCTATTGAATCATAATGTTCTCCCAATTCCATATCTATAATATCAATGATGGACCAAAGCTCCATGCATCCTTGTAAGCACCAAGATGTAGTTCCCTATATAAGTGAGCCAGCACGATAGGTCCCCATGAAAATACTCATTGATCATTAACCATGTCTACCACCACCTCTCCTAAGCCAAAATGAAACCATCTCCCACTCTTATCTAATAGTATAATACTAGATATAAGAGCTATCACCACTAGTATCAGTCTATCTAAAGACCCATCCTACTGACATCGATCAAGGTTAATCGATCATTCATGCATACCGTCTATGACCTTTAATAGATCTTAGCACCAATCATTAGTAAATTAAAAATCCTATAAACATCCTCCAAGGTAATGGCCATCTCTTCAGTCACAAAATGAAATGAATTGGTCTCTAAGTGCCATGATTTTACCACCACTATCATTAATGCTTGATCAATCTAAATCAATGGCATGGTTATTATATCATGTAGGCCTATCAGCTTCAAAACCCCATGCTTCTCATCTATCACCTGCCACATCTCATATAGTACCTATAGGTGCCTTGATAGAGATGTCAATATGCCTAAGTGCACCTACATCATGAACACATAATCAGTCCAGTCATATCCCCATTTTCCCTATTTACCTCATCTTGCCATTACCCTACCCACTTAGCCTAATTCCTTGACCAAAGACATTTACTCCCTAACCAGTCCTCCCCAATCCTTTTTCCCACCTATCCCATATCATGACCCTACTAATCTTTCTAAATAACCCCCAGTAGTGGTATTGTAATACCGTTACTTCTTAATAATGGTAGTATAATATTGTTATTCCCCTCTAGTGGGATTGTAATCATGTGATTCCCTAGTAGTAGGATTGCAATCCTACTACTCCCCTAATAGCAAGATTGTAATCCCACTACTCCCCTAGTAGTAGGATTATAATCCCACTACTCTCCCTATGTGAGATTACAATCCTATTATGTTATATCCAAATCTTACTACTCATATCTATAATAACATGACTGTGGGCATAATTTATAGTCATAGAATTATAAGTCCATGATGCCCTAATTATTTTCTACCCTAAAAAGACAAAAATAATCAATAAAAATAGAGAATGGGAGATACACTCACCATTAGTCCTACCTCAAGCTCCCACTAATATGTCCAAACTCACTCACTATGATGTGAAGACCGAGGAATGTAGTCCATGTTTCCTAGCTCAAGCTCTGGATCTCCACAAATAAAGAATGCAAATGACCTCCCAAACTCACCATTGGCCTATATCAAACCCTAACTCCCTCTCCCAACTATCCTTCCCATCCACCTAATCCAGCCTAAATTCCTATCCTTTCCAATCCCAACAGACCCTTATCACCTTCTTGCATGCTCATTTGCTTAGGGAATCATCCCAATCATTTGGTCACTTGATCAAATCCCTTACTCTTTCTTGTCATCATCATATTGATCAATTTTAGCCTTGAGCTACACCTATTGTATCTTATCAAATCATCTTATCTTGGCCTATAGCTCTCCCTTGCATTCATATTTGCTTGAGATACATCTAAAGCTTATGGAATTCTATCATATCATCATCATGTTATGGTTAATTCCCATGCATGTGTCCTTGTTTGGGATGTGTCTATAACTATGGAACACATCACCTCTATTCCCTATGTATGTGTCCTTACTAGGGGCATTGTTATCAATATGTAGCTCATTGCTCATCTCAACCTCATCTTCTTAATCTTTTATCCCACATCTGGGATCCCAACCTCTTGTCTATCCATTGCATCCCACCTCATGTTTCTTATTTTAAGTGGCCATCTGGCTCATTCATCCCCACATGTCCCCTCAAGGGGGAATTGTATCCCTTAATATAAGCTACTAATAATCACCCATGATATGGTTTTTCTTTGAAATACTATTACTCCTTCTGCTTCATCCAATCGTAATGCAATTTCAAAGAGGAGCAAAATGTATACACCTAAAATTTCTCACTCCATTACAGCTGACTAATATTCCTATTAGTCAACACTAATTCTACTCATCTAATTTCATTCCACTAACTAATTCTCCTTCCTATACATAAATATAATATCCCCTTCCATTAATCTACATTTCACTAACTTTAGCCCATCCCATTGCTCCATTAATTCCCTCTAATCTACCATTATCCTAATCCAATTTTAATTATCTATTATATGGGGATTTTTAATTCCCATAACCCCACCTAACCACCTACTAGCCTATCCCCTAGGTATTCCTACATCCCTAGGAATCCTAATCCTATTATTTAAATCCCTAAACAAAACCTATTATTCACTAAACCTACCCCTAATCCCACTTGCCAATTAAAAAATATCAAAATAATCTACCTGCCCACTCACCACCCTACACTAACCTTTCCTAAACCCCTAAAACCCTATGAAGAGATCTCTAGAATTAGAGAGTTTTAGAAATCTCTCTAATCTAGCCTTGTTCCTCTATAATTCTCTATTCTAGAGGATTCCATGGAAATAAAAAATTCCATGGAAAATCCTCCACCCTAGACCTTGATCTTCCCTCCATGAATCTATAAAACCAACACACCCTCACTTGTTAAAGCTAATGAATGAAGGAATGAATGAGAAATAGAGGAATGAAGAAGTGAAAGCATAGCACAAGCAAGTCATTTATCAAGCCTATCCAAGCCATTATCAAGCATCTCCAAGCAATCTAAAAATCATATTCAAGAATATAAATCTTGGATCAGAGCTATGAGAAGGTAAAATGATGGTAATCATGCACACTACATTCTGATTTACCTTTTCTATCCCTTCCTATGGGTGTCAATATCTTTGGGTTTCCATTATCTCTTTGACAGTATTTTGTTTGAATCCCAAATTTGGTGCATAGTAAGTACCTATTTGTCATGAGTATGACTATGTAGAAAATGAGACACTTGTCCAAAACCATTCATATCTACCCCTACTTCAATATCTAATTATAGGTCTTTACTATATATTAAAAACCAATCTAATTTATTAGTTTTCATATAGCTATAATATCGATGAAGGCCTAAAGGCTGCATAGCTTCATTCCTAAACTACATTAGGTTTAAACAAAATTATTATGCCTATGAACTTTTTGGAAGCCAAGGACTTATTGTATGCACAAATATTCTTTAAAGAAATAGAGAACTCAATTATAGAATAATACTATAATTTTGGAAAATGAGGTTGACAGATTTTAAATCTTCAACCAGAGGTCCTGAGCTTTAATGGCATCATAATTTTATCATTAAACATCCAGGTTATATGACTGCATCTTGTGACATTTGATTGATCTCTAATGGTGATGAGATGATCCTTTCAGGACTTGCTTCTATTTTAACCTTATGTCACATTTGTTCTCCATTAAAGTCCCTAGCTTTTGAATTTTAATATTGACTCTTGATCAGCTTGCCTACACACCATTAGATTTTCTTTCTTGGCTTACACGTACACCATTTATTATCTTATATATGGATGAACATGATCCATAGATATTATGTTAGTTTGATGTGATCTCCCATGCATTTGTCTTTGAGATTCACTAACCTTTTGACCCATCACTTGTTAGATATGCTTTGTACAAGTGACCATGCTTCATTGATCTGCCAGGACCCACTGACTTGTGATTCATTTGCACACCATTAGATCTAAATTCTAATCCCAATATTATGCTACTAGTCACTTTTACATTCACCCTAGATATACATTGACCTTTTAACTTGATGTTCACTATTGATCTTAGGTGCATGATCAAATACACTACGTTAGATATTTGGGACCCACTAACACTATGAGGTTACCACGAATCATAGATATTCTACCTGAGCTCTCAAGATCTTGACATTTATCAGCTTCATGTTAAACCTTGGAACATTGGAATTTAAATGTCTATTTTCCATAGCTTAAACTTAGCATCTGCGTGTACATTCCAAACTACTTTTTCAACTTTGAAGCTTTATATCTTGAGATAGAAAAGACATCAAAAGATTAAAATTTGTTGGGGACCTTCTAGGAATGAAATACATTATGTATATATGATCTTTTGGGATTGAGAGACTTCTTAAACATACTTATAAAATGCATAATCAAGTTGGCTAGTCTATTTCTTCATGGCATGTCATGATGGTCTAGTCTCTCTAGACTTGTGCAAGTCATTTTTTTATCATCCACTTCATCAAGAACTCTATTCATCTTGATCAAACCATGCCAAGAATTCTAAAACTAATCTATCTAATAAAATTTCCATATGTAGGCCAAAATTGGCCAACATTTCTAGCAACATCTTAGGGAGGTGTGCCTATTGTGCTTGAGAACCCAGAGTATTTTCTTTGTCTAATCCATTAGGCATGGAGTCATAAGTCTTTGTTCTTAGCTGATCTAAATTGAAAACAAGGTTGGACCTTTACAAAAAATTCCTCTTAAATCAATAAGAAATAAAACAAAGTGCCCAAGGTACTTTGGAAAAGGAAATAATAGAACTAAAATAAAATATACACAAGGCACTTAGAGGAAAGCATAAGATTTACCTACCCTAAACTAACTAATTAAAATGGAACCTATAAAAAACCATTGACTATTTGTACAAAATAGCTTCCCTTTCTCACTAATCTAATATGTTTTACATGCTTGAGGGAAACCAACCAAAGATGGAGGAGTAGATATTTAACATATTGGTGATATACTTTTCTAAGAATAAGAACAAATAAAAACTTACCTACCCAATCTGATTAATTGGAGATAAAAGCATCTTGGAGTGGATAGGCAAGTTGATCTATATCTTTTTGATGCTCAAAATTATGCTTTGAATTAAGCACAATAAGTGATGGATCCTCCTTGTCATGTTCTAACTAAACTAGGTATCTGATAGGACATCCTCTTATCAATACAAACATTGAGAAATCAGATTCTACCTCCACTTTCACTTTGTTTCTCCATAATTATGATCCTCAAGCACAATCAGATCATAGTCTCCTTAGAGAGGAACATAACCTACTCCCAAGATCTCAAACAAGTCTTCTAACTCCCTTTCACTTGTTGGTGTATGAAAGTTTATCTTGAGTTGATTAAGATGTTCTCCTTGAAACACATGCTCATATTGAAATATTTGTTCACCCTCAAGGTCCTCTTCCATCACACAAAGTGGTATCTCATCAAATTGCATTACCTGAGCAATCAAGATGTCTTATTCATCAACCTCACTTAGTATTTCATCTTGTTTTTCAATTTCAAATGAGGGTTGATTTGACCACCCAAGGTCTAAAAAGACATATTTATCTTGTTTAAGGTTTGGTTTACCTTCCTCCAACTCCAAACCATCAGGGTTACCCTCATTTGGTAACTCATCCTAAAGTAAACCCACCTCTAATCTCTAGCCCTAATCCTCTTCTTCATCCATGTAGAATAGACATTTAGTAGTCTATTCAAGGTCTACTCTATTTTCAATTTGAGGATTTTCCTCATTAGGATCCAGTTCATTATTGTCAAGACCATGCAAAAAAGGTTGGTCCAAACCTGACTCTTCCCCTTCTGAATGAAGTAGATTGCCTATCATGATCTTTTCATCATAGAAACTTAAATTATCCTCTTTAGACTCACTTATGATTGCAAGCTCCTCCTCCATCCTTTGTAAAATAAGATCTTTATCTAAGAGGGAAGTGGTGGGAGGGTGAATAAGTTCACCTTGTCTATAGCTTAGGAAGGTATCCTTCCATCTAGGGACTTTGAAGGATCTAGGTGGCTCTTGAACTTGTGTCTCCTTCTTTTTCTATATGCCTTCCTTGACTGATTTCCATGAGGGGAATGTGTAAGACACAACCACCTCTTCTTTATTTTAACTCTCTTCCTTATTCATCTTTAGCTCTAATTATTTGATTTTTATATCTATATTCTCTTATAAAATCATCTCTTTAAGGTATTTAATGGCCTCATAAGGAACACAAGAGGGCTGCTATGAGGTACAAGAGGATTCTCAAGGAAGATATGTGGAATCTTGAATCTCAACAACAGGCTACTCCATAACAATCTCCTTCTTTCTTTAAAGGCTCTCTTGGATTGATTTCCAAGAAGGGAAGGTTTGAGGAACACATGAAGGACTTGGGACACTTGGAATGGCCTCTTGGGTAATAATGGGTGGCATATATGAGGGTTGAGGTGGTGTTTATGAAAGCACATAAAGTTGATGAAGTTGAACCTATTATTCTTCAAGGCTTTTTAGCTTATCCTCAATGATTTGAATGCAACCACTTACATTCATCATCTCACTTGAAAGTTTTTTCCAATTTACTCCCTTAATAGGTGCCCATTTTTCCTTTATTAACTATAATGCATATCTTATGCCATTAATAATGTGATTAGGGATATCTTGACCATATATCCTTTGTGTATTAAGGTCTATTATTTACTTTTCATATCCTGAAAGCATTTACTTCCAACTTGAAATGGATCAGTTTGAGGAGTAACTAGGGACATTTTGAACTTGAGAAGACTAATGCACTAAATATAGAGAACCATTTAGGATGAAGCCATAAACATTACTAATTTGATATGAAGGATAATAAGGTAGAAATTAAGCATATTGATCAAAATAGTGATGATACATACCAAATGATGATGATTAGGCACTTGGGCTACTTATACCAACTGATAGATGCTCGGAGTCACCATTGATATTTGCACACATACTTATAAAGGTTAATTGAATGAAGAGAACACCAAAACTCTTCACTTAGTGTATAATAAAACTTGTCCCATTGGGCATGCCAAAAATTATTATAGTATCAATTTTCACCCTTGGAGAGGGTTATTCAAGATCTCTCCAATTGATCTACATAATGGGAACAACCCCAAGTTGTGGGTTACCTATGGTGGGGTTAGACCTCTATAGAAGGCTAACTTCCTTTTGATGCACCACCTAAACTAATGTATGCACTAAAAAAGGGTTGGAAAGGTGAAAAGGGTTCCTAAGAAAGATAACAAGGTGATGCACCAAATAAAAATGGGAGAGTGACATAAGATTGAACCCACACTATATCTATAGAACATAATGTTAGCTCAAACAACCTCAAAATCAAGTTAATTGCATAAGTATTTCATAGATTAGATTCAAGAAGTAATGAATGCAGACAAAGTGGAGTTCTAAGACTCATTAAGAGCTTACATAAATGGTAGAAAGAACACTAATCTAGACCTATAATAGCTTGAAAAAAATATAAAGAAGGTCAGAAAGGAGGACAATGGATAAGAATCTCCTGCACAATGCCATCATACACAAGCTTCGCTAGACATATCCAAGGTAATATATAGGTAAAAAAGTCTTTATTACATCAAGAAGTAGTTCTTACAAATGCTTCACAGGGTTTAGCCTAATCAAGAGGAGAATATCTTGCAATATTTCAAAGATTCCCTTGCTCTTCAAGATCAAAGAGTCCTTGTGAGAGTCTAGAATCCAAAGAGAGATTATAAATGAGAAAGAATGGGGTGATATAGGGGAAAGGGAGAGATAAGAAGGAGCAAAAGTACAAATAATAATCAATGATTTGACACCTTTAATGAATGATTCACCACACTTAATCCAATCCATATTAGCCCTTTATCAACAAGCTAACCTCCGTTTTCTCCATTTGGTCTTCAAGTTCTTATCATTGGCTAAGAGATCCATTAAAAAGATAAGGGTTTGTTTTGCATGATGAATCATGACTAAGTCTATTAGAGAAAATATATTTAAGGTTTTGAATAGAATCATCACTCTAATTAATTCTCCAAATACTAACTCTCTTTCTTTTTATTTCCCATGCCATCTCCACTTGATTCATTATGAGGGCAAGGTCCTTATACCTTGAAATCTGGATAGATCCATGCCATGTTTGCATTGAGCGGTGATAAGTACTTATTTGTCAAGACCATGAATATGTATAATATGAGACACTCGTCCATAACCATTCATATTTTCCCCTAATTTAGTATCTGAGGATAGGTCTTAACTATAGATTGAAAACCAATCTAATTTATTGATTTTCATATAGCTATAATATCGATGAAGACCTATAGGCTGTATAGCTTCATTCTTAAACTGTATTAGGTTTAAAAAAACTTATTATATCTCTAAACTTTGTTGAAGCTAAGTAATTATTATATACATAGATCTTCTTTAAAAAATAGTGAACATAATCATAGAATAACTGTAACGTTGGAAAATGGGGTCAATAGGTTCTAAATCTTTGACTAGAGGTCTTGAGCTTTAATGACATCAGAAATTTACCATTAACCATCCTTACTATATGAATACATCTACTTGTGACATTTGATCAAGATATAATGATGGGATGATCCTTACAATACTTTCTTTTATTTTAACCTTAGGTCGTATTTTTTCTCTATTTAAGTCCCTCACTTTTGACTTTTAATATTTACTATCGATCAACTTGCTTGCATACCATTGGATCTAATTTATCATCTTACACTACACCATTGATTGTATTTTATATGAATAGATGTGAGACATTTATATTCTACTAGTTTAACATGGTTGATACACTTATGACCGATGCATTTGTCTTTGGGATTTGTTGACCTTTTGACCCATAGCTCACCATTAGATCTACTTTGTATGAGTGAATGCACTTCATTGATCTACTTGGACCCACTAATTCAAGCTTCATCCATGAAACATTGGATATATATTCTACTCCAAAGATTATGTCACTTATTACTTGTGCATTTACCATGGAGATACACTGACCTTTTGACTTGATGATCACCATTCATCCTAGGTACATAATCAAATACGCTCCATTGGATCCTTGCGACCCACTAGCACTGTTAGGTTGATGATTTTTGTAGATATTATACCCAAGCTCCCAATATCTTGACATATATCATATTTATTTTAAACCTTGGAATATTTAAATTTAAATGGTTATTTATCGTAGCTTAAACTTGGCATCTTTATGCACGTCCCAGACTGCTTATTCAACTTTGAAGATTTATATCTTGAGATAGAAACGACATCAAGATATGAAATTTATAGGTGACCTTATAGGCATAAAATAAATCATGTATATGTAATTTTTTGGGATTGAGAGGCTTCTTGAGCATACTTATAAAATGCACAATCAATATGGCTAGTCTATTTCTTCATGATGTACCATGACGGTTTGATCTCTCTACACTTATACAAGTCATTTTTTGATCATCCACTTCATCAAAAACTATATTCATATTGATCAAACCATGCCAAGGATCCCATAACTGATCTATCTAGGCAAATTTCCATATGTAGGCCAAAATAAGCCAATAATTACAAAAGGAGCAAGAAAACACTTGAAATGCTTTATAACTTTAGAAGATTGAGTTGGACATCAATTTTATCATTGTATGAATCAAAAGAGGTGTATTATTATACTTTAAAAGTATATCATGACCTATCAATACCATCTAAACCTTTATCACCCTTAAACCAATTTTAACATGACATGAGATAGCTAGACAAGCATAAGACGAAAATGAACAATTTATTTAACCTTTCCAAAAAAATCTTAAAATTTTCTATACTTGCATTGGAAAAGGTTTCTTTCATGACTAAATTTAAATACTTGATAACAATACTAAATGACTAGACCTCATTTCCAACTAGACCACCCTAATAACTTTGTAATCTACTAAGGAAAACACAATGCCTACTACCATGAGATCAACATGACTATGACAAAGCATCTATAATGGATATCAATAAGGTTAGAAGCATGAAGAGAAAAGTGTTAAATGATACTCATCTATGGTATCCAAATTTGGCTAACATCTTTGGTGACCTCTTGGGATTGCATGCTTTATATGCATCTAGACTAATAGCCTTCTTGCCTCCATTAGGATATGGAGTCACCCATGCTCAACACAAACTGAAATAGACCTTTAGAACGAACCTACATACCTCTTGAGAAGGATGAAACAACTAATTTACTTCACCAACACATAAAAACAAGAAACAGACACACCAACAAGACAACCAAAACCAATAAGACACACATTATACTAAGAAGTACTTAGGGAAGACAAAACAATAAGTTACTATATATAGCTAACCTTTAAGATCTAACCCTCCTAGATCAAAACTAAAACTTATTAAGTATTCTTCATGTGATGAATAATAATGATGTAAAATCTACTAGTTGGGCCTTATTCTTGCTTTATTAGTTCTTTTTTTTTACCATCACTAACTTTGACTTGACATTAAATGGATCAACAATATAAAACATATCTCCAAAAAATACTAGTTCATATTGAAGTTCATAACCTGCATCATACTTATCTTTATTGATGAAAGAGAACTCCAATGTGACCACACCTTGAGTTATCAGGGTAGTGATAGCCTTATATTCTATTAGCTCTTTAAGATCCATCTCTTGCTCACCTTGAAGAGAATCATCTTCATCATATCTTGATACATCATGAGATTAAACCTTTTGATGATGACTTGTAGGACTTGTTGGCTTGTTAAGAGCTTTGAATTTTTTAATAATAACTTCATCTTTTCTTTTTAGGGGTGTTAACCTATCAAACTCTTTAAATTCCTTAAACATGTCCAAATAGGACTATGATATGTTATCAATACCTCCATGAACTTGTTCATGAGATTCAACAAGATCAACAACCATGATGTTATCCTCAAGATCCTTCTCAATTATGTATTCACTATGTTCATTGATCAAGATAACCATCTTAGCATTCTCTACATGGGTATAGGTTTACTATCTAAATTGAGAAAAAAAAATTATATCTCCTCCCAAAAGGAAGCTTCTTCTTGATCACTTGAAAGCACGAAAACTTTAATCTCATGCTTAGCATTCTCTTTAAGGATAGAAAACCTATCCAATGCTTCAAACTCTTCAATAGAACCATGACATAGTTGAAATTTTGGCTCTTCAAAATCTATCTCTTGTTCATGAGGCTTAACAAGGTAAATGTCCAAGGTGTCTTCATGAAGATTTCTCTCATGTTCAGTTATAGCTTGATCAACTACTACATGCTCATATTTACCTTCATCAAGGCTCAAACCATGATAAATATATTGGTCTTTTTCTTCCTCCATGAAGAATGGAAGCTCATTTTACCACTCAAGGTTTAAATCATAATGTTTTTTATTGATCCAGACCATTTTTTTTCCTTCCATGAAACATGGGAATGTATCATGTGATTTTAACACTATTATGTCATCATTAGCTCCTTATTCAAGCTCAAAACTATACCAATTTGAATTATTTTTAGGATCATTCATGACATATTGAGGGTTGTCCAACTATTGGCTAAAAGGTAGAGACTTCTCCTCATCTTTATAAGTTGATTTGATTTCTTCTCCACCAGGGGGGATGCCAATGATGATTTCATCATCATACTCACTCACCACATATTCATCATGACCTTATTGAGATCCACTTACATATATAACATCATCAAACCTTTCAAGGACTGCCACTTCATCATTATTTCTTGAGAAGCTTACCTTTCCAACTAAATATTCATTTTTTTCCCTCAATGCAAAATGTTCTCTTGCATAAAATGATGGGGTGGGAGGGAAAGAGAACTCATTGTCTTTATTGAAAATTGATAGAGTGCCTTTTTAACTTAGGACTTTGGGAGGGTTAGGTTTATTGTATTATTATTGGAGAGATGGAGAAGGGAAGTGTGTTAAGGATGTTACATTATTCTCCTTCCACTCCTCAATCACTCTATCAAACTTTGATATATCTTTAACTTCATGGATAGCTGAAACTTCAAGGCTAGGTGAAGGAATTGAAGGAATTGGGAGCTCTATTGACTTGACCTCCATATATTTCTCTTTTTATTGACTTTAGATGGGTATAGGAGTACGTTCATTCCAAAGGATTGGCATGATGTAATCATGATTCATAATCCAATAATGCCTCCAAGATTGAATGGTTTTAGGCTCTTGAGGAAGAGTGGATAAATATTGCATAAGTTTAGGATTTTATTGAGATTTAAATTTTTGATGATATATTACAACATGGATAATATTTGGAGAAAAAGAAGACTAATTTGGGGTTGGAGATGGTAATTGAAGTTTATGGTATTAGAATTCTTGCTTCTCCTATATTACTAACCTACTATCCATGCATTGAGTTAAATATATTATTCTCAATGTTTCATTAGTTAGGACATGTTGGTTTCCTTCCTCAAAAGTTTCACATTCACTCTTTCAAAACTATAATGAGTCCCTTAGCTTTTGAATGATATAAATAGGGAAAACTTGTTCAAGGTCTACTCTTATATCCATATTTCTCATTACTATTTCATTCTTTAACATTCTCATGAGCAATTAAGAGTATTTTTGTTTCTTATCTTAATTTTTTCATCTATACACTCCTCATTATACCTCAACTCATGTTGATGTACAAAATCATTATATGCAATTTCTTCTTGATGCCTATTATACTCCCTTATTCTATCATTATCTTTCATTTACCTCTCAAACTCAAGTCTTACCTCTCTAAAACTTTATTTAGGTTGACAAGGGGAAGAATGACTTTGTCAAGGTTGATTAGGAGCATGATCAGGGGTGGGAGGTGGGTAAGTGCTATGACAAGGCTGATATGTTGTTTAATGGATACTTGAGGATAATCCATAAGCATAATTAGCTTGATGTGAAAGATATATAAGTAAGAAGTATGCATTCTCAACAAAATAATTATGAAGATACATAGCAATTTTATGATCTTTAAGCACTTTAATTGTTTATGCCAACTTTAAATCACTTGGAGTCACCATTAATGCTTGTGTTCATGCCTCCATATAATGATTTATTGAAGAGCATCACTTTTCAACAAAAGAGTTATGAAGATAATACCATTTTTATGATCTCTAAACACTTGAATTATTTATGCTAGCTTTAAATCACTTGGAGTCACTATTAATTCTTATGTTCATGCCTCCATATAATGATGTACTAAAGAGCATCACCAAAAAATATTCAATGAATGAAATCATTAATCTCACTAGGCATGAAAAAACTATTATCTTTCACCCTTGAGGAGGTTGTTCAAGCCTCCTTACTAAGTGATAGCATGAGGACTCTTCAAAGGTTATGGGTGACCTTATAGCTAAAGATAACCTATTGATAGGGATAGCTCTCTAGATGCTCTCACCTAGAACTAGTATTAAACCTATTTCTTACTTGGGAAAAGGGAGAGAGGACTGAAAGTGAACCAAACTAGGGAGGTGATGCACCAAATTCATCCCCTCCACCTACCTATAATGCATAAATAACATGAACTATGATTGAATCTATTTTCATAACTCAAATGGGGTCTCCAAACATGAATATTTCACATAGAGTCTATAGCATAATGCATAAGATTAGGAGCTAATCAAGATGCCTAAAAGATAATATTTAATACTTCCATTTTTAATCCATACAAGGCTATTTGGAATCATTTTATGTAACCCAAAAGGATGACTAATACTTTCACGTAGGTAAGAATATAGGAGAAATGAAATGAGGTTTCATACACCACCACTAACATTCATTAACTAAAATGAATAATACACTAGTTACAAGTATAAAAAAAGGCTATAACTTAGTTTTATTCATTTTAGAGGAAAATTTCAAGTGTTTATTTGGATAGGGCTTGTTGGAAATATGATTGTCATTGATGTCAAAAGGGATATTATGATCATGTCATTGATGTTTAGGATTGTATATGGTGATTATAGGATATGTAAAGGATCCCATCATAGGTTAAGGATAATTGTAATTCTTGTGTGCATGAATGGAATTCATCTGGTTCTTCATAATGATCATCTATACTTTTTGGGTCCAAATAGGAAAAGACAAGTAAGAATATTGATGAGTTCAGCATTTGCACACATGGAAGTGTTAAGACAAAATGATCACATGGGTCTATTCATTTTTGTGCTTATTTTATATTTTCTAAATCTCAAGTCACACAATGTATCATGATAAAATATATGCTTGATCAAAATAGGGCTCTAAGGTATTTTGATAGTGTTTTCCAACACTTAGTCAAATTTGTAGTTTGTAAGAAAAAGTTCAAAGGCATTTTTATGAAGACATATCTTAAACCTATGAATGATTTAGGATCAATTGGATATATAGATAGAATCCCTTATGCAAGAGGATCAAATGCACTAATTTTTAGGTCATCTAACTAAGTGCAACAAGAGTTATGAAGGTGCAAAGTTAGACTTCTAGGCATATTGAAATGGTATCCATACTTAAACAAAATCTATATAAGGTCATGCAAAGTTTTCATGCTTTTACAACTCTCATCTATAGACACTTGAAAAATAAATAGATAGTATATCTATTATGTGTTTTTCATGAGCATCTTGAATATGTGGTCCGTAGGGTCAAAGGAGAAGGAATGAGCACATAATTGAATTATCTTTGCTCTTGAACTGGAGAGGGTTTCTCAATAAAACCCTGAGGGTTCAAGTCATGACATCAAATAGACACTTTCTATTTTTATGGTGACTGGCTATATCTATAGAGAGGATTACAAAGCAAGTTAGTCAAGCATTAGTACATAAATAATGAAACATGCATAAATAACTAACTAACCAAGCCTATCTATTCCTATGGGAATTACAAAGGATAACAAGAAACAAATGAAAGAAAGAAACACCATATTACCTTCCCAAATGGATTCACCATACCCATGTGGCTCAAAAACATGTTCTCCCTTGATCAAGCATCCTTATCTTTGTCAAAAATGGTGGTAAGCTCCTCCAATGCCTCAAGAACACTCTATAAAACCTAGGCTCTTGATTCCAAATCACTAAACTAGCCTATCAATGAAGCTTTGTGAAAATAATTTAGTATTATAACTTTTCAATATTCAATATTTGAAGATATTTTAGCATAATAACCTTGCACCAAAATAACTTAGAAATGATGTTCATGGCCTCTCTATCTATAGATTTTTGAGATTGGTCGGGATCAACCATGACCACCCATCTCAAGATTGAGATGTGTGGCCATGGATAATCCTAATATTTGGAATTAAATCCATAATTATCCTCAAGATAAATAAGCATTAAAGAGGCATGGGAGTCATTAACTAGGCATGGGTGACCCATAATCATGATATTTTATGCACTTATGGCTTGATGGATGCCACTCCATAGATGATGTCACTAGGTGATGTAGATATTCAAAATCAATTTCCAATAATGAGATATTCAAAAATATCTATGGAATTCTTATTTAAGCTCTTGAATTTGATTAATTAGCTTAAGTAAGTTTAATTAAGTTTAGTGCAATTCTTTAGAAATTGGTGCACAATTAATCAAAATGGTCAAAAAGTCATATTACTAGGTCGTAATTTGACTAGAGAGGAACTAGAAGGTGATGTTAGATGTGTTGGAACTATATTCCCATTTAGGATGTTGCCAATAATAAATAATAAAGATATGTGACATGTACCAATGAATTAGAAGAAAAGAGTGATCTAGAGAACCAAATGGCAAAATTGTCATTTTGACTCAAAATGATCTGATCAAAGTTAGCCAGCCCATAAAATGCATTACCCTATTTAGGGATACTTTGACCTAAACTGGCACTTATAAGTGACAAGTTCAAACCATTTAGGGTGTTTTATGTATTTTGACCTAAAATGTGCATTTAAGTGTAATTCAAGTAAGATTAACAATTTCAACATAAATGGTGTTAGGAATTGGATTCTACAATATCCAGGACTTGGTAGCTTAAGTTATGAATTAAGCCTTTGTCATCATTATGAAATTGGCTCCTTCAACCTAGTAATTACCAGTTCAAAGGACTTAATATTTCTTAAGTCTTGTACTTTATATATTATGTCTGAGCTTGATCAATGACATGTGCTTCATCACACATAGATGATCTAATGAAGCAAAGTAAATTCAAAGTGTCAAAGGTCCCTTTGAGTGAATACACTAATGTCAAGTGTCACAAGCACATGAGTTTGTCAAATAAAGGATCAATAAGAGTGATCTTGTGAAATATAAAGTTTGATCTAGTTGGAAGATAAAATAGCTCACGCTTAATCAGACATTATAGATCTAATGGAGCTTGATAAAGTCAAATTTTAAAAAGGACCTATGAGTGAACATGTAAGTGATAAGTGTCACATTCATAGAGTTTTTCAGATAGAGACCCAATAAGTCTAAGTCTATTAGATTTAATGATAGAGCCTATTAGAATATCTGATGGTGAGTTGGTGATCATGCAAAGGATATCCAATGAATTGAATGGACTCAAATGCTATAAAGTGCTTGATTTTTATCAACATAATGGAAATTTAAAGATTGAATAGGTTTTAAGAAGATTGATAGAGTGAAATCAAACCAAAGATATAGGAAGTAGTGATATGAGGTCAAAGTGTCAAATTTTAATGACCAAGTCAATGTAAAGAACATGCATCTTTGGAGATTCAATGGCACATGGGAGATCAGATCTAGAGATCGATAGATGCATTTTAAAGAGTGGAACATTAAAGTTATGCAGTGTACAGAGATATGATAGAGCAAGAGAGCTTAGAGATGGCATGAAGAAAGAGATCAAAGGCTAGTATTTAAAGTGTTTAAATTCCAATGGTCAAGTGAAGAAACATGTAGGAACATGCAAGAACTTTTGTATAAGATCTATATCTAGACACAGATAATGAAATTGATTAATCCAATTGATCAAATCTACATTAAAAATCTTGTGCATCAAAACTTGAGTCTAATAGATGTTTTAGATAGTAAAGAGACCTATAATTATGGTGTGATGCATGGAATTGAGATGTGGTAAACTTACATCTCAAGTCATAATGAACTAGAGTCCAAAATTGGCATGATGTGTTACAGTCTAAGTGTGAACACATAAAAGATACAAAACCCCAGATCATTTGTTTATATATATGTTATCTATGACAAATAAAATGTTGTTGGAATAATTGAATTTTATAATGAGCCAAGTCAAATATAGATATAAGTAGAGAGAAAAATCCAATAAAGTTTTTCAAATGGAAAATGATAAAGACATAGGACCAGAGGAATAAAGAGGAGTAGAGAGGAAGAAAGGCACAAAGAGAATGTGTAGAGTATGATTAGTTACATATTAAACCTATAACAAAGAATATAGACTTGGATTCACATATGAATCTAATTTGTAAATTAGAGTTTTAGCTTCATAGAATAGTCTGATAGGTTGGTGCCATCAGATAAGTTGAGTGGGTACTCAAATTAGGGAGTGGGTGCTTCCTTAGAGTTGGTGCTCTTAAATCAAGGGATTGGTATCTCCTTAGGACTAGTGTCCTTAAACATTGTAACCAGTGAGGTTTTCTAGTGAGGCTTTGAACTATGAGGTTGGATTAGAATAGTAGCTTCTAGAAGCTATTCTCACTATGGTTTTTCCCTTTGGGTTTTCCACATATAAATCTTGTGTCATGTGCATTTGTGTTATTTATGATCTCCACATATTAGATTTGATCCACATATATCTTTAATATATTCTAAAATGTATTAAATGAATAGTAATAATTCATATACTAATTCACCCCCCTCTCAGTATCTAGTTGTGTTCCAACAATTGGTATCAGAGCCTAGGGTTCCTTGAAAAAAGCTTAATCAACTCAGGTAGATATTTAAATAGTGAAAATAATGGCTAATAAATAAGGATATTAATCAAATAATAACCTCTATTTGATGGATATAACTATGCATTTTGGATCATAATAATGGAAACATATATGTCCTCATTAGGGCTTGATGTATGGATGTCTATGGTAAATTAATATACAACCCCTACTACAACTCCTACTAATCAGGCTATAAAGATGTCATATGAGATCAATGCCAAGGTAAATAATGCTATAAATCCTACAAAAGGATAGTTATGAAGTATCTTCTTCTCCACAAATTTTCACTTAGTATGATAATGACTTGATCAAGGTGGCATAGGAGTTTTGCTTTACTTGATGACTCACCCTTGAGCTCTTAAAACTAACCTTTAGGAGTGATTATGAAGTGACAAGTCATTTTAATGGAGTATAAATGTTTTATAATACCTTTTACACATGTTAAATATCCATATCCCATCATCTTTCCACCTTTGTTTTAGGATTTCATTCACAACTCTCACATTTTCTCTCTAGGGAGGCTTATTCCTTGTAACCCTATTTTGGCATAAATATATTTGATTTTAATGATATATAACACTTAAATGAAAAATAAATTCATATTTTATTACCCTTTATATTTATTCATTTTTATCCAAAATTTCAAAACGTAACTCCCAAGGTAGACCTATTAACCCAACACCCATCTTTCCTAATTAGGCTTAATTAGGCCTAAAGCAAGCCTATAGTATTGGAGACCATAAAATATCATATTATACTACCAAAAAACAACTAAAATATTTTTTACACATTAAATAAGGTTATATGAAAAAAAATTATGTAATTTCATGGGTTTTAAGTCAAGCTATGTGAGATGCAAGTTTCGATCCCTAGGTTGGATTTAGCATAGGCTTGAGTAGGCCGAGAGCAAAGAAAAAGGGGGAGGAAGTTTTTTATGACACTTAAAAGAAAAAAAATACTATTATTAGTTCTGACCCAACTTTATTCAACCCCTCTAATATATTTTTATGCATGGTCAACCCCAATGAGCTCCCACTAAGCAAAAACATAGAATTATGTGAATGAAAGAGGATTATGTCATGGTTGTAAGTTTTCTTTGGTCTTTTAAATAATATTATGATCATAAAAAAACATTATAAATATTATAATGGATCCATTATACCTCAATATCCATTAAAATTACCATCCCAATATAACTTATTGCATATTCCCTTGGACTCTTGAAAACAGGCTTACAAAAGGAGCTCTTTAGTAGGCTTGTAAATCCTCTTTGGGTTTGATGCTTATTAGGGTTAAATAAAAGGGTTTTTATTAAATTATATTATTTATTATACCATAAATATACATTTTAACATCTTTTTTATCATCTTTGTCACACTTCACACCTCAATTGCTCTTCAAACCTCATCTCTCATGCAAAGTTTGCCTCTCTTTCTTGGCAATGTGGACCTACGAGTCTGTAGACCTGTAGGTCTACATTCACCTTGGTATAAGCCATTAATTACATTTTTATTGGTATTAAAAATCCTCTATTCATCTCCTTTATCTTTTATATCAGATTTTAAGATCAAAACTTTTTTGAAACATCTCACATTGTCTCTATACACCTGGTTTGTTTGCAAACACTAGGATGATGTTCCTTAGGTATGTGAGTTGTTAATTTATTTAAAGAGTGATTAATAGGATTTTTTTCCATTTATTTATATCCTCTTATTGTCTCATATCTCCACATTTAATCACTTCAATGCATAATTCACCTATATTATCTCTCAAAACCTCAAATGTGTTTACTCACAAGACCTTCTCTCTTATCTTTGAAGGTTGTAGGTGCACATTTTGGATTGTACATGCATTGAGTATATATTTTGGATTAATTTATGAGTTAATTTTTCCTTTTTATAATTCAAAATTACTAACATTTCTTCTTTCTAAGCCTATTCCTTATGTGTTTACATTTAAGACCATGTGAGAGAGTTCAAACAATGTTGATAATGGATTGCCACCTATAATCATCTATTAAATATGTTCATGGAGTAAGTTCATCAACCTTAAATATTATTATTAAATCTATATAGGTCACTAATATAAAAAATAAACTAATTATCCTATTGGTTTCTTGAGGAACAAAACTTATAAGTAATATTACTCCCTTTAGATTCAACAGGTTTAAAACCTCCTACAACAAGATTTGATCAAAACACCATTTGGATGGATTGGATCACGTTTTTGGTGGATTATCCACTCCTAAAAAATTAAAATGGATTCACAATAAAGTTAGGTATGAAATATTCACTCCAACACCATGGATATTCCTTTTCTATGCATCTTTTGATAACCACCTATAGGAGTTTTATGCACAATCAACATGCCTTGTTAATCTCTTTGATATTTAACCTTATTTATGCTTGTACAAGACCTAAGAGGAATAAAATATTATTTTTTGAGTTTATTATAGTTTTTTCATTACAAACACAACTTATTCCATGCTCAAAGATGTCATAGCTTCAAAAACCTTGCCTGCCACCTTAAAAAATAATAAAACACAACAATTTTACTACATTTGCTACTCACACATGCCAATTGATGGTGTAAAATTATTTTATATGTATATTAATACCCATAATTATCTCAAAAAATCATTCATTTTCATCCATTAACCTAAAAACTCACTGAGACATGAAAACCCTACTTGTGGGGTTTTAGGAGGGTTTTGGTCTACTTGTTTTGTTAATGATTGTTCATAAAGCATAAACATTAAAACCAAAAAATAATTCATATAATTTAAATTTAATAAGGGCCCATATAAACCCCCAATATAACTATATCCAACTCTCTTTACTCTTCATGAAATGAACACTTGAAAATGGCCTTCACTAGTTTACAAAGAGCTCGATGGAGAAATAGATAGTTTTTTGTCCCTTTAGACCTGAAACTCCATCACTTTCATGTATTTGGACTTGAAGAGGATTAATTAATCCATGTATGTGATTTAATACCATCTTCAACTTGGAAAACTTGTAAAAATGCCTCAGTAGATCCCTTTCTAGCAATGAAAACATACATATTTTGTTTAAAACTCTATTGGAGCTGAGGAACAAGTGTTCATGGAGTCTTTTCAAGCCTGTGAAAATGTATAAAATGTGATAAGATCATATTAAATCTATTTATATTCCATATATTATACTATTCCTTCCCTGAACATTATAAAATGAGCAAAAAAACACTTGAAATGATTTATAATGTTATAAGATTGAGTTGGACATAATTTTTCTCATTGTACAAATCAGGAGAGGTGTAAGATGATCCTTAAAAATTATATCATGACCTATCAATACCCTCTAATCCTTTATCACCCTTGAACTAACTTGAACATGACACGGGATAGATAGACATGCATAAGACCAAAATAAATAATTACCTTAACCTTTCCAAAACAACCTTAATCTTTGTTAAACTTGCATTGTAAAAGTATTATTTAATGACTACATGAAAAGAATTGATAACAATACTAAATTAATGGACCTCACTTCCAACTAGACCATGCTAATAACTCTTCAAGATATGAAGGAAGACATAATTCCTACTACCATGAGACCAACATGACCCTGACAAAGCCTCTGTGATGGTTATCAACAAGGTTAGAAGTATGAAGAACAAAGTTTTGAATGATACTCCTCTATGGTAGCCATATTTAGCTAAGAGTATGGCAGTGTAAGACCATTGTATGAGTCTGAGGGGGTATTGAAAAGCCTTGTCAAAGTGTTGGAAGGTAGATATAATATTAACTCTATGAACAATGATTAAGAAGACCAAAAAGGCTTGTGAGGAAGTCATTTGAAGCACAGTTTGTGGATCAATATCTCTTATTTTATTGCATGGAAATAAATTATTCTTCAAGAATTTGATGGGTTTTATTAGACATCATTTTAGGGCATTGAGTCTGATTGAGAGGCTTAAAAATACATCTACTCCCTCAAAACTTCATCAGTGTCCCTAAAACCCCTAAAATCCTAAGAACTTGTAGATTCATCTTTTCATTGTTCCAAGCTATTATAATGGATTATATGTGAAATATGAGTTTGAGTATGGTATCTAGGCACTCCAATCACCATCTAAAGAAGTTAAAAACCTTAAAATCCATATTCTAATGTTTTATATGCATTCAAGCTAATGAGGTCACACTTGTAGGTTTGAACAGAGTCATGTCTTCATCACATTGTAGGAAATATTTTCATGAAGGACCAAGTTTAATTGCAATCAAGTTTAAGTTAAATTAAGGTTTTCAAGCATTATGAGGTATTATTTGCCTCAAAAAGAAGTCCTGAGCATACCTTATAACCCATAAAGTTCTTCAAACATAGTGGAAGATTCATGTTCTTGAGGAAACCCATTTGTAAGGTCTTAGAAGGATTACATTATTGAACATCATCAAACAAGTTTGCAAGGTATTGATGGGGATTGTAGTGATTTCAAGATGTTTCCCTAAAGGCATAACCTCAAACCAAGACCAAACCTCTTGTTATTTATCCATTCCACTTGAATGAAGAGATGGACTCAGTAAAGTTAGCTCTAAAATATATTTTTAGAGATTAGAATGGTTGCAGTAATGTGCATAATATCTATTTGACCTAAGGAAATTATGTCTTTATTAGAGAGCTCACAATAGTGTTATGTCATGATTACAACATGTCATAGCTTGTGATAAAGGTGAAAATAATGTCTCACATGGTTGTATAATGGTTCAAGATCCCTTAATGACTAAAATAGTTTTGGCATTAGTTGAGATAGCTTAGTAGTGATTAAGATAAGTTAGTATGGTTTAAGTTATTTTGAGTAACCTTAAGTTCTAATGTATTAGGAATAATAGAGATTAGTCAATTTCAAAGGAGATTAAATATGAGGCAAGTTCATTCAACCCATAATTTACCAATTTATGAAGGCTTTTTTTTTAGGTTACCTAGCTCAAATATTGAATTTGAAAAGTCATATGCATACCTATAGAGAGAGGAGACATAGTTCAAATAGTTGTCTTACCTCTCCATATCCCTAGAGCATGTCTTATGTTATAGAATGGTGTAGGAGATTATGAAATATTTGAGTATAAAGGTTTCATCTAAGCCCAAGTCACTTTCAATGAAGTGCATGTCTATAATTATTCTTCAAGAATAGATCATGTTTTTAAAACCTTCAAAGGCATGCTTAACTTTGAAGAATGATAGAGGAGAGTCCAAAGACAAGTCAAGGAATGAGAGAGCCTTAATGAATATGAAATAAATAATACAAAGTACTCAAGGATGAAAACTACCATCAAGGATACATCCAAACCCATAAGACTTCAGTGGTAGGGTTTTGGGGAAATTTTAGTATAGGATATGCTTAAGAAGTTTTACAAGCATAGTGTTAGGATCCCTAAGGAAGTTTCAAGAACACCCCTCCCACATAGCACCATTTTCACTACCCTCAAGAATGAAAAGAGTTTTAATGAAAATTAAGCTCTTTTTGGAATCCCTATACACTAAAAAAAATGAGTAAAGTCATTAATGGATAAATGCTCTCAAGAATGTATTCTAAACATCTAGAAATTACAGCCTCATACATTAAAAAAATGCCAAATTTATTGAAGGATTGAATAAGAGGGATTTCAAGAATAATGATAAGGTTCATATGTATTGATAAACATATGTCTTGGTATGGAACTTCTAAATTATCAAAATAACTCTTCACCTATTCAATCCTATCAAGGTAAGCTCCAGGTCAAGAAAGAGAAGGATGAAATCATTCATAAGCCTATCAAGAAGGTACATATTTAAAAAGGATTGCATTTCCCTCAAGGTATATAAAATACTTTACCTCTTAGGAGACATGATTTTGTATATTAAATGGAAGATAATCATGTCTCAAAATAAAAGGGTGAGGACAAGTTGTGTCCAAGTCTCAAGACTCCTCAATAAAGTTGCAAACCTAATTTTTTTGAAAATTAATTCCATAACAGTCAATGTGGAGTCTTGATCCATCACTATGAGTTTTCAAAATTTCATGGATACTTAATATATATTCCCAAGCATGGTTTCTTATAAGTTAATATCATAATTGATACAAACCTCAAAGATTGTAGGTCTAGTCTTAATTCTAGCATGTTGGGATAGTCAGAAGTGAGTTTTCATAAGGCAGAGTTTAGGAGAGTTATACCATTCCTAAATAATTTTGGGGGGATTTTACAATATTTTAACATGATTTATAGGGGTGAAAAATAAGGTCCTATATGTTTGATCATGGTTTAAGACTCTTCATTCAGGTGTTTAGATTGATTGTTAACATTGTTTAAGGTCTTTTAACATTATTTAAGGTATCCCTAACAAGGATAAAGTGTAATGATTGTGTTATATCCTATTATACCAATATTTTAGTGAAAAAATTCCTTGATAACATGGAAAATAAGTGTGTTCCATATTCCTCCAAGTGTTGTTGAGGGGTGGGGGACAATCATATATTCTGGACCCCAATTGAGAGTCTTGTTTGCTCAAAATTAGAATGAAAACCATGATTCTCCATATTTTAAGGTGTCTAAGGAGTTTATCATGGTAAATATGGTCCATGATCCCATGATATCCATTTTTTAATGCATTCAAGGTGAAATAAAAAAAATTAACCTAAGACATGCACTCTGAAGGAGCATCGAGCTTAGTTGCAAGAGGAGAGTGATATACTTTGGGCACATGCCAACTTGGGATGCATGTGCATGGGTTAGAGTGATCATAAAATAATGTGTAAATAGTATAAATTTCTTACTACAAAAGGTTTGAGGTGAAAATAAACCCTCAACTTTATAAACAATCCTTAAGAAGGTTAAAGAGGGTTAGGCGATGTGCCAAATTGGAAAGTTAAATGAGTAAAATTTAGTCTATCAGATGTATTGCCTCATGTGGTTATTGGAGATGGTGAATATGGTCCTTAATATTATCCTAAAGGTATTATAAATAGGAATTAAATTAAGGAATCCATGAGTCATTATTAAGAGGGTAAATTGTCAATAAACCCTTGTAAAACCCCAAAACTGTAAACTTGTATTTGATGTTTGAAACTTATTTCAACAAAGTATATGGGGGATAGAGGGATTGGAAATTATTTTTATAGGTTTTAAGGTAGGTCATGGTAATATTTTAGTGTGTCTAGAGGATCATAATCACCTCATTCAACATGAAAGTTGTTGGGTTCCTTGAAAATAACTAGTCTCATCTTTATGGTTTTCTTGATGCATAGCATTCAAGTCATAAACCTCTCATAAAACTTATGCCTATAAAGTGCCTAGTCAGTATTTCACAAGCTTGTAAAGGAATAAATGAAAGTAATATATTTGTAGATAAGTCCAAGGGGCATAAAACTTACAAATTAGAGGTTATGAATCTTGAAACCAAGGTTCAAACATGATTTGGCTCTCCTACATGCCTAAAACAATGAAATCAAGTTTTATAACAATCTGCAAGGTGAATAGATCATAGAATAAGTCTCTATTGTGATGTATCACCCAATTATGCAAGTTAGTTAAGGATGAAAAGTTATCTAGGTTAGCCTAGATGGTCTCCAATGAAGCATATAGATCTACACCATATAAGAGGCTTTGTGTAAATGTTTAGGATAAAAGGCAGGTCTTAATTATATTAAATGACCTATCAAGGTATACAATAGGATGATAGGTTTTCATTAATGCTTGTTTATTTAGGGTATTAATCTATTACACCAATAACCTAGTTTCGATTCAACCCTAGTCAAATTATGACATAGTAAATTGACATTCTTGGCCTATCAATATATTAATGTAAAACATTTAAAAAAATTCATAAAATCCAAAAAGAACTAAGCAAGATTATTTAAAAATCAAATCTCAATTACCTTTCTTGAGTAAAAATTCCAAGTTGAATTAGTGAATTACATTTATCTAAAAAGGGGTTTTTTAACAAATATGAGGTCAAAGTCAAGGGATCTAATAAAGTGTTTTAGTAATTCCTAAGATTTAAGAAAAAGTGAGTCACAACCTCATAAATATATTTTATGAATTTGCATGGCTCATATATATATATGAGTTTCAATCCTTCATGATTGCTTTGACCCAACCTAGGGTTAACCTAACTCAACCTAGGTTAATTTAAACTTAACCAAAGTTAGAAATAAACCTAACCTCCATAGGGTTAGAGTTAGTTTTGAGACTTATAAATACAAGTGCCCTCACTCTTCCTAAACAAGATTTTGTGTAAGGTTGTTCTGTAGGAATGCCTACAAGAAGCCATCAAATTAATATTATAATGTCAAATTGATATCAAGATTCATACCAAGCCAAGCCAAGCCAATCCAATAAAATCCACATGTGGCCATTAGAAAAGTTCTACCAAGAATGATAAATCATTGATAAAAGTCTCTAATTTCATAGACCAAGCAAGAACATCTTCTATGCCAATAAGTGGACACCAATTTTGATAAGAGAGGTAAAATCATTGTGCATTTTTATCTATTATTTGTGGTTTTTTTCCATTTTTTTATGTTCCCCCTAGTTCTTAGGAAAGAGTGTTTAGTTTAATTGCATTTTTATACTTGGATTTTATTAAGATTCACTAAAAATAAACTAATCAACATTTGTGTGCTCTTCAGACTCTTAAGATACATAATAACATACCCGTTAGGATGATGCATCCCATATAGACAAGATAAAAGATATGTAACTTTTATAATTCATAAAAAGAGCGTTTAAATCTTCAAGTTTGGAGTTTTAAGATCAAAATTACTATCATTTTATTATCTTTATAATCGATGACTTCACCTTGTGTAATGACAACTTCACCTACTCTATTATTTATTTGTGATCTTTTATTTCACAGAATCAATGACTTTATATCAATGACTTCACTAGAAATGATGACATCGCTATGTAGCAAAAATGGTGGCATTGACCTATGTTTAATCAACCATTCTATGTAATTGGTGACATTGACAAATTTAAATGATGACATAAACCCTACTATTCGGTGGCTTTGTCAGGTATATTTCCTAGTGATTTCAGTGACTTTGCCTAATTTTAAGCTATATTTAGCAACTTCACCCTATTTAATTAGAAACTTCAGCCCTACCTAAAAATGACTTCACCAAAAGCCAATTTCTATCTATTTATTCCATAGAAATATGAATTTTCTAAAATAAAAAAATTCGCTCTATTATAGAATCAGTGACTTCATTTTGTGTAAATAGAAACCTGAGAGTTAAAAATAAAAAGTTATATGTTGGTTTTCCTTTTCACCTAAAGACAAGAGAACCCACTAACATTTTTCAATAACCTAAGTGGAGAAAGAGAGGCATAAACACTTCTAATTTTCATACACATTTTCATTTTCGTTCTTAAAATTAACCTAACACAACTTGTCTTTTTTACATTTCAATTTTACAAGAGCAAACAAGGCCAAGGGGTCAAAACTTCATTCACATCTAATTCAGTGCTTTAAAACAAGCATCCTCTTTAGCTTAGATATATTAAGAGATTTTATCTTTTTTTTTGTTATTTGTTTTTTATCTAGTTTCAAAGTTACTAGATTAAATTCTTTGTTTCTATCAAATCAAACATTACATGTATGCTCTTCCCCCCATTTTCTATAGAGAACTCAGGTGACTAAATGTGCCTTATTTATTGCATTGTTTGTTTAGCATAGAACTCAATAAGCATCATGTATGATCTCCCCAAGCTATAAATGACTTGGGTGACCTAGAAACTACCTCTAAAGTTATTTTTTGTAAGTAAATTACATAGATGATTCAAAATAATAGAATTATTATGGCAGAATTAAGAGCAGAATAACTAGATCCAAAATAACAATTGGCAAAAGAGTAGAATACTTGATTATTGTGGTTGAGCCACTTTGAGGGGGAAACCTCCACAAGAATACAATTAAAAATATGATGATAAAATACTAACCATTACCTCCTACATATACTCTACTTATCCATGGTTATTCCATAGGCTAACCATACTAAAAACATCAATAAATGCAAGAAGCTAATATGAAGGTGTGTAAGCCACAAGTCAGACACACATCCCTAGATGAACTATAGGTTAAGGGCATAACATTCCCTTACTCTTTAAAAATATGTTGTCTTAAATGTTGAATAAAACTAGGATGTTGTTGTAGGAATGCTTCATCCTCCCATGTTGCATCTTTAAAATGCAAGTTCTTCCATTTGATCAGATACTGCTTAATGGCTTTGGTCCATAGTTATATAGTAAACATGTGAAGGATATCCTTAGGCTCTATAATGACTTATACTTCTTCATTTAATTTAGGTAACTTAGTCTAAGTATAAACTCTATGTCCAATTACTTTCTTCAGGCAATATACATGGAATATTAAATGTAACTAAGTGGCTGGGGGTAATTCTAGCTTGTAAGCCACACTACCAATTTTATACAAGATTTGGTAAGGCCCATAATACTTAGGTGATAGATTATTATCCCTTTTCTTATTTCTTCATAAACATCTACTTATATGGTTGTAAATTCATAAAGACCCAATCATTTATGTCAAAATGTTGCTCACTACGGTGTTAATTTGCTTATTACTTCATTTGATTGTGTGTCATTGATAAATTCTCTTGCAAATTAACTAACGCCTCTTGTTGATGGTGAATGTGTTCCTCAATAGATAAAATCTTAGGATTCACTAGAAAAAATAATTTATATATGGGGGGTGATACCCAAACAATGCCAAAAAGGGAGACATCTTGGAAGAAGTGTGAAAAGAAGTGTTATACCACCATTCAACAAGTGACAGCCAATGAACCCCTTTATCCTATTTGTTAGAAACAAAGTAATGAAGATACCCTATGATACATTTGTTGAATACCTCTATTTTCCATCAGATTGAGGATGATAAGATGAGATATGATCTAACTAGGTACCCAAACATGCAAATAATTCAGTCCAAAAATTACTAGTAAATATGGGATATCGGTCACTTATAATGATCTTTAGAGTGCCATGCAATTTTTGAACTATATTGAGAAAATTAGAAGCTACTATACTAAAAAAATGGCTATGATAAGAATAAAAAATGAGCATAATTGGTAAGTCAATCCAAAACTACCATGATAACATTTTTACCCTCAGACCATGGTAACCCTGTAATGAAATCCATGGAAACTTCTTCCCAGCTTTGGCTAAGGATGGATAAAGGCTAAAAGAAACCTGGGGTCTTAATGGTTTCACATTTGTTTTTTTGTCATATCATGCATTAAGCCACACATTTTTAAACATCCCCTTTGAGTCCTTCCCAAAATAAATCTTGCATGATACTATGATATGTTTTCAAAAATCTCAAGGGGCCTCCAAGGGGAGAGGCATGGAGTTCCTGAAGAATTTCATGTTTGAAGAGAAAATGCTTACAAAGGTATAATATATATTTATACCATAATCCATTCCCCTTCCATGTAATTTTTTTAGATTATTTATAACCCTTCTAAGAATTTTGAATCAAATCCTTGGTAGCACTATCATTCTCTCATCATGATCTTGCTTCCTCTAGCCAATCTGCTTACCACATGGTCATGGTGCATAATAATGCCTCAACTGATCCATCCCATTGAGAGAGAGAATTTGCTACCACATTCTTTTTCCTTTATTATACACTATTTCAAAATCATAGCCTAACATTTTAGTCACCCATTTTTTATGTTCTTTAGATGACAAACATTGTTCTAAAAAATATTTGAGGCTATCATGATTAGTCTTTACCTGAAAGTGACAACCAATCAAATAAGGTCTCTATTTATTTAATGCATGTAGAATAACCATCATCTATTTCTCATATATTGGTTTGAGCCTATTTTTTCCCTTCAGTTGGTGACTTTCAAATGCTAGTGGTTTTCTTTATTGCATGAGTATAGCCCCCATGCCATATCCTAATGCATCACACTCCACAACAAATTTGTTTGAAAAACTAGGAGTAGCCAAAATTGGAGTTATGCACATAACCATTTTAAACTATTCAAATGCCTTAGTAGCTAAATCAATCCACTATAAGGAGTCCTTCAGCAAATAGGTGAGTGGGGTTGAAATAATACCATAATTTTTTATAAACATGTGATAGTAATTAGTTAGACCTAGAAATCCATGGAGATTCTTAAGGGTCTTGGGAACATTCCATTCCATCATCATTTGGATTTTATTAGGATAAACTTTCACTCCTTCATGTTAAACAATATAATCAAAGTACTCTACCTCTTAGACACCAAAAGCACATTTGGAAAGTTTGGCATAAAGCTGATGTTATTCCAAAATTGAAAGCACATGTTTCACATGATTTAAATGGTCTTCCCAATTTTTGTTTTAGATGAGGATATCATCAAACAATACTAATACAAATTTTCTCAAAAATTGCCTAAAAATAGTATTCATCAAACTCTGAAATGTATATGGTGCATTTGTGAGGCCAAAAGCCATGGCCATAAATTCATAATGGTCTTCATGAGCTTTGAAAGCTATTTTAGGTATGTCCTCATCATAGATGTGAATTTGATGATATCCAAAGTGAATATCTAACTTGGTAAAATAAATAGCACAATGCAATTTATCTATAAAATCATCAATTACTACAATAGGAAACTTATCTTTGATGGTGTATTTTTTGAGTTCTCTATAGTCTGGGCACATCCTCCAATTATCATCCTTCTTATGCAACATGACCACCAGGGAGGAATGTTCATTTTGATTGTGTTAGATGATTCCTGCCTCCAACATCTCTTGTATCATATTTTTAATTTCACTCTTTTAGGCATAAGTATACTTGTAGGGTCTAATATTGGGTGGTGTACTTCCTGGAATGAGTCTAATGGCATGATCATGTGCATGACCTAGAGGAAGTCCTTTTGGCATGTCACCAAAAATAACATAATGGTCATCCAACACCTTTTGTAAATTAGGATGTATATACTTCTTGGTTGGTTGAACCTCCATGGAAAATAATCATGCCACAAAACCTTTTGCACCTTTTCTAAGAATATTCATCATTTATTAGGAACTAACCAGTTGTGGCAATTTAGCCCATAATCCATGTAGTTCAAAAGTCCTTCCTTTTGAATGGAACCTTATGAATAATTCCTAAAAGTTCATTTCAATAGTTCCCAAAGTGGTGATCCACTACACTCCCAAAATAATATCAACTCCTTACATAATAATATAAAACATAGGGGAATCTAAAAAATAGTCTCCCATATCAAACTTAATGCTATGGCATTTTGTATAATAGTTGATTGTATCACCATATATAATCATGACCTAAAAGTTTGGAGCTAGGTAAATGAAACAATTCAAATCAGCAAACAACTTATTATTGATAAATTTATGTGTACTCCTAGAGTCAATTAACATAGTCACCTTTTGTTTCTTCAGGAACCCTACCACCTTAAGAGTTTGAAGAGTACTAATGCTTGAAAGTGCATGACAAGAAATAGTCAGTTAAGAATCTTTAGATTCATCCTTAGGTTCTTCTAGCCCTTCCCCTGAAGCCTCCTCATCATCTTCTTCCTCATTGGTATTGTCAATGTAAAATAACTTATTTTTAGCACATCGATGCCCTTTGTTCCATATGCTATCACAACTAGAACATAAACAATTTTCCCACTTTTCATCCACTTACTGAGGTGTCAATCTGATAGGTTGATGAAATGATACTATTGGGAAGGTGTATTTATGAACATTAGTGAAAGGTCTTCATCTGATCAACTCTTTTTCCTCAACCACGTGTGCCTTTGGTATTTCCTCAAATACAAAAATGGGATGAAACATGTGCACCTCTAATTGGATGTTACCTTTGAGTCCACCCAAAAATAGGTCAGACAAATTTTCCTCAATGATGTCTACCACACATAAGGAGAGATTCTAAAATTGATGAATGTATTCCTTGATAGTCTTGATCTGGCATAACTTGGCTATCTAATTGCATTAGTTTTTAGAGACATTATTGCAATTGTGGATTTACAACTCCTTAAAAAATAATGACCATGAAATTAGGACACCCTTCTTTTTATTTTGAGCACAAAACCAATGATACCAAATGAATGGATCAGGTTTCAGATATAAAGAGGCCATAAACACTTTTTGAGAACATGGAATCTAATGTAGATCAAATAAATTTTCAATTTGAGTGAGCTAAGTGAGTGAACCATTACCATCAAACTTACACAAGTTTAATTTTGGCAAGATCAGCTTAGGGTTAGAATTGGTGTTGGTATTGGTTAGAGTAGGAGAACCAAACTAAAGTAGTGGAGGGTTATTTTATAGTGGTTGAGATAACAAGTTAGCCAATTTCCCAAATATTTGTTTTAATTGATCCTTCATGCTATCCAAGTCCCCTCTCAAACTTTTAATGTCCCCTTGAACCTTATAAAAATCATATTTTTCATCATGCCTTGTAACTCTAACTTAAGTTGTTGAACTACCTCAAAAATAGGTGGATCAAAAGTTTTAGATTTAATGTCATCATTATGAGGATTTTTTGGAGTTTATTTCCATTTTCCACATTCATGAGTGTTTAGACCAGCCATGTACAAACCTTAGGAGGGTTTCAGTCTTGAAAAAATGTACCAGTGGAATACACCATTTCTATCATCTCATTGAGATGAATCTAACTACTATTATTGTGTACAAGGGTGAAACATTTTGACCTAAAATGATGTACCATTCAAATACACTATTGAGATCATCTTTCAGAGATGAATCCAATTACTGTTAATTTGCATAAGTTAAAAAAAATTCCATACATTTTTTTTATTTTTTGGTAAAAAACCTTATGAACAAAATTATGGTGACAAAAAAAATTAATTCTTCCTAGATCACAAGTTATGTTTTTTCAACCTTCTACTGTTCAGGATTATAGATCCAAACAAAAACTACATCGAAGAAACTTGCCCAAATCAATGCTCTAATACCACTTATAATTAAATTACTTAGATGATTCACAACAGTAGAATTATATATGATAGAAATAAGAATAGAATAAGTAGATCCATAACAACAATTGATGAAAGAGCAGAATACTTGAATATTATGACTAAGCCACTTTGAGGGGGAAACCTCCACAATAATGCAATAAGAATAGAATTCACAATATGATGATAAAAGAATAACCACTACCTCTTATATATACTCTACTTAGCCATGGTTATTCCATAGGTTGGCCATACTAAGAACATTAAGAAATATAACAAGCTAATATGAAGGTGTATAAGCCACAAGTCAGCCATAGATATCACTAGATGCACTAAAGGTTAGGGGCATATAATTTTTATTTTCATTTATTTATTTTTCTACATTGGCTTGTGGATGGGAGTTGATCACCTCCTCATAAGTTCTTTAGGGGTGCATTAACCTAGGGTTTCATCTCCCAGCATCGTACCAAACTCACTCCACAATAAGGTATATATATTGGTCATATGATACTAAGATTGAATAGTAGTTAAGTGATTATCCTACTAATCCTAATAAAAACCAAGATCATTTCATGTTACACATCAAACTTCACTAAGTAATACAAATTGAAGTTTTATGCAAAGGACTAGACGTTTACATAGTAAGTTAGAGATTTTGAATCTAATTGACATGATGAGACCTTGTGTTAGTAATACTTGATACCATTTAGATCATTTTGAAACTTATAGATTTTAGTTAACCCCACTTTATTGTGGAATATCTTGTTAAATGCCAAGTGTTTTGACTCTAAGTTCATGCCATGTACCAATGCTTGAGAGATAGAGGGGGGATTAAAAACTTTACCTACACACTTTTTAATTTTTGGATTAAAAAATAATTACTTTTTATCATTGGTTTATTAGTGGAAATTTTGACAGAAGCTACACACACCTCCTCAATTTTAGGGATAAAACATGTGCTTAGTGTTATTTTTATTTCCTTTTATTAGCACATGTGTTTTAGTCTAAAATTAATTGTTTATTTATCAAGTTGAAATGATTCATAACCTTCACATGTTTTCACACAACTTTAAGCTAATAGGTGTTACTTTCCCCATTTTTTTTCAAATATTTGCCGTATATTTTTTGCCAAAACCACTTGTGTGTTACTTATTTAAACAAGAAATTGTTACACTACCCATTTTGTTTCAAACATTTTACTTGGAGTTTTTCCAAAACCATTTTTTACAGTTTGTTTGAAGGAGAATGGTTACACTACCCAAATTATTTCAAAACCTTGACTTATTTGAAACTATGTTCCAAAACCATTCATATCTTTTAATTTAAAATGCATGGTTATGTTGTTCATTTTAATCTATCCTATTTGCCTTAGAGAATCTAAGTCTTTTGTATTATATTTAAAATTTAATCCTTAGAAGTGAAAATACTAAACTAATCATATCTACACATAAGCCTTGTCTAATTTGAGATTAGTGGTCTACCTTTTGTGTTTGGATTGTGATACTTAGATTGATCTAAAGACCACTTTGCCTAGACTTAGTGGTTGTTTATTGTTGTGTTCCTTATTTTAGCATCATTTGTGTCATGTGTTGTTTTCATGTGCCTTGTTTAGATTTTTTTATGATGAGTTATAAAATTTCATAATTCCAATTGTAAAAGAGTTTCTTATGAGCCAAATACCAAGTTTTTTGTGAGCTAATTATCGAGTGTCTCTCCAATCCAACTACCTTATAATTAAATTATTTTTTGACCCATTTAGAAATTTTATCCAAGCCAATTACCATATACTTTGATTGATTTCAAGTTCATTTTTTAGATCAAACTTTGTTTCTAGGTATAACATTATTTTTTACACTAATGATTATAATTGCCTTTGGACAAATCATTATCTTTTCAACCTAGTTCATGATTGTTTTACCTTATCTAAATACCTTTGCCACTAATTATAAAAACTTTTGGGAAAATTAGTACCTTTTTTAGACCTATTTTGAGTTTTTTTCTGCCTTTGCCACTAATTATAACCACCTTTGGGAAAATTAGTATCTTTGTTAGACTAGTTTTGTGTTTTTTTATACCTTTGCCATAGACCTAGATTAATTGTTTTACCCTTTGAACCTCTTTTATAGAGATAAAAGTTATTTAGTTTAGAACTCAATTATTTTCCAAATTTTAAACCTTTGTTTTTTAAATACCTAATCATAGATATTAACATGCCTCAATATACATATAGTAGTAGTATATATAATTTGGACTATGAATATGTTGTTACTAGTGACGCTTTTATTTAAGAATTATATGGTGATGATATAGCATATGATATGGATCCATATCTCTATTATTATATTTCATATGAATAATAAAGGCAAGACCCACTAGCATAGTACTTGGTGAGTGCACCATATTACCTAGGCCAAGAGCAAGAGAAATGGCAGAGTACCTTACTCAAATGACACTTATTATCGAACAAAGATAAGAACAATAGCCCTACTAAGTAAAGACACAAAAACCTATAATTTATGATCCATACTTTTTAAATCACCATTTACTAGAAAACAAAGACAAAATTCTAGTAGAGGTAGTAGAACTAGGAACCAAATTCTCACCATATTTCCCACATGAAAGTTTGTCTAGTTTAATCAAAACACCTAGTAATATGCCTCAAAACTAATAGTTTCAATAGGTATTAACTAGTTACAATCAATATTTAATGAAAATACCTCAATAAATTTAGAGTGCACTTATGAAAGGAAAAGGTCCTATGTATGATCAATTAGAATAGGTACATCAAGTGTATCAAAATTACCTTAAACTAGCTTGGAATTTTAATGCCATGATTTTTTTAAACACGCAACTTATAGATCTAGATCCTTCAATAGGGCTATAGATAGATTCCTTGAGCTACGTAAATAAAAACATATACCAATTTATCCAAAGCATATTGGTAGGAAACATATACAATGTCTACATAATGATAGAATAAACTATTACTTAAAAGGAATACTTCATTCAAAACATAGAAGATAACACACAAGTGCATTCTAATGTGAACTAGAGTGAGCCTAATATACCATCGAGCAACACACATCAAATTCCTCCAACCAATACCAAAAATGGTTTTGAATAACTAGGGACATGTATGTTTGGTTCCCAAACATAACAAGTAACCTTCACTCCTCAACCAGTTGCTTCCTCAAGTATGAAATAGGGGGAAACTAGCTAGAAATAATAGACCAACATACTGCCTTAAAAAGTGTAAAACACTACACCACCTCAAACAATGGAAATAAATGTTCCACCATAAAAATCATAGACTAATATACTTAAAACATCATAAATGTTGCCTAATCCATAATGTATTTCTATTGTTCAACAAAAATTACAAGCTAGTCAACAACAATAAATGACAAACCTTCAACAAGTTCCCAATCAACTAGTGTTTTACCAACATCAAGGTTCTAATGTACAGTAGTACCAAGCACTAGGTAAATAATTGCCTTTCACCTAATGTGTATCACACATACAATAGGTAATTAGATTACAACACCTACAATAACAAGGTTTTATCTAGTAATGTGTTCCTTTTATAAAATAGGGTTAAATGAATAGACAATACATTCCTTCCCAAACTCAGTAATACCAACATACTCCACCTAGCCAAATTTCATTACCACAACCACAATTTACCAACCATGTAGCCAACCATAGATATAATGTTTACCAACCACAACATATTTTTATCAATAGTACAATCCCAATACATAGACACATATACCTAGTTATTCGACCAATCTAACAAGTAATCTACAATATGTCATTCCTTCACACTCCAGTCAAAGTAATCCACCTATGACCATGCAATGAAAATAGCGATAGACTATGATATCTAAATTCTTAGCTCAATAGTTGTAGCAAATGAATGATGTAATTCAATCCATTCAAACTGGGAAATAAATAAAGAAGTTAAAGCTAGATGAAATATGTATGTATCCATTTAACATGGATTACCTTCCAATACCATTTCCTCTAAGTTATAAGCCACCAAAATTTGACAAATATAAGGGAAAATGTGACCCCAAAGATCATCTAAAATAATTATTTATTACTTTACAAATAGTGGCTTATAGTGGCATATTTGCTTCTCTTCTTTCCAAGAAGTTTGGCTAGACAAGTCTTAGAATGGCTTCTAAAATTTCCAAATAATTCTATACCAAACTTGGATGATCTCTCTGATAAGTTTGTACAACATTTCTCTTATAATCTCAAACATGATATTATAGTTGTGGATTTGGGCCAAGCAAAATAAAAGAATGGTGAAAGCTTCACTACTTACAATAGTGGAGAGCACTTACAAGCTGATTCACTCATAATTTTCTAGATAAGTAATTGGTCATGATATTTACCAAAAGTCTACACAATAATATATACTATCATCTCAAGCTACAATGTGTTCACACATTTGAATAGGTTATTGAGAAAGGGATACATATTGAGAAGGCCCTTATCAACTAAGTGATCATCAAACTATCTTCTTCCAACTAGAGCCAAAACTAGAATCAAGGCCAATAAAACTAAAACTAAACCCATAGCCAAAACTAGAACCCTATCCAAATACCAACTTTAATGCTAATTCAGGCTAATAATAATGAAATACCAAAGGCCTAAAATCTCAAAAATAATGTTATTGGTGATAAGGTTACTAAATCGTATCATGTACAAATAGTGCAAACATCAACTATCCATTTACCTCTGACCATTTAGCAACCACCACCTCATTCATTCAGATAAGGCCTCCAAAAAACCAACTACAAAATCAAGCCCAATTGCAAGCACATCCTCTAATGATAAGACCGCCCATTTCTAAAGCATTCAATGACCTTGGTGAGCCTGTTGAGTTTGTATTTTATAAATTGGTTCAGGGAAATATGATTAGTTATCATGTGCCCAAATCATTTATTAAAGGAATTCATTTACCCTACTAGTATAAATAACACAAATTTTTTGAGTACCATCGAGTCAAGGGACATTCTATATGCCAGTGCATATAGTTAATGCATTTGATTAATAATATGCTAGAAAATGTAAAAATACAATGAGATACCCATGCTCTTATGACTAATCATAACTTTTGAATATATCAAAATCCATTTCTTCAACACAACAATAATAAAAAATAATAACTCCAACCATAAAAACAACAATAGTATGATTAGAACTAAGGGAAAATTGATAAAAACAACTAAGGAAGCCATCATGCCATCACATATACCTATAAAAATGTTTTAGGACATGTCTCAAGTAGTCATGTTGTCAACATTACCATTAAACCCCATCTAAATTCCAATAAAACAAGACTGTTACCTAATAATGTCTATCAACCAAATAATGCCTAACAACCTCCTTATGTCGACAATCCTTATTTAGACCATATTAGCAGCTAGGCTCAACACTACCCAAGAATTACCATTCTAATCCCTATTACCTCTCCAGCCAATTACCAAAGCCTTGTACTAGATCAAGATTACACAATCACAACTTGATGAGACAAGATTACCATCAAAATACCACATCCAAAATCCATGAATGATCCCATTTAGATCTCCACGATTATAAAAAAACCATTTTCCAAAACCAAAGGGAAAACCTATGACATATGGAGTAGTTATAGAAGACACCTATGCAAATATCCATCATGGATTTGTTGTGTATATATAGCATCCACAAAGATATATTGAATGAATACTTGAGCCAATTCATTATACTCGATGACATCATGCCATATAAATTTCAAGCCATGGTAGGACACTTGGTCCCTGTCAATGACTTACTTTTAACCAAAGTGATATATCATCCTTGGGCCCATTACATAATAACATGTATATTGATGTTGGTATAAAAATACATAAGGTTAAACATTGGGATTTTTCTAGTATAATATAATATCCAATACTTAATTATTCATGATGATTCACAACTTATCATCAATTAGGTCATAGACCAATACCAGATGAAGGACAAGAATTTGGTTCTATATAAAGATGGTTGACACTCTTAAACAAAAAATTTCCAACATTCATTTTAAATGGATACCTAGAGATAATAAAAAAATAGCTAATGTCATGGCCATAATTGGCTCCATGATTTAGATCATAGATAGAGCCATGGACTATCAATTTCTTGTGGAACATCTTGTAGCACCTACACATGAACAATCAATTATCAAGATGGTTTGTGATATCATTGGTCCCACATTTACTTAGTATTTTGACATATATGACTACCTTTAAGACTAAATTATACCACTTAACCTTTCATGTAAGAAAAAAAAAGACTTCATCTATAAAGCCTCTCATTACACCCTACTTAGACCTACCTTGTATCAAAGAAGCTATGATAGAACTCTACTTCATTGTTTATCTTCAAAAAAAATTAGATTAAAATTGAGGGAATTTCACAAAGGAGTATGTGGAGTCCACACCAGTGGTTCAATCCTTACTAATAAATTACTATGTACTAGTTATTACTATCCAACTATGGAAATAGATGTAGCTACCTATGTGAAGAAGTGTGTAAAGTGTCAAAAGCATGATAATCTAATTCATTCTCCAACAAAAATTCTCAAACCACTAACAACACCATGGCTATTCTCAATGTTAGGAATTAAACCTCATAGGAAAAATAAATCCTACATCCTCAGATGGCCATAAACATGTCCTTACTGTTATCGAATATTTCACTAAGTGGGTGGAAGCTATTTTGCTCACTTATGTAACTAGTAAGCAGATATCTAAATTCATATTTAACAATATCATTTTCCACAATGGTATACCCTTCAAAATTATATCTAATAATGGTAGATCATTTAAAAACAAATATTTGAAAGGACTTTATACCTAATATTGTATCAAATAGCATTTTTCTACTACCTACTACCCACAAAGCAATGACCAAGTTGAGGCTTTTAACAAAACCATTATGAATGTTATAAATAATATTATTAATGATGTTGGTCATAATTGGCACTTGCAATTATTTAATGCCTTTTAGGCCTACTATATTACTTTACATTATCCAATAGGAGCTACCTTATATTCTCTTATTTATGGTATTGAGTCCATTCTTCCTGTCGAGGTAGAGTCACCTTCTCTCCAGATTTCACTGATGAGGAATACAAAGTAGCTCATTTAAAAGACCTATATTTACTTGACAAAAAGTGCATGGGTGCCTTGAACAACCTTCAGGCTTACCAGAATAGATTATGAGGCCAATACAATCAGTACATTAAGTATCAATAATTTGAGCTTGGTGACCTTATATTAAAAAAAAATAGAAGAATGTCAATGTCAAGACAACAAAGAATGGAAAACTCCAACTTAATTGGTTATATCCTAATGTAGTTATTACTAACTACAATTTTGGAGCATACATACTCACCATGCCATAAAAAGAGGAACTTGATGAACCGATGAACATAATGCACCTTAAATATTTTTACACTTAAGGGACTTGAATTATTGTTTGTAAAGATTGTTAAAGTTATGCCATGATATACCTATTATTTGTACTATACCCTATACCTCTTTCACCATGCCTTAACCTAATTCCATCTAGTTATTTTTACCTGACCCTATCACATTTGGCCTTCGTTCTAATTCATTTATACTTCAGGGGCATTTAGTGGTTGATGATAATGCAGCTTCAGCAGTTATTTTAGAAACAAAATTTTGATATAAGTATATGAAAGTAGTATGATAGTGGTCCTATAAATTTCATCCTTCATTTGTTGTTACATTCTATATCATTACCTCATGCTACTAATTATAATGGTATGTGGACAAATTAGTATCATTGACCCTTTTCTATCATTTCCTAATCATAACTAACTTTGAATAAATTATGAATAACCTCCTTTACCATGCATTTCCACATCACCTTTCTATCATTGTGTCATGTCTTACCATTTTCCAATGCCTAAACTTGATAGTACTTAGTTAGATGTCTTTGTGTAGGTAGAACTATAGTGACTTGAGGTCCATTTAGAACTATGTAGGTAGCACTCAATTTACATTGAGGTCAACTTAGTCACCCATTTTCCATGCTCTCATTATTTTGTGAGGATGTGTAAGCTATGCTCTTGCCATTTTGTGAGTTAGGCCATTTTGTATCTCGTAATACTTCATTGCATTGAGATACCAAAAAGTATTATACATGGGGAAATTTTTCCAACTTTCACCATTGTAGGCAAAACTATAGTGGCTTGAGTTCTTTTTAGACTATTTAGGCAATCCTTAGTATTCTCTGATGTTAGCTCGACCACCCCTTTTCCATGATCTCATTGTTTTATGAGCATGTTTAAGTCACGCTCTCACCATTTTATGAGTTAGGTTGCTTCATATCTCATAATACTCCATTAAGTTGAGATACTAAAATCCCAAACATTGGAATAATTTTCCAACTTTCAACACTGTAAGTGTAACTACATTAGCTTCAAGTCCATTTGGACTATGTAAGCAATGCTCATTGTTTTTTTATGTCAGCTCAGCCTCCCTTCTTTGAATGCTCTCAGTGTTTTATAATCAATTTAAGTTTGAACACTCTCCCCATTTTATGAGTTTGACCATTTTGTATCTCATAATTCTCCATTGAATTGAGATGCCTAGATAATTCTTAAAACATTTGAAAAGACCATGGAAGATCTTAAAAATCACAAAATCATGAAAATTAGCTTATAATTTACATGCAAGATATAAATCCATCAAATTTTTTTGAGATGGACTCTCTTACCTATCCAGCTTCATTTATAAGCCACTTGGCCTTTTCCATCCCATTTTGGAGAGAACTACATTAGCCTAAGGTTCACATGGACTATGTAGGTATCACTTAGATATATGGGATATCTCAGGTTAGTTCAACCACCATCACTTCCATGACCACTTCTTCACCTTAAATATTATGGGTCTTATATTTATTTCACAAATAATCACTTATCCTTTAGTTTTCCCATCCTTATTATTTTTTTATGCTCTCACCATTTTGTGATAAACCTCATCTAATATTCTCAAATTTTTATGAGTTCATTCTCATTCCAATCCATAGATGTAGTAAACACTATGAATTACCAAATTAGTTCATTATTGGGATACTCATCTCTTATATTTTAGTGTTAACATTTTCATGACTGTGAGCATCACCCCCTTCTTTTCCTATGCACTCACCATTTTATGAGATCATTCATATATTCTCTACAAGTCAATCATATTTTTTTATCATCATTTTTATTCTATCTCATATTGTGGGAGAACTGATCCAAAAATAGTGATTAGCCCTTGCTAATTAAAACAGTTTATTTTAAATAGATTTTTAATAATAAGTCATTTTTCTAATTTTTAATTAAATCAAAAGAATTGACTTTTATTTTAATCTGAATGTAAAATTAACTGAATAATTTTTAATGAGTATTTTATAAACTCATGATTTTATTATTCAAATAACAGATTCAAATAATATTTGTATTCTCTGCAAATAATCTCAATTTATATCCTCTGTGCAAATAATCCCAATTTATATCTTCTATGCAAATAATCCAAGTTTATAAAAAAATTTGCAGTCTGCTTGGATTAAAACTGAATATTAATTTTCCAATTTCTCTTTTAAGTAAATCCAAAAAATTTCTTTATAAACATTCAAGTAATTCAATTAAGGAAATAAAAAGAATTTTATATCATAGAGAAGAAATTTTTAAAAAAATGACATAAAAATTTTATTTACGGGGTTCATCAAATGGCTACATCCCTAGGTTCATTCAAACCGTTGCATTTAACTAAGATGTAGATACAATGATTAAACTTACATACCTAAATAACTTACAATTAGTTGATCAATATTTAAAGAGCTCTAATCTCATATCACAAACATTCTTCATCTCCAATATATATATATATATATATATATCTTCAAAATAGGAAATTTATTTCTCTTTTCAAGGAGTTAAAACACTCTCAAAAAGTTTATAAACTACCTTCTAGTTTTATAAATCCCTCTCTATAATTATATAGATTAACAAAAGATTTTGCAATAGGTAAAATGGTCTCAATTAATTATTCTCAAAATTTTGCCCCTATACAAAAATACATTTTATATTTCATTTGTTTTCTATTTTTGGATATATAAAATTTTTGAATATAACAAAATAAAATTGTTTATAACCAATATTGGCTAACAATCCCAAATTATCTAAAATACAATTAAACTTCGAATAATCTACATGAAAACAAGAATGAATAAAATTTCATAATTTATGGGACGTTAAAACTTCATGCTTAATTTATCAAATCACTTCTCATAAATAACTTTAACAACTCATTAATCTTCTAAATGTTCACCAATATATAAATAGGGTCAAATAAAGACTTGTAAGCATTTAAATGGAATATCATTCCATCAAAATTGCCGACCACACCAAGATCCACATAGATCATGCAAATAGCAACTGGGTAAAGCATGTTCCACCAAAACCGTCGACCCCACTTGAGTGGATGATCCACATGGGAGGATTAAGTGAGTAGATGCATGTTTAAGTTTGTTTAAGCACTAAACAAAAGTGAGTATAATTAATTTTATTAAAATATCTCCACTATCCAAAGTGATTTCAGGTGGGAAAATTAAAGTGGAATAATATGCCATGCACCTTTTTTGTTTTTTTTAACCCATCCAAAATGTAAAAGGGAATTCCAAGGGAGTTCCACATGGGAATAAAAAGGTAAAGTGGGGAAAGGAAAAAGTAAATGGAATAAAATATATTAAAATGGGGAAAGGTATATTTTTTTTAATATTTAATGGTTTTAATAAAGTTATAAAATAGGATAATTAAATTAAATTTGGATTTAATAGTTCATGATATTTAAAAGATTACTAATAATAAGATATTAAGATTATTTGGAAAAATGGAGGAATTACGGTGGAAAAATAATTAAAAATCATAATTTAAAAAACTGTTAGATTAAACTTTTTCAATAATACTTTGTTGGTCCTGAAAAGGTCAAATCACTCTTTAAATTTGCAAACAATTCTTATATAAATATCATTGCAAAATATCATAGTAATGATTCAAAAATCAAACCAAACACCTGAAATCTCAGTGAAAGAAATATATACCTAATATCATATTGTAAATAGAACCAAACTACCTACTCAAATGTCACATCTTTAAAATGGTGAATCTATCTGTAAAATGATCACCAAGTGCAACTGCAAACTAGTTTGTTAATGTAATAAATATACACACTAATTGTAACCACATCTGACAATTACAAATAAATGCTCATAATGAATGGGGGACTTATGAATATGCAAATATCATGGTTATAAAAAGTTTTTATAATTATTATAATTATAAATGGTACCTGAAAAGGGTCTTATAAGCGTATATTTGCACAATGTAAACAGACAACACCTATATTGAAATGCAATTTTTTCCAAAATAGACATACTGATCATACCCCATATAATCTGCATATACTATTTTCAAGTTTTAAAACTAAAGTTTTTCTAAAACTCAAATGTCAGAAAAATAATCCAAGTATGATAAACTTGTCCCTTGGCTTTTCTCTACAGGTTAATCCAATAAATCAAATTCTAAATCTTAAATCATTTGAAATTATCTCCAAGTTTTAAACATGAGTTAATTCTTTTTTCAATATATCAGGAACTCAGGAACTCAAAAACTTATCAGAAGATTTAAAAATAGAGCTTAGCAAAACCATAAATATAAGAAAAATAATCCAAGTATGATAAACATGTCACTTAGATTTTCTCATAGCAGGTTGCTCCAAAAATTGTTCAAAATCAAATTGTATTCCTTTGAATGGAATCCCAAAAACTACTTTGAACATATGCATGCTAATTAATACCATAGTTATGAAAATTTACCAATAGAAAAGTAATGATCATTACCATCCAAATCAAAAATTAATGGAGTCATTTCTAGATAATCAGTAGAGAAGTGGTCTTCCTCTTGTTTTGTTTTTGAAACTGATGGGTTTAAAATAACTTCTCTTTTGCTTATAAATGCATCATTCTTCATGGATGTCTTCTTGCAATCCTTAGGACATAGTTGTGGGTATAATACCCAACATTTATCATTTTGGTGACCACTTAAATTACAATGAGCACAATAATTATTATCCATTTATTTCTCTTTAGAAAACACAGATATCTTACTAACTGGTTTTCTTTTCCAACATAAGGCAACATAGTGATTATCTAATTCAAAAAAAATACATGGATATTTAGACCAAAAATCCTATGATAATAAATCCTTATTTTTATAATTGAAATATATATTAGAATATTTACCAGGGTTAGGATAGTGTGACGGTTGTAGTTTCCACAATTTCTCAACTTTATGTCCATTATTATGACAATGATTGTAAAAGTCCCTCTTGTCCTTTTTCTTGGATGAGGAAACCTATTAACCATTTCTTTCCTCTGAATGATGAGATTGATCATTATCAACTGTATATTTCACAAAAAGAAAAAAAATTAGCAGAGATTTTATCTTCCAAAAATAAGCAATAGAATGATTACTTAACCCACAAAAAGTACAAGGAGAAGTATAACACATTTTTTGTATATCATAGCCATATTGTTCAAACTGAAAGAGTGTATTATAAGTTTTAAACTTTACCAAATTCTTAGTGCTATGTGTTTTGTAAGGAGGAGGAGGTGGAATCTCAATACCTCTTCTCCCAGTTCTCCTACATCTCTCATCTACCTGTGATGGTTTATTGTGAAAAGCTAGTGGCTTATACACTTGGTATTTGGAAGCTTGTCTTCCTTTTATAGATTTATAACTCTCCAATTTTAATTTGATCACTAGTATACCCCAAACTTGAAAAATGAGGCCTATCCTCTACCTGTATGGGGTTAGTTATGCCTTATCCATATTTACCAAGGGTTCTTCCTTCAAATCTCATTTTATCTAACAATTTAGACCCAATACCCTTATTGTGTTTTTCAAAAACACCAAAAGTAATATCTAAAACTAAATGAGAGGAAGTAATACATGATGACTTACTTATAGTATATTCATCTATCATTGTTTTTGCATTTGATGTGGAAACAATTTCTTCATTCTTTCACCATTTTGTAACTTTGCCAAGAGCTCATCCTATGTCTGCAAATCATATTTCAACTTTTCAATCTCCTCTTTTATGGAGTAAAATTTTGATCTCAAGAGAGAGTTGTCTTCTTGAATGTACATATTAAATGCTTAGAGCTCATCAAATTTCTCTTGTTTGAACAACTTATCCATGGTTTCTTGTTCCTACAAATAACATGTACTTCCAACATTGTAAATGGAGTAAACAATAGTTTGCAAAGAATCCAACCAACACTGAAACTGTAATCAAATTTTCACACAATCAAAAGCTAATCCTTGCATTCTAACTGCTCTAATACTAAACTGATATGGAATAGTGATTACACCCTGCTAATCAAAACTATTTATTTAAAATGGGTTTTTAATAATAAGTCATTTTTTCTAATTTTGAATTAAATCAAAGAAATTAACTTTTATTTTAATTTGAATGTAGAATTTATTGAACAAATTTGAATGAGTATTTTGTACTCATTAATTTTATTGTTTAGATAACATATTCAAATAATATTTTTATCCTCTACAAATAATTCCAATTTATATCCTCTATGCAAATAATCCTAGTTTATATCCTCTATGCAAATAATCCAAGTTATAAAAACTTTACAGTTTGTTTAGATTAAAACTACATATTAATATTCCAAGTTTTTTTAAGTAAATTCAAAAAATTGCTTTATAAACATTTCAATAATTTAATTAAGGAAATTGAAAGAATTTTAGATCACAAAGAAGAAACTAAAAAAAATGACACAGAAGATTTGTCTACAAAGTTCACCAAATGGCTATGTCCCCAGGTTCATTCAAACCATTCCATTTAAATAAGATGAATAAACTTACATCCTTGAATAACATGTAATTGGTTGATCAATCTCTGAAGAAATCTGATCTCAAATCACAAACATCTTTCATTTTCAAAATGATCATGTGCAAATATATATCTTTGAAATGGAAAAAACATATCTCTTTTCAATGAAGCAAAACACTCTCAAAAGTTTTATAAATTGCCTTCTGGTTTTACAAACCCCTCTCTATAATTACATAGATTAACAAGAGATTCTGTAATAGGTAAAATGGCCTCAACTAGCTATTCTCAAAATTTTGCCTCTATATAAAAATATAATCTATATTTCTTCTAGGCTTTGTCTTCGAATGTATAAAAAATATGAATATAACAAAATAAGATTATTTATAGTCAATGTTGGCTAACAACTACAAGTTCCCTGAAATATGATTAAACTCCAGATACGCTGTATGAAAACAAGAAAGAATAATATCTCATAATTTATGGGATGTTAAAACTCCATGCTTAATTTATCAAAACACTTCCCATAAATAATTGTAATGTCTCATTAATCTTCCACCTATTCACCAATATATACACTGATTTAAATAAAGACTTGTAAGCATTTAAAAAGAATATCATCCCATTGAAACTACTGACCACACCAAGATCGATGTAGATCATGCAAATGGCAAGTGGGTAAAACGTGGAAAGAAAAGAGCTTAATGCCAAACAAAGGCCATAGCATATGCATGTTAAAAGTATTTTAATTTAGGCATCTAAACATAAGAGGATAAAGTTTAAAGCATTCCCATGCAAATTCATATTAAAACACCTTCCACCAAAACCGTCAACCCCACTTGAGTGGATGATCCACATGGGAGGAATAAGTGAGTAGATGTATGTTTAAGCGCTAAACAAAAATGAGGATAATTAAGTTTATTAAAATATCTCCACAATCTAGCCAGCGGTGCCGGTCACGTTAAAAAGTTTACCAGGCTTTTAAATATATATATATATATATATATATATATATATATATATATATATATATATATATATATCCACAATCCAAAGTGATTCCACGTGGGAAAATTAAAGTGGAAGAATATCCCATGTACCTTTTTCTTTTTTTTAACTCATCTAAAATGTAAAAGGGAATTCCACATGGGAAAAGGTGAAGTGTGCAAAGAAATAAGTAAATGGAATAAAGTTTATTAAAATGGGGAAAGGTATTTTTTTTTTTTAATAATATCTCATCATTTTTCTCGAGGGGATTTAATTTTAAAATATCCAATAGTTTTAATAAAATCATAAAATAGGATAATTAAATTAAATTTGGATTTAATACCTCATGATATTTAAAAGATCATTAATAATAGGATATTAAGATTATTGGAAAAATGGATTAATTATGATAGGAAAATAATTAAAAATTATAATTTAAAAAAAAACTTTGGATCAAGAACTACATTTGGCTTCAAGTTCACGTTGGACCTAGTGTCCATGAGACTATATAGATAGTATCCACTTTCCTAGTGCATTTAGAGTCAGCTTAGTTATCCCTTCCTATTTCTTATATTCTCACCATTTATTTTTGTGTTCTTTTCTCATATAGCCTAAGGAAAATGTTTGGCATCTTGTTTGTGTCATTGTCTTCTATAGTGTAGGGGCAATCGTTTGTCATTGTACCCATTGTTGTTATTTATCTACAGCCTAGGGGAAACATTATACCATTTGTTTTTGTGTTGTTTTTACCTATGTCATTGCTACCTAGCCTAGAAGAAACCCTATCTCCAAGATTAATACCTCTATTACACATGCACAAATAATTTATTTTCTTGTATTTTATTTATACTAACATTATGACTAACCATTGTTTGTATATTATTGTTCATTTAGTGTTTATTTGTTTTAATTGCATAATATGTTTGTCTATTTTATTTATTTGTTTTGTTTGTTTATTTATTGTGTTTAGTTTGTGTTTGTTTGTTTGTTTTATTTTTTTATTTTTTTTTATTGTCTTTTTATGTTTATCGGTTGCCATAGGTCTATTACATTTTATTTACAATTAAGTCTGGATTGTCCATATCTTGTACTTAGGCTATGAATGTTTGTATATAGTCTTGCACTTGTTTATTTATTTTATATTTACACTTAAGATTTGATTATTCATATCGTATTCCTAGGTTATTTATATTTGCATTTAAATTGAGTTATTATGCTTAGGGTATACATTGTTATTATAGTTTTTCATAACTATGATGTATAATATCACAAGATACAATAAAAATTAGGCCAATAGAGACTATCATATCAATGTAATGGAATTACTTTTTTGAGATCAAAACCAACTAAATACCCAAATACATGCCTAAATGCAATGAGTAATAATCACAGTAAATATATTTTATTATGTTCTAATATAGACATGCATCTCTGAATAAACATGCATATAAGTCATACAATGTAAGAAGATAAAAAATAGAGTAGAATCTCATATACATGGAAAATAAGTAAGTGAAAGAGCATACATAAAAATCAACCATGATAACATCAATAATGTTAAACAATGACATCCATAATGATAACACATGAGATAAACATGAGATCAACATGAAAATAAATAGGGCATCATATACATATCAAAATAATATTTATACATATATAATGGCCTCAAATGACCCAAAAATGAATGTCAATGTACCTCAAATATCATATACATCGATAATATATACATATCATCATGGTGTCTACAAGTAAAACAATGTGCCAAAATGACAATGCTCAACTCTGACAATGAGTGTCCATGGGCCCTATAGCTAGAAGTGGCCTTGGAGGTCTTGGTAGTGTAGGTGGTTGCAGATGATGAATAGACTACCCTAAATCCCCTGTAGCATGTGTCTTGGTCCTTGATCGAACTGATCTACTACATACTCTCTGAGCATCCCATACCTCAAAAGTGATTATTTATTAGTCCCTAAGAATAATAGTCTTATATTATTTGTGGTAGTACAAGGCCTCATCCTTACCCTAAAGGCTCTCAAGTATCATTGGAGAAAAACCTACCTATGTACTAGATCTCTTAGCCTCATCATACTCTTGTCAAAGCCTCTAAACATCTAATAAATCTTGGTCCCTGTGAGTGATAGCCTGATCCCTCTATGCTACAATCTGGGCCTATCTCTAGACCATCCTAGCTACCTCAACCTTCAGTTAGGTAATCTTAGACTGAAGACAAGTCATATCCTTATTGTATATGTCTAGTGTAGTCTAAAAATCTACCACTAATTACTCCAAGCATGTTATCTCCCCCACTCTAGCAGTGATTTCTTCCTCTAGCATCCTAACATCCCTACCTACCCTAGCCATTCTTGAAGACCATGCTTAACCTAAATTAACATAAATACTTGCTATAGCATGCTGAGATACAACACCATCATGACTCATCCATCATCCCCACCATTATCCACTTTATCATATAAGCCACCATCCACTCTATCATTCCCTCCATCAAATCTATCATCATCATCACCCTCCTCACCTCCACTACTATGTCAGGTAGTACCAATATCATCAGCCCTACTAGATGTCTCAACCTCAACATCATCTATATCCATAAGAATCTTACCACCTTCCTGACCTAAAATGGTAATCCTTAAAGGGCACAATTGTACCCACTAGTGAATGTAATTAGGTGTAACTCATACATATGTTATCCCCCCTATATATGACCATGTTGTCTATGGAACACTCAAATAAATGATAGTATTTATACTTTGAATAACTAGATTATCTCAATGATCTCTCGCATAACATGTGTGAACCATCTAGGCCCCTCTGGCACATCTTATGTCATGCCAAACTACCAAAGTTCCTGATCAAGCTGATACTCCTCAATAATATGTAACTACCTTCCTATGAGAAAGAACCTTGATGTCATATATGTAGTATACCACCCATACCTAAACCATTAGAACTGATATAGAAGATATGTTATCTAGATGAATAACTATGGTGTGATCTCATCAAACATACGATGGTAGAAGTGAATCTATCCCTAGTGTCCTCACCATCTTACCCTAATTTATGTACAACCATATTCTAATGGCTCCTTTAGGTCCCACACCTATATTTAACCTACTATTCATTCAATGGATATATTCTCCTAACCCCAGATCATCAATAATGTCGATGTTCCAATTTTGCATCTTCCTTTATATGCGATATGAAGATCTATGTATAACTAAGCTAAGACAACTAGCCCCCATGAAAATTTATTCACCTCTTCCATCATGATTTGTATAATGCTTCCAAGGCCCATATGGAAATATCTACCATTTTTGTCAAGAAGAAATATTTCATTGATAATAACCATCAAAATAATAACCTCCCTATTAATGGGTGCTAGAGGTGAAGGATCCCTATGGGCCAAGTTATCGAGTCATATATCTGTATAAGTCTCAAGAAAATCAATATCTACCTTCCCATGATCCTTGGAAATTCCATAATAGATAACTAAATCATTTATCATAGTGTATTGTTGTGCTTGATCAATCCAAAAGAGCCTTCATCCTCTCATTCGTAGCTTGAGGATATGCCAAATATCCTCAAGTGTAACATTTGCCTCTCTGGTGGGTAGGTTAAAGGTCAAGGTATCATTATTTTAATGCTCTACCATACTATTCAAATACACTTGATCCACATGAATAACCAACATCCACACCACATTTTACAAATCTAGAGTCCATACAAATCCAATCATCTCCATCGTCTAGATCTGTGGTGTGTATAAGCAATGGGAGTGTCACTTTCATGCTATCAAAACTACCAGCCACTCTTGCAATCATAGATAGATTATCATCAACCTATATTTATGCTTTGTCTGAGCCTATACCTACCCTACCAAGCCTGTTTCCCCCTCTCTCCTAGAGATTGGACACTTTTTGGTTCCCCTAAGCCAAGTGATTTGCCTTTCAGGGTGATGTCACCATTTTCCTAAATGATGAAGTTATTGTTTTGGTGTTTTTGCACTTTTTTGGGTGAAATCATCATTTTAATTTTTTATGAAAATTGTGACTTTGCCAAAAAATGGGTGAAATCATTGTTTTGGTGTTTTCCAAGCTTTTTTAGTGAAACTACTAGTTTTGGGAATGATAACTTTGTATGAAGTTGTAGACACTAGAAAACTATACACTACGGCTCTAGATGTCACATTAACCTTTAAACCACCCCTTGACCCCCTTTTAATTAAATTATTTATTAAACACCATTTACCTCTTTAGCTAATTTAATTATTTAAATAAATTAGTTAATTCATATTTCCACCTCACCTACCCAAACCCATGACTAACCAATTGACACCCATCCTAGAGACCATTTATGCCCTAGCATTTAATGCCATAACCACCTAGACTTATTCCTCATGCATCCCCATGCCCTTTTAAATATCCTTAGACCAATTTCTAATGTCTTAATCACCAATCATTAGTGCAAATGGATAATTTTAGCCACTTTGACCTCTTCTCCCTAACTATCAATAGTCGACCCTCAACTGATAGAGGTTGACTAGGACTGTCGATGGTTACATAATGTTAGCCTAAGACTCATACCTAGGGGACTGGAATGAGAGAGGATGGAATAAGATCACTCAGAGCAAACATAAATAATCCTTGGCAAACTAGAGTCAAACTAGAATTAGATAGAGACTTGGAAGGCACTTCAACATCTCCACACAAAGGATTTGAGTACTGTCACTTTGCCGACATAGCTCTAGGCTCCCAAGTGGCTCATCACCTCTACTCTAAGACATCTCCAAGATATCAAGCTACACAAAGCTAATTCTATTACACTTACCTTGAGTTAATTTATTTGGTTTCAATAAGTTTAGTGCTTTTACCTACTTTCACCTTTTCTCATATCCTTTTCATGTTAAACTTTTGAAACTCCAAGCACCTTCCTTTCCACCAAGCACCCTATGACCACTCTCAACCATTTAGAATACCAAATCCCTAACTTGAGCACCTCTAACATAGCCTCTTGTCTCCATGACCATCAACCAACCCCAAACAACCTATAAGACCCTTCTACAACTTACCCACAGTCTATTCTACTTAGAACCAACACCTTATAAAAACCCACAATGACCACCAACGGTCATCTTCAACCACCAGCAGTCATCTTTAGCCATCAACTATCATATGTTGACCACCGATGGTTAGCCCTGACTACCAATGGTCATACCCTAACTGGTGATGATCATTGTGTAATCATTTTAACCAAAACAACAATCATATTCTACCTACCAACCCCAACCAAAACCATGTTTCTTAATCCCTGTCACTATATAGAGTTAAGAGCAACAACCCAGACCATACTTTGATAGTTTAGCATTTATCCTTTTAATGTTATTTTTTATGAACTATCATTTATTAAAAAGTATTTATTTAATTTAGATTAATTATTTTTCATTACTTATGCAACCTCTTCTATCAACACCTTGCTTAACATTAACTTGTCTAAAGATGGATTTATAGCCTCCAAGGAAGCCTTGTACTTCTTGGATCTAGCATTTCTAGACAATCCACCCATCTACCTTACTAATCAACCATTTTCTAGTATTTATCTTATCTGTAGGTCATCCTCCCCATACAAAGAGGAGTATCTACAATCTACTAGATCACGCACGTATAACCACATCTAAGTTATTCTACCTCACCCTTATTTATTAAGTTTTACTCATCTCTCTTTAAAAGGAAAAGAAAGCAAACTTTTAGTGAAACATTCTTACATGTTTGGTGGGACCTAGTTGCATCTAGGTGGTTTCTTCTTGTTTTATGCCCATTTAATGAAATCACAATTTTATTTTGGGCTTAAAATTAACCTTTACATATTTTTTGCTTGTATAATTATCTCACATAGCTTAAATTAATCTATTAAATTAACTGTAACCTCACTTCTTTGCACACATAGACCAAACCACTGACACCAAGTCAAACATCATAACACTTGACATAAAGCCCAACTAGGGTTTCATTTCCTAAATGGTAAACCTTCACCCATTTCCTTTCCCACTTAGAGGTCACTACCAAGAGGAGAAACCAAAACTCAATTCTTTGATTGAGTATAATCTCTGGCATTCGATATATCTTGGCTAAGTACACACCCTTATCACTATAGTGTGTGAAGTGAGGGGGTAGCTCCAAATATCAAGCCATGTATTATTTCTAATATAGTTAATTTTGAGAGCCTAAACTACCTAAAACCAACCATAGACTTCTTTTCTAGTACCTATTTCAAAGAACCAATTTGAGTCACACAATTCTAACTTAAGGCATAAGCCACAAGTGAGACAAAAAGAACCTTAGTATTTAACATGATTTAGTGTGTGTTTTATCTTCTTTGACTTTTCTTGTCTTCTTTTTGTTTGAGTTATGATAAATCTAACTCTCCTTAGAAATATTCCACCACCTTGCCTTCATCCATCTCATCTCCATTGCCTTGTTCAATGGGGAACACCCTTATATTTTCTCCAAGAGATCCTAACTTTGTTAAACTCCTAGAAGACAACCCTCTTGCCTTATAACTTTACCTTGCATCATGAACCATTTATGCTCCCAACCTAACCTACAATCAACTCAACATCACCTAAAATCAACCTAACCTTACCTATGGTCAACACAACCTTGCCTATAACCAAACTAACCTCACTTATAACTAATCAAATCTCAAATACCACCAACCAATAACCTCTCAATACCTATTTGACCATTGTCATAACCCACCTCAACTACAACTATCTCAACCTCACCAATCCTTAGATTACCCACCCCAACCATCATATCAATCATCTAAACCCCCTTTGTGGTAACCCTTTTCATCTCAAAACCAAGATTTGGTATATCCCCTTAACCAACCAACCAACAACTATCAACCAAACTTATTAAACCAACCTACCTTACCAAATCAAATTGACAACTCTCAAACCAACTTTTCTAACCTATCCTACCTATCTAATAAATCAAATTTATTCAACTAACCAACTTCATCAAACCAAATAATTAGCTCACAACCTCAAGAGCCATTAGTGCACCCTCTTCCTAGGCAGTACACTCCACTGGGGGAATCATATAACTCAATCCTTGACAAAATCTTAGAGGCTTATATCATTAGACTTCTTCAAATCAAACCCATTAATAGTTATCTTCCAAAACCCTTTTGGTTTATAGAGAATGAGTTTTGTTCTTATCATCACATAAATGAATATGTGGTAGACAAATGTGGGTCTTTTAAGATGTTTTTCCAAAACCATATCAATTAAAAGAAGGTTCCAAAGGATATTCTTTGTGTTCCTCCCAACCTAGCCTTGAATCTCTTCAATAAATTAATCATTGAACCTCTTCCTACACCCATTGTTGTGTAAATCCATAATTAAAGCCCTCAACACAATGAGGTTCAAGCTTTAGATTTAGTCCTTAATGAACCTATAATTAAGGGAGCCATAATAAAAACCCCAACCAATCCACTTATTGACCAATTGAAACCTTCTCAATCTCTTTTTTCCATCATCACTAATGAAGAATCAACCTTAACCCAACCACTTATTGACCAAGTACAACCTTCTCAACTTTTCTTTGAAACCATAATTAAGAAAACAAACCTACCTCTTTCGCTTCCTCTTTGAGTGGATCAACCTCAAACCAATCTACATCTTCCAATTTCTCTTTTAGTGGATCAACCTCCAACCAACCCACCTTATCAACCTTACCCAACCTATCAAACCTACCTAACCTATCAAATCAACCCACCTTATCGACATTTCCCAACCTATCAAACCCACCAATCTTATCAAACCTACCCAACCTATAAAATTCATCAACCATGTCAAACTAACCAACTTCATCAAACCAACCAATTGTCTCATAACCTCAAGATCCATTGGTGCAGCCTCTTCCTATGTAGTACACCCCATTGGGGGAATCATATGCCTCAATTCTAGACAAACTTTTAATGGATTTTATCATTAGACTTCTTTAAATAAAACCCATCAATCATTATCTTACAAAACCAATTTGGTTTATAGAGAATGATTTTTGTATGTATCATCACATAAATGGGCATGTGATAGATATGGGTATTTTAAGATGTTTGTCCAAAACCTTATCGATCAAAATGAGGTCCAAAAGGATATTCTTCATGTTTACCTCAACCTAGCCTTTAATGTCTTCAATTAATCCATCATTGAACCATTTTTTCACCCATTATTGTGCAAACCATTAATCAAAACCATCACCATAATGAGCTCCCTTCATTAGACTTGGTCCTTAGTGAACCTATAACTAAATAAACCATAATTGAAAACTCAACCAATCCACTTATTGACCAAGTGCAACCTTACCAACTTCCTTTTGCATCATCACTAAGTAAGGATCAACCTTAACCAATTCACTTGTTGACCAAGTAGAACCTTCAAAACTTTTCTTCAAAAACACAATTAAGGAAACCAACCTTCCTCTTCCACTTCCCCTTTTAGTGACTCAAGCCTAAACCCAACCCAAATTTCCTCTTCCACCTACCCTTTTAATGGAGCAAACTCCAACTCAAAATTCTTTAACAAAATCTAACCTAATCTCAACCACAACCAAGTCAATCTAATTCCTCTATAACCTACTCATTTTCATCTACATAATTCCATTCTCTTTGGTTTTTATTCCCTTTAGAATAGGGTCAAATCTTTGTCATCTTACCCCACCAATCAAAACAAACAAACAAGCAAACCCAACCAATAAACCAAATCAACCATCCAGACAATCTCCCTCAACTAATCAAACCAACATCTACATCAAATCAATCAACCATGATCAACCCAACTTTTAACCCAACCATAACCAACTTATCTATCAACCCACACTAAAATCAACCTTTCATTCGAGATCTCTTGAATAAAAGTCTCAACTCCCACTTTATCCATGCTACCCATATCTCACCTCAGCTCCCTCATTAGGATAACCAAACATCCTTATCCAACCAATCTTTATTCTAGGATGGTGTTACCAATATCATTACTAAACCCCAAACCTACCCAAATTCGACCCAAAAAAATTTCCCTCATAGAATAAATCCCACCTGAACCACCGCCTACAACTTGAACTCTACACCAACTAACAACTAACAACCCTTGGAAGGTAAATGAAGTCATCTGTATCTCCCCTAAACCCTCTTTCTTAACCAACATCATCATTTGGGAGCTTTTTCCCACCTTAACCATACATGAAAAAATCAACTGAGGGAACTTTCCCTCCAAAAGGCTTTGACAATTTATCATTTTCCAACCTCACCTTGCCTAGATTAGCACCAACCTAAGACCAAAACCAACCCTTGGCACTTAAACCTCAACCTAGCCTAGCCTAGCCTAGTACCCAACCAATCCATAACCAACCTTGCCTCTTACCTTTGTCAATCTAAAATCTTTTCTACATCCAATCAAGTGTCAAAAAGTAACTAGGGGACCTCTTTATTCTTGATTGGCTCAAACAATTTACATGTTAATGTAGATATGGGGCATATCTAAACTTGAACCCTTCAATGTTTTGCATTCATGTCTATTCTTTTGTTAAACCAAGTTATTTTCCATCATGTGTCTAACTTAAGCTCATCCCTTATTTTCAACCACCTTCATCTCCATATTTTAAGGATAACCAATTAAAATAGGATCATGTGATTATATGTCATAGACTTAGCCTAATCTTGAATATGTGTACACAGCTCAACTCATGGCATGATTCTCATGGACACTTTTTATTTCTTATAGGATAATTCCCCATGGTTGTTGTCACTTAAACCTCTTTCACCCATTATCAACTTTATTTTTCTATGGTTTTACCTCTATAAAGGAAAATCTTAGGCTTATATAGACTAGTCCATACCTAAAACAAACATAACAATAAATTTTGTATACCAAATATCACTTGGGTCATATCTAAAAATATAGCATGCAAACTACTCCCTTAAAGGACAACTATCTAAAACTATCAAAAATTTGCTTAAAAAGGTAGACTGCTTCCTCGAAGGACAACTATCAAAATAAACAAATCCATGTTGGATGGTGGACCCTGATCTTATTTTAATGCCCAGTTCTCGACAAGGGGCTGTCACTAGGATCACCATGGGGGTCTAGGGGGTGGCAACCTATTTTGGAGCCCCCCTAGTGGGGGTTTGGGGGTAGCGCCCCTAAATAAAAATTTTGTGAAAAATGCATTATAAAATATTGTAATTTCATAGTTAATCTGGGTCGTTTACTATTAGGTTTTATATCTAACAGTATAAATTAAGTTAGTGTATTTTTCCCTTAATTTGTAACCCTCCTTTGATATGAGGGCATTGTAATCAGGCAAAAAAAAGAGAGAGAGTGAAGAAGATATTGTAGTGGATATATTACAAGTTTTTCCCTTCATTTGTTGGACTGAATAATAAGGACCGGTAATTTTAGTGTGGATGTAGCCCATATTGGGTGAACCATGTTAAATTTATGTCCATATTCTATTGTGTTTTCTAAATTTTAATTGTCTTTATTTCATTATTATTTTTATACATTCTATATTACTAATAATCCAAAGCTTAGACCACTCCCTTGAAGGATGGCTAAGTCAAACTTTTGTCAAGCAAGAAATCACTTGGAAGTTTCCTACATTGATCAGCTTCCCAAACCCATAAAACAAGAGCATCAAAAGACCTAAAGTCAAATATAAAAACAAAAACAATCCCAAAGAAAGTTGTACTTAACTTTCACAAAAGTCAAAAGTGGATTTCTTGCATCGATCAGTCTACACCAAATTTAGAGCATGAACTTATTTATAATGGTTCTTAGTTCACCTAACGAAGGGGAAAGTCATGACCATAAGAAGGTTACACTACCATATATTCACCTATTTCATCCACCTCCCTTTTTACCTTTCAAATCAAGGGATTTTGAGCTTACTTGACACTACGTGATCAAGCTACTTAAACTAACTAACAAAAATGCAAAACATGACAAGGGTTTATGTTCAATAAGCCCACCCATCTTGCCGTTATGGTCTTTATCAATTGAAGCATTTAGCTTCCTTATACTTTCATGACCACTTATTCAAAGGGTGTGGGTATTTCCCTTTTGAGTCATTGAAATCCCCACCTACCAAACTTGCACCCTTTTCACTAGAAAATGGGTCCCCCTTTTACCCAACCAAGTGTTCCATCAAATCAAGCAACCAATTTGAGTACCACCTAACCAACCAATTTCATATTTAATAAACCACCCCACTAAAATCATGCACCTAATGGAGAACACCTTATTCTGCACCAACCATATACCTATCAGAGAGCACCTTATTCTCCACCAAGCAACCAACCAAATAACCTCACCTTGGTCATTTTGACCCACCTTTTTCACTTTTTATGACCAAACCTTGCCTTGGTCATTTTGATGGCATCGATTACCTTGACATACTTTACAACTTTGTAAACCATGTGCTAATTTTGCATACTGACCATTTAGGTGTCTCAGAGCATGACCCATTTTTAGTCCTAACACCTATGACCTATTTCATTTTCACAAGCTTACCCAACTTTTGGACCCCTATGAATCTGTATAGCTAGCCTAGAATACTTGAGTTTATAGGAGTAACTCATATTAGTAAGGCCTAATTTTATGGCCTGATTATCCTATCATTTATCCTTCTAGTACCAACCTTATTTTACCACCTACCCAAACTATGGAAACTTAGTCTATACACGATCTCTAATATTGCACTTAGTCACATTTTGTGTGCTTTTTCATGCTTAAATGTTGAACCAACCAAACCAACCTTGTCACACACTTATCTGCTTATGAAACCCAAACTTGATTCTACTTCACCTCATCAATTCTTGATTTGAGGGGGAACACCTCCTCCCATACTTGGGGCATCCAACCTTCTACCAACCATTTGTTTTTTTTTTATAGCTTACTAATACAAACTACACAACAAAATAGGGAAAAATGTAGACACTAGAAAACTATACACTATGGCTCTAGATGTCGCATTAACCTTTAAACCACCCCTTAACCCTCCTTTTAATTAAATTATTTATTAAATACCCTTTTTCACCCATTTACCCATTTATTTAATTTAATTATTTAAATAAATTAGTTAATTCCTATTTCCACCTTTAGACTATTTCACTAACCTATGGCTAATCTGTCGACACCTAGCCTAGAGACCATTTCTACCATGACATTTAATGCCCCAACCACCTAGACTTATTTCTCATGCATCCCCATGCCCATTTAAATACCCTCAAACCATTTCCCAATGCCTTAACCACCAATCATTAGTAAAAATGGATAATTTTAGTCATTTTGACCTCTTCTCCCTAACCATTGGTGGTCAACACTCGATCGGTGGTGATTGACTAGAACCATCGATGGATACATAAAATTAGCCTAAGACTCATGCCCAAGGACTAAAATAAGAGAGAATAGAACAATGTCACTCAAGCAAATATAAATAACCCTTGGCAAACTAGAGTTAAACCAAAATCAAATAGAGACTTGGAAGGCACTTCAACATCTCCACATAAAGGATTTGAATACAGTCACTCTACCCACATAGCTTCAGGTTCCCAAGTGGCTCATCACCTCTACTCCAAGACTTCTCCAAGCCATCAAGATACAAAAACCCAAGTATATTACACTTACCTTGAGTTAAGTTATTTGGTTTCAATAAGTTTAGTACATGTACCTACTTTAACCTTTTCCCTTCTCCTTTTCATGTTGGAGTTTTGCAACTCCAAGCACCTTCCTCTCCACCAAACACCCTCTAACCACTCTCAACCATATAGAGTACCAAATCCCTAACTTAAGCATCTTTGAGTCTCCCTCTTATCTTCATGTCCATCAACCAACCCCAAACAACCTACAAGACCCTTCTACAACTTACCCACAATCTATTCTACCCAAAACACCCTATCAAAACTCATAGTGACAGCCAGTGATCATCTTCAACCATCAGCGATCACATGTCAAATGTCGATGATTAGCCTTGACTGCCAATGATCATACCCTAACTAGTGATGGTCATTATGTAAATCATTTTAACCAAAACAATAAGATTATTCCACCTACCAACCCCAACCAAAACCTTGTTTCTGAATCCCTGTCACTATATAGAGTTAACAGCAACAACCCAGACCATACTTTGATAGTTTAACATTAATCCTTTTAATGTTATTTTTTTAATAACTATCATTTCTTGAAAATTATTGATTTCATTTAGATTAAGTATTTTTCATTACTTAAGTAACCTCTTCTATCAGTACTTTTCTTAACATTAACTTGTTTAAAGGTGGATTGACAACCTCCAAGGAAGTATTATACTTTTTGGATCTAGCATCGCTAGGTAATCGACCCACGTACCTTACTAATCAGCCATTTTTTAGTTTATATCTTATCTGCATGTCATCATCCCTAGACAAAGAGGAGTGTCTATAATTGACTGGATCACACATGCATAACCATATCTAGGTTCTTCTACCTCACCCTTCTTTATTAAGTTTTACTCATCTCTCTTTAAAATAAAAATAAATCAAAATTTTAGTGAAATAGAAGTCACTAATTTCTTTAGTGAAGCTACCATTTTGTTTAAAATGCAAATGATGACTTCATTGATTTTTTTCCCTAGATCTAGAAATTAATTAGAAATAAATGACATAAATGATGAAAGTGAGAATACATATTGGTGGCCTATCATTTGGTGGTTACACATGCTCTCTCACCTAATCTCTGATGTGTTTTCATGTTACTCCACATGCCATTTCTCTTAGCTAACTCATGTACAAAACCAGAGCTCAAATCACAAAGGGGCTAGGGTGAAAATGAACTATTTTTCACCCCAGGGGTGAATATATAGCCTAAAATTTGACTTTTACACCCCAAAGCCTAAAGTTCATTTTGCTTGCTATAGGAAGTGTATTTTTTTCCTTCATGGTCCATTTTGTGTACCAATTGATCCTATATGCCTTATTTTCTAGTCGTGTTGTAACCCATCCATCTTTTAGGCCTCTTATGAGACTTGTTTAACAACATTATTATTCTATATATACCATGTATTTGCTCAAATGTGCATCTTCATACTCACACTTAAGCTATAAATGTGTTGTTATTCTTTGCTTACCCATCATAAAATATGTTTTATGATTTTTTTGCATTAGCTCCCCTTGCCAATTTTCCTAGGTATGATAAATTCTTTTCTAATCAATCAATGATATATTTTGCCTTTTTTTGGAAAACTCATTTTAAATAATGTGATGAAACATGAGAATGATTATAACCTCATTTGGGAAAATCATACTGTTTTCATCAAATTTAATGATTATAACCACCTTTGGGCAAATCATTCTTTTTGACCAATTTAATGATTATAACCACCTTTGGGAAAATCATTATTTTTTTTCCCGTGTTAATGATTATAATCACCTTTGGAAAAATCATTATTTTTTTACCCACCCACCCTACAGGGGAAAATACCTATGCCAATGTTTATAACTACTTTTGGGAAAATTAGTGTCATTCCCACCATTTCTAATTATAACTGCCTTTGGGCAAATGAGTGTCCCACCCTTTGTTCTAATTATAAACACCTTTGGTCAAATCAATGTCCCACCCTTCATTGATGATTATAACTACCTTTGGGAAAATTAGTGACTCGATTACCATTGTTGATTATAAACACCTTTGCACAAATTAGTAATTATACCCCCATTTCCACTAGATCATGTCAACTTTCAATGACTTTATTTTGCTTCCCACTCCCTTGACGGGGCATCAAGGGATAATCGACCACCCTTTGGGTCATAAACCTTTCATCTTAACATATTTTTAATTATTTTAAAATACATTATTGTGCCTATATCTTGCAACATTTTCTCAAATAAGGATAAACTATAGACACTCATTTTTGGCCATTTTCATGCCTAAACTAGGGTTCAAATCAATTTCTATAAAATGATGAAATTTAATCCTATAAAACACCTAAATTTCCCAAATTCATCCACATAAGGGATTTAATTACTCATAAATATGGTGATTCTTATTTTTATGGTATTACCCTATATGCACCAATAACCTATCTTAGATTTAACCCTAGTCAAATTGCAACCTAACAAATTGACATTCTTGGTGTATCAAGTTATTAATGCAAAACATTTAAGACAAATCATAAAATCTAAAAATCACTAATCAATATTATTTAAAAATCAAATCTCAATTACCTTAAGTAAAAATTTCATGTTGAATTAATAAATTGCATTTATCTAAAAAGGGATTTTTCAAAAAATATGAGGTCAAAGTCAAGGGAGCTAATAAAGTGATTTATTAATTCTTAATCTTCAAGAAAAGGTGAGTCACCACCTCATAAATATCTTCTATGAGTTGTTATGGCTCATAAATATCTAAAAATGAGTTGTCAAGCCTTCACGATTATATTGACCCAACCCAGGGTTAGCCTAACTGAACCTAGGTTATTTTAGAATCAATTAAATTTAGAACTAAACTTAACCTCCCTAAGTTTAAATTTAGTTTTGAGACCTATAAATATAAGTTCCCTCACTCTACCCAAACAAGATTGTGTGTGCAAGGTTATTCTATAAGAATTCCTTTAAGAAGCCATCAAAGTAATGTTATAATACCAAATTGATATCAATATTCACACCAAGCCAAGCCAAGACATATGTGGCCATTGGATAAGTGATACCAAGAAGTAAAAATAATTGATCAAAGTCTCTAATTCCATAGACCAAGCAATAACATCTTTTATGCCAATAAGTGGACACCAATTTTGACAAGGGAGGTAAAATTATTATGTGGTTTTATCTATTATTTGTGGTTTTTTCCATTATATTATGTTCCCCCTACTTCTTAGGAAAGAGTGTTTATTTTCATTGAATTTTATACTTGGATTTCATTGATATTCACTAAAAAGAAATTAATCAACATTTGTGTGCTCTTCAAACTCATAAGATATAGGTTACAAGTCTAAGTAGAGATCCATAGTTTACCTAATATTGCAGGTCTTCCAAAATAAGACAAAGAGGTTTTATAATCTTAGAGCCTAGTAATAGTCATGTAATATACTTTCAAGTCTGGATGATGCAATGAGAAGGTCTATGGGCAGGTTATAGGTTTGATAACACATTGAAACTTTCCATAGTCAGAGGAAAATGATGAATGCTACAACAAGAGAATTCTCATATCCCTCATGATGAATTGAATAGTATCGACTATTCCAAGAGTCAAGCCTATAAGTTCTTTAAAATTATCCATGGTGATGATATATCAAGCAACTTAGAAAGGCCATGATGATGACCCAGGTAGTAACAAAGGGTTCTAAAGTCCTTGACAAGACATGAAGCCACATTGAAAGGGATACTAAGCATTAGAAAACATGAATATCAAGACCTAAAGGATCAACACCATCCTTCTATCTTTCTTCAATATCACTAAATATTATATAAATAAATGATTTTTAGTTTGAAATATGCTAAGGAGAGTGGTCAAGCATTACCATGGTTTAGATTTAAGGCCATTCAAGACCACCATGAAGAGTTAGTATGTTGAGAAGGTTATCTAATCATTATGTGATTGATCATTATATGATTTTCCATGTATATCAACCATGATCTAGGCCTAAAAATGGCATAGAAGGACTCCTTGAAAGAAGTAACTCCTATGGGTTCAAGTGGTCAACCCAGGTCAACCATTTAACTAATTTTTGCATGCATAAGGAGGTGGAAATAGGGCAAGTTAGAGCTAGAGCCAGAAGTTTCAGGAGTTAATGCACACATATTCTCCATCAAGATCACAAAAGAGGAAATTTTTTGCAAAGTCAAGGCCCCCCTATTCCACTCATATGCCATAATTTCTAAGAACTTTTCCTTTGTATGATGGCATTGAAAAAGAGATAGTGGCATGATTTTCAGTTTGTTTTATTCTTGAATAAACTCAAATATGATTATAACAACTAAATTTATGCAACTTAGTAGTTCTCTCTTATATACTTTTATTATAAAAAGGGTTGAAAAGTCCTCTCAAAGTATCCCTCCACTGGGTATGACAAGACTCTATCCATTTGTAATATTGGTTTCAAGCCCTTGAATCAATAAAAACCCTGATTTACCTTCTCCTACATTTTTTTTTGAAATGTTGAAGTTGTTGATATAATCTAGTGATTGGGAACTATTCTTCCTTGGTTATTATCCAAATTTTTCACCTCTAATAAATGTAGGCTTAATTTGATAGGTCCTAGGTGGTGTTCAACTAGCTTTGGTTAAGAAATCAGATGTGAATAGTTGTCTTTCCTTCTAATTTAACCTTTAACTCCTAGACTTCTTGTGAAATATTGATGTAAGAGAGCTAAATTCAGTATTTTTGTAGTCATATCAATTATTTTAGGTATCATTATTCAAATTTTAAGGTAGTGAGAGGGATTATATTTTGGTGCATCACCTCTTTTTCTTCTAGTTCTTTACTTTATATTCTCCTTTTCCTTTTTCCTTGAAATTGTAGTAGTTTAGTTTTAGTTTTAGGTGATTCATCAAGGGATCCAACCCTCTGTAGAGGTTCACTCCAACCATAGGTCACCCATAACCTTGGAGTGATTCCATTATATCAATTGGAAGGAGAAGTCTTGAAACTACTTCTCCAAGGGTGCATTCCAATATTGATAATAATACCATTGATGAATTTATTACTACAAATGTTAATATTTGAACCATTGTCAACCATAAGCACTCCATCATTTTCTTGTTAACATTTTACTATGAAATATTGTATGAATAATGGTCTATTATAGAGATATCAATTATAATCTTGGTATTATGAAACATAACCCAAGTTGGACCCTTCTTCCTTGTAACAATACTAACCACACCAAAAAATCCATCAAGTGGATGAGCATTAAGAGTTTTTAATATTTCCCTTTGATAATTTATAACTATTATATGAACATTTATTTAATATTTTAGTTGATTATTGTGATTTAGGACAAGGGTGGTAAATATTTTTGATTGTTGATTTGGTGGAGTCACCGATTCATATAAAAAATTGTTTATTACCTCTATTTCAATTTGATTGTTATGAATGAGATATTAGATCTTATGTTGAAAGATAATGCATTTGTTTAAGGATTATCTTATATTTCTATGAAAGTCACGTAATGCATTTGCATGATAATACTTAGGAATTTATGTAATTATAATTAGGGGGTTCAATGAAAGATAGACTTAGACCATGTAACCTAGGTGCTTTTTGTGACTAACATACCCTATTTATTTTTAAAAAAACTAGACCCTCTTTCATCTTAAATGGATGTGAAAATTTTAAAATCAAAATTTAATCTGAGATCTTGTTCAAATTATAAAACTACCAAAATTCACTCTATAATACAATTTTTGTGACTGATCTATAATTTAAACCCTAAACCTAACCACATCACCTTTGTATATCCTAAAACCTAAGGCTCACACATATTAAATTTATGAAACTATCTTATACTTGGCAACTTCATTTCATATTAGCCTAGACTTCATTGTGACCCATTACACATTCAAATTTATGACATCCCATTTCAAATATCTTAGGTTCCATTTATAAAATTCTTTCAAAATATTCATTAGGACTCTTCTCTAGGGGAAAGGTCCCAATAGTTGTGTCTATTCCAATTACGGAATAGGGATTTTGTTAACATGTGCTCCATCAATGGAACATATTGGTGTGTATAAATATTAAAGTGCATTAGAAGTTCAACATGTAGTATATAATACTTGTTTAACATTTATTCTAACTAATCACATCTTGACAAGTAAAACTCAAGTATTGATACTCTAATGCACAACTATTGGTATTCCAAAGGTTAAGTTTTGGTCATAGGTTTAAAAAATGTATTTTATGACCTATCATGATAAAATTAGTTATATCTTAAAATGTATAATTTTTTAGACCTTTAAACCTTATTTATAAGTAGTTAAGACAACATATTAAAATGGGTAAAAATTTCAACATATAATATGATGTTATGGCACCTTAATTCACCATCCAAAATTAAGGTGCATGGCTACTAGGACCTTTCCCCTAAACCATTTCAAATATTGAGACTATAAACTATGAAACATAAAAGTTACAGGGTGACATGAATCCCATGAACTTTCCATCCTACGTGTTGTATGCTCCATCAAAACTTAAAGAGCACCACATGTCCTTTATTTAGTGTTAAATTTAATTGGTCACATTTTTCATTGTTAATGTTTTATATCATAGGCACGTTCATAATTTTTTTCTTAAATGAAAATGAAAGTGATCACATGTTTTTGTTAATTCTAGGGATCAAATGTAACCAAATGTAAAGTGATACTAAAAATAATTTGTAAGCTTCACAAAAATTCCATAAATAATGTGCAGTGGGGAAATTGGCAAATTAATAATTCTAGTTAAGTTCACAATTGAATCTAAATTACATACGAAAATGACAAACATTAGAATAAAATATAGGAATATAATACTACACATGTTTCAATATTTTATATTTGTTCATGATTCATAGTGATCTCGATCAATTGCCCAATTATATCAATTGCATGTTATAGGCAGTGGAATATTTAAAGGTCAAAATTATAAATTATGCATGATTTATAGAGATTTTATAGAATGTTTAAATTTAGAAAAGAGATAGGTCCTAATGACCTCACAGTCTAAATTAAGTCACAAATATTTTATAGATCAGATTGATTTATTTATAATTAGATTTAAAGTTGTTAGTTATATTTTTAATTGCTTAAGATAGATTTAGATTTAATTTCTTTTAAATTAGTAATTATATGTAAATTATTTTTTTTAAATCAAAAGTAATGACCATCATATTATTATAAATATATAATATTGTGAAATTTTTATTTAGAATGACATTAGGAGACTTAGGACATTTAGTCAATCTTCGTAAATGTCCTATGAGTTTATTTTTATTTTCTACTTTCTTAAAATTTAGGTTAAAATTGTGTTGTCTTATCTTCTAGTGATTATTGTATGAGATTTATTTTATATATTATTATTAGACAAGATTGACTTTTTAAACTATTTTACTATTTCTATAGTAAATCTTTGATAATAGATTATTTTACATGGATGTGTTATTTTCTATTTTTTGTAGTGAAATTGGATATTTAAAAAAAATTATAATTGAATATGATTTTCCTATTATTTATGATCAATTTATATTGAAAAGATATGTTGTTGAGATTCAATTATAATTGATTAAACATTAGAATTTAACACCATACAAGATAAAATTTGAATGAATGATAAATTTTATTAATTCAAGTTATTTTGTATTAAATCTTTAATTTTTTTTAATTCTAGTTATTTTACATTAAATCATAGAAAGTGTTGCTTGAGAAAAATAATTAGTAAGTAGAATTATGAACCTTATTTTCTTCCCTATTCTTCCATTAATTTTGATAATTTTAGGAGATCTAATTATGATGACATTACATCACTGTAAATATACATATTTAGATATTTTTTGGATACTTAGGTGAACTTCACTTGATTGGATGTATGTCATACATTTCTATTACATCACTAAAAATCTTAAAATAAGAGGGTGAAAACCCTTATTTATGATGTGCATAAAAACCACATTAAAAAATTAATTAGTGTTATCATGAAATTACCTTATATTCATGGGTTAGGATGACCTATAACTATCATTTTCCTTTCAATAGATAAGAAATATAGTAAGGTCAATCAAATTGTACTTGTGATACTTGGGCGATCAGGTAAGGACCAATTAATTCCATAAATATAGTCGAGGGTAACCTATAATGCAAGTGTCAAGAGGAAAGGGTTCCAAATCCTAAGCCTATGACACAAGGATGTAGCTCTCACTAGACCTCAACAAAGGTTAATGGTTGTAATATATGGTTATAACTATGAAACTAAAGTAAATGGTTGTAAAAGGGTAAAAACTAAAGTAAAAGAATGGCTATAATAGTTATAAATGGGTAAGGTGCAATGGTCAATCACATGGGGTTATATGCAATCTAAATTGATTAATGACAAGTCTAATAAATCATGTGTCTAGACCAGCTTATTTGATATAGCGATTGCCTAAATAGGGATACACATACTTTTATACATAAAGTGAAAAATAATATCTAATATAATAAGTAAATAAGTGAAAAATAAATGTGTTCCTTCTTCTCTATACTTCTCATTGTAAAGTATTGTAAACTTCATGTGAAAGTTATGTGATTTAAGTAAACTTCATGTGAAAGTTTTACTTTTGTACTCCAATACATAAAAGTATACTTTTTAATGGAGGTACTTATGTTATAAAATACTCTAAATATGATTAGATGATTATTCATGAGAAACTGTGAGATGTAGTCTCACGATCATGCTAGCTTAGACTTATTTTATAGTAGATTATAGATTATAATTCTTTTTGTTTCAAAAGATGATGTTTGGAATGATGAATGTTTTTAAATATTTCAATTGTATACATAGTATAATTCTTGTATTAAGGTGCCTATGACATTTATCTTCACTTAGCATTAAGGGAGAGTGTTAGAACATTTAATATCTAAGTGGGCTAATTTAGACCCTTAGCATACTTTAGTTTATTATTAAATAATAATAATTTATTATTTATTAAACACAAGGTGAAAACCTCATGTAAATAAATAATAAATTATTATGATTCATTATTAACTAATTAATTTAAATTATTCTCAAGAAGGATGAATACATCGGTTACAACAGTCATATCCCCTCACATTTATTATAAATAGGTCTTACCCCTATTGTATTTTTCATATAAAGTACAGTCGATGAATTTAACATTTGCCTATGGAAAATATTTACAAAGGTTCTATGAAGGATTATGTAAGTGAGAAGAGAAGGCTTTGTATTGGGTGCAGATTTTTTCAATTATTGAATATCATTTTCATGGGTTTTTTTACCTCTTGGAGGTTTTTCCACTTTAAATTATTATGTACTATGTCAATTTTGTGTCTTATTTATCATCATTTATTCATCTGGATCATGTATATTTTATATTTTATTAATTTTATCCATATGTTATATTGGGGACTATTTTTGTATTCTATTTATTATTTGTAATAAACTAGATGCTTGGATTCCATTCACTTCATTTGACGGACTAAATGAATGTTTATGATATTTCTATATTTAACATAATTTTTTATTAGCTAAAGCAAAATAAGGTGAATTAAACTATTGGTTTTTTATTATTATTTATTTTACTAAATCTCGCATTCATGACCCTAATTAAGTAGTGTATGGATTTCATTGGCTTAATTAATGTCATCAATGCAAGATAAGGTGTAATTAAATCAAGTGGTGTGTATGAATTTGATCAATCCTAGAGATCATTTATAACTAAAAACTTTAGTCAAAGTAATGTTTGATAAACATGATTATTTCATATGTTGATATAGTTTTCATATTTGTGTGATATCATATTAGAACAAATTTTTTTATGGTACACATTATGTATTAGATATCTTCTACACACAGGTTCTAGTTTGTTACTCTGAATTCCCATACAATCATTATCTACCCATTCGTGAAGGGAGGGCCATACCCTTGTTTGGAAGATAGTGAGGGGGATATATGGTATGTGGTTGGTGTGAAAAATCACTCAAATGATGTTCTCCCTCCCAGCTAAAGTATTATACTTGAGACTAAACTTAAGATTACCTATTGATACTTAAGTCATTGAGACTCTTGAGTTGTGGAGACTCTGCTCAGAGGATCTTTGTATCATGTTTTATCATTTGAGATATTTTATGTATCATTAAAAAAATTAATATTTATGCATTGTACTTCTATAGCAAAGAATATAATATTGTATCAGTTGTGGTTAAATTTGTATTATTTCATTTATGTTTAAATGTAGTATTTATAGTTATTCAATATTATTCATGATTTCTATATCTGTTCATGATGATCATTATTTAAGTGGATTAGTTATAATATTGATGATTAACTAAACAAATAGAGTTAGTTAAAGATCACTAGATAGGAATTCTCATGGTGAAATATATATGTTGAATATCTGTAATTAAATTTAAAAAAATTATTACAATATTTTGGTAAAACCCATTAGGGTTTTTATAATGTGTGCCTTCATATGAATAAATTGCCAATCATTTCTCAAAGCATCAAATCATTGAACCTTTCATAGATGGCAAGCAAAGTCAAAATATCATAGTTGATCCAATTTGTGAATTCAATATATGTACTTTGAAATTATTTACATTTCTAGGATATGGCATGGAACATATGAATAAAGCTATTGCATCCAATCTTTCCATTAGATCTATTAAATGTAATGTCACACTTAGATCAAAATAATTCTCTATTGTATTCTATATTAGACCATTTTTTAGTAAATATAATGCAAAACTCAACAAACCATGGTTACAACAACAAAGGAAAATAACTCTACAGTAAATATACCAAGTACAAATTTAATAAAAGCATATGATAAAATTTCTATTTTTCATATGCAAAAATATGGCACATGTCAGTTAGAAAGTGATATTCAACTACCACTCTTCACAGATAATGATTCTCCTCTTGAGATCATTAGAGAGTATTTGCACAAATCTCAAAATACTAAAATTAAAAAGTTCAACACTCCAAAAATATTTTTGTCACCTACATATTATATTGGCTCCTTGGCATATATGTTAGTTCCATGTTGATGGATGGAATATCAATTACTTCTACATACACGTGTTTTATGCTTCTGTTTGAGTATGATATAGGCATACACTAATACATGATCTATTCTTATTTAATATGTTGGGCCTTACATCTACTCATGTCATGTGGGCATTGGGATCATTCACTTCTTTGATCTTGATACACATAAATTATATCATTCTATGGTCTTTTCATTATCATGTTTGAGCTCTTATGTACTTACACATGCCTTTATCCATGCTTATATCTCATATAAGATACTTGATATGCTATGCACTCAAATTTTTTTATAACACATTTGATATATGACTACTATGATATGTTTATATTGGTTTCTTATAGTATCCGTTATGCACTTCCTTGAGTGTATTACCTTACTATTATCTTGCTTGTTTGAGCATTTGAATATGTTCCTTTGTTTGTGTCCCACATGTCTTTACTTACATTTTTTACATTTGAATATGTCATTGTTTATTGTATGGACATTTGAGTATGTCATTCTTGATTTTATAGACATTTACTAAGTCATTTCCCTTCAATTATCCAACTTTTGAACATGTCCCTTGTTGGCAGTCTCCTAAGACCATTTTATGTTGACTTAATTTTGAGTGCTCTTGTGAATGTGCTTCTTTTATTATTGAGCTTGACCTATTATTATGTAGATGTTTCCATTATTTTTATCATGCATCTTAGGCCTTCATCTAATCACATTATTATATGCACTTCAATGCTACATTTACCTTGATAGGTTCTTTTATATGCTACACGATTCCATTCATAGATTATACAATTGTCTTATCCTTTTGAGGTGAGGTAACTAGCATTTAGTATCTTCCCTCATCTTTGGCATAGTTTTTAGTTTTAGTGGGGGCATGCTTTAGATGCATGTTTTCCACATTTATTTAGTATTAGACACACCTAGAATCATTTAGGATATGTTTTAGAAACATGTCCTCCATATTGGTACTTATTTCAATTTTTAGATTTTTCCACATATAGTGAGGTTTTATTTGGAATCATGTTCTCTACACTTACACAATTTCCACATTGGCCAAAGTACATAGTTATATAATTTAGATTCACAATTATGGTAGAATTGTATACATTGATACAATTTTAAACATAGTTTAAACATGAGACATATCTAAGGTGCATATTTTATGCATTATGTGCATAAAAGTGAAAAATTTAAATCAATTTCAGATTTTAAAACATTCTTAGGGATTGTCACCACTCACCAGGTTGAAAATTTATGTGTTGCATTGAGCCAATCTACTGCAGTAGTTGGTTCACTTTTTAGTATAGTTGAGATGATTAATTCACTTAATATTGAAAAAAAAATAGTTTGAAATCTATTATTTCATCTAGCTTCACCTATGTGATGGTATGGGTTGACTTTGTTCACTCATGCTCAGCAGGTTATAAGTATGATTGGGTTGCATGATTGAGCTAATCTCAATTGTTGGGTGGAAAATCACCTTTTTTTCTAAGGTTGGTGGCATGCACCTTCCTATATATATATATATATATTCACTCATTATATACTATAACATGCTCTTGGTTATAGTTCAGTCACCAACAAAGCACTAAAGTTGGACTCATGCAAAAGCAAGGTGTGTTATACACACCCAGGTACATATTTATTCTTCTTTAAACTAAAAATTTTATTACTAGATTAAAGGGAGAAATGTAGATGATATTTATGGATTATATATCACTTCAATCTTATATACTTGAAAAACTCATACCTTGGTTATGTAGACATCCAATTCCTAAAACTATTTGTGTTGAAATTTTCAATCTTACTCAAATTGCACTCAAATGCACATTTTAGGTCAAAATCCATAAAACGTGCTAAATGGTTTGAACTTGTCATTTACAAGTGCCAATTTAGGTCAAAGTATCCCTAAATAAGGTAATGCATTTTATCTGTCAGCTAACTTTGATCAAATCATTTTGAGTCAAAATGATAATTTCACTATTTAGTGCTCTAAATCACTCTTTCCTTCTAATTTATTGGTACACATCACGTACCTTTATTATTTGGTGTTGGCAACATATTAAATGGGAATACAGCTCCAAAACATCTAACATCACCTACCAAATCCTCTTGATTCAAATTATGACCTAGTAATATGAATTTTTGACCATTTTGATTAATTAAGGACCAATTTTCAAGTAATTGCACAAATGTTGATTAACCTTGCTTAAGGATAATTAATCCAAATCAAGAGCTTAAGTTGATTTTTAATGAGAGTTGTTGAATATTTATTCCTATTAACTACATCATCCGGTGACATGATTTCTTGGGAAGACATCCCTAGGCCATAAATGCCACAAATATCAGGAGTATGGGTCACCCATGCCTAGTTAATGCCTCCTATGCCTCTTCAATGCCCCTTCTTCCAAGATAATGATAAAGATAATTATGGATTTAATTCTAAATATTAGGATTATCCATGGCCACACATCTCAATCTTGAGATGGATGGTCATGGTTGATCTTGACCAATCTCAAAAATCTATAAATAGAGAGGCCATGGACATGAATTTTAAGCTTAAATATTACAAAGTTATAATGTTAAATTGTTTCCATAAGGTTTTGCATTTGATCATAGATTTTACTTGCAAGCTTCATTGATAGGCTAGTTTAGTGATTTGGAATCAAGAACCTAGGTTTTATGGAGTGTTCTTGAGGCATTGGAGGAGCTTACCGCCATTGTTGACAAAGATAAGCATGCTTGATCAAGAGAGAACACAATTTTGATCCACATAGGTATGGTGAATCAATTTGAGAAGGTAATATGATGTTAATTTCTTTCATTTATTTCTTGCTATCTTGTGTAATTCCCATAGGAATAGATAGGCTTGGTTAGTTAGTTCTTTATGCATGTTTCATTATTTATGGACTAATGCTTGACTAACTTGCTTTGTAATCCTCTCTACATCTTGGCATGCCTGGTGGGATAAGATGCATCTCACACCTAAAGATCACTTTGAAACTCTAAAATATCCATTTGGACCCTTAAAACTCATGCAAATTGATTTTCTAACTTTATTTTGCCATTTTTGTTTACCACAGTTTTACATAGTAACCAACATCAGCAAATAATATCAAAATTAGTTACCTAGCTCAACTGACATCAATTAGTAAAACTAATCAGTTAGATCTCAGTTAGCCAAAGTAACCATCATCAACTATACTAACCAATGTTGATCATTGTGTTTTTCTTAAAACATAGACCTGAGAGCTATTTTTCCAAGGTTCATTGTTTCAAGTTAAAAGAGATTCAAAGCTAAAGGACCAAGCTTGATATTTGTTCAAAACATGTTTAAACCACCTTTGCATGCTTAAAAATCAATTAGGAACTTTGTTTTGGTGTTTAACAAAAAATTTAGACATTTTGGTGAATGTTATCAAAGTTTGCAACTAAGACCAAGGGGTCAAATGAACACCACCAAATATTTCATTTGGGCTTAAAATTTAACACACTTATCAATTCTTGTTTTCAATAGTTATTTACTTAGGTTTTGTTTGGAAAAAAGAGGAATGTTGCATGTATGCTCTTCCATTTATCCCCTTTAGAGAACCCTTGGAATCAAAAGTGCCATTCCTATTTCAAATAGCCTAGTCCAAGGCTTAGAAAGAATGTCACCTAAATCACTCCCCAAAAACTCACTAAAGTTTGGGTGATCTTGAAAATGACCCTAAAGTATTTTTATTCTATGCTTTCTTTATTTTCATCCAAACTTGGCTTGCGAGGGGGACATCATTAGCTCCCATGAGTTCTTTAGCGAAGATTTGATCTAGGGTTTCACCTCTCGGCATTGACTTCATTTGACTCCTTTGGAGTTGCACATGGGATGTATCTGCATTTGAACACCACAATACACTAAATGAACAATAGAATGTAGTGGTTGTAAAAAGGACTAGACCTTTTTATAACTAGCCAATGCCACAGTCACCCAATTTCCATGTTTGTCTTTTACATCATTTGGTGTGAAAGTCATTGTGCAATTGATTCCCCTAGAATAATCAAAACCTTTCTAGTTTAGTAGACCCCACTTTGCCATACCTTGTTAGTTTATACTTAAGATGTTTTATTTTTGTCATTAGCTTACTTGGTTTTGATTTGTGTCTAAAACTTCTTGTTAACTCGATGAGCTTAACCAAATCACATTATCCTTAATTTTATTAAGGGAAGCGTTATGCTATCCAAATGGAAAATTCATCTTTTCTTTGTTCAAATTGTTACCAAAAGATTTGTGTCAAGTCATCTACTTTGGAGTAGTCATGTTGCCCAATTGAGTCTAGATCTTTTACCCAATTTGTTTAAATCCTTCATTTATAATCCACATTCGAAATTGAACCTCTTTGAGTTCTAAGGGTTGGTGTGTCAAAGTGGGTTCACCATTTGTGCACTAGGCTTATTTTAACTTGGGTTCAATTTTATATTTGGATTGAAGGTCATTTATTAAGACTCAAAATCATATATCATCTTGGTGGTTTCAAGTCATCTTGCATATCACTCACACTTTGAGTCCTAGAACATATTTTATCCTACTAGAATCATGTGGTGACGTTGTGCCACCTATTTGGTCCTAGCTTTATATTTAGTGATTCACGTGTGTTTTTACATCTTGAGTTGCTTAGTTCATTTTGTCTTCTTTGTAATCCAGAGAGTGTTCTTTTGAACTTCTAGGGTTAACTTGTCAAAGTTGAAGCTAGATTTTATAGTGTGGGTGTATCACAAAGGTCTAGGATTTGGTGTACTATTTTTCACCTTGGGTATTTGAGTTACCTTACTCTCTTTTGATCTATATGATTTCAACTTTACCAAAGGTTGAGTAAACTCATGACCCAAATCTTCTAAATTGTGTGTGGTTTCAAACCACCCTCCCTTATAGTCTCATTGGTACTTTGGTTATTTGTTTAAGAGAGAGACAAAGCATACTTTTATTATTTGCTAAAGCATTGGTCCAAAGTTAGTCAAACACATAGAATATCTCTTTTTAGACATGACTCAAAGGTTCACTCATAGTGGTGCCTCTTATGGTCTTAGTTATGAAGATGAGAAATTTTTTGATGGTCAAGATAACCACATTGTTTTTTATGATATACCCGTAAAAATAAGATTTGAAGATGATTATGATGGATATCAACCCCAAGAAGATCAAGATGAAGCCCTTCTTAGATTGATAGAATCGGGTGCTAGACTACCTTCTAATTTTCCTATGGACCAATTGCATACCTTAGTTAGAGAAGGAGAAAAATGATGGCAAGAGAAAACTTTTGCAAAAATGGACATACCTTCTTCCTCTAATAAAGGAAAGGAAATAAAAATAGAGTCAAAACCCACAAATCTAGATCTTCTAGCTAAGATCAACATAATAATTCAATGATATGCAGATCAACTTATTATAGACCTAACTGACTCCCTAATTTCCACTTTAATTCACAATAATAATTCAAAAGAATAAGGAAATGTGGTTGAAATTATGCAAAAAATATTGGATTAGGACATTACCATAGTGGATCAAGGCAATCTAAATGAATAGTTAAAGTCACAATAGACCTTAAAAAGTGTTCCATTTGATACATAACAGATATTCTTCAACCATCAAGAACCTCTTATTACTTTACAAACTCAGAAATCCAAACATTCAGTTTGAATTGAGGAAATCCCTCAAGACAATTTGGCTAGTTCTTTTCAACCAACCCAAAGATTGGTAAATAAACATAGAAATTTCCAAAATCAACAAAGTGTGAAACAACCAAATTTAGGGAATGTTTTACAATCTAAGAATCAATGACCTATGTTCTCAACTCAAGAAGCAAATCAAAACTAAATCATAGATCAAAAGGTATACGCTCATTATAGATCCACACAAAACTAGGGGCACATTCCACCCCAACAACAACAAAATTAGGGGCACATTCTACCCCAACAACATCTTATCCAATCCACAAATTCACCAAACATGCAAGAATGGAATTGTCTAAAGATTGGAGATGAATAATAGGTTCAAAAAGTAAAAATTTGATGAGATATGTCCATATCTATTTGACTTATCTATTCTCCAAAACCCCTTTCCACCTCATTTTGAGGCACCCAAATTTGAAAAATACAAATGAAAAAGAGATTCATGCGAACACATATAGGCATTCTTCATCTTATGTCAAGAGGTTGCTTTTAGTAATGAGTACTTACTATGACTATTTCTATGAAGTTTAGTGGGACAAGCTCTTAATTAGCTACTTAAACTACTCAAGGGATCAATTACAAATTAGAACAACTTATCAAAAAAGTTTGTTAACCATTTCTCATATTACATAGAACATGAATTGACCATTATTGACTTACGTAAATCCAAGCAACGTGATGGTGAAAGTTCCACTACATATCTATAAAGGTGGAGAGCATTGGTAGGATACTTTCAACACAATTTACCAGATAAATAGTTGGTTGATATCTTTGCACATAATTTGCATCTTAAGGTTGTGCATAATCTACAGTTAGCTTGTGCTAACCTATTTGAAAAAATTATTGACAAAGGAGTGCAAATTGAGAAGGATCTTATTTCTAAAGGACTTGTTAAGATTTTTGTACAAGGTCAAGTGTCTAATCAGACTATATCACTGGCTCCTATAGCTATGCAAGATAAACCTAAGGGCTTTAGCAAAAATAAGAACATGGTTGGAAATATGGTAACAAAAAAAAGACATGTACAAATGGTATAGGCTATACCTCCTCCAAATGTATAATTAATTCCCTCAAATCCAGTACTTAATTTGTAGAGACAACTTCCATGAAGGACATTTCATAACAATTTCAGAGTCTTTAGCAAGTTAGGAGAATCGGTTGAAATAGTGTTACAAAAGTTCATTATAGCTAATTTAATTATATGGCCAGTATCAAGGCCATTTCCTCAAAATCAGCTAAGACCAAACTAGTACAAAGAAAATGAAAGGTGTAACTTTCATCATGTTGTTGGTCATGATGCATATCATTGTGTTCAATTGTGACATATTATTTAGGAATTTATTGAAAGTGGTGAACTAGAAATTAAGTTGGCCCCTAATCAGGACACAAATTAGGATATGGGAATCTACAAAGACCCCTTTCCTCAACATGATCCACCACCACCAAGAAATAATCAAAATGGTCACAATCAAGGACAGAGGTAGAATCAGAACCAACAACAAGGTCAGAATTATAATGAGCATAATTGAGATCATAATGCCCACACTAATAATATGGCTTATAACAATGTACCTTGTGACTATAATAACATTGTGGGATGCATTTTTGTAACCCACATTGCCACTATTATTTTAAAGCAATGTGGCCAATCTCATGTCCCTCGTAACACAAGACCCATCATTATAGGGTCAGCACCCTCTCCCCCTAGTAATACCATATCGGGTTCCCATTATCATGTTGTTACTCTATATGCATAGGTTACTAATCTTGAACAATAATACCTTTCTTATAAAGGCTCCTCACTAACCCAAAATTATAGCAATACAGTTAGTCACTCATGAATCACCATCCAAGGCCCTTTAACTCCATCTTCTAATTATAATAACTCCTTGCCACCTCTAGGTTATGCAGTCATAACTAGACACCCACAAGTTACCATTTAGGACCCTTCAACCACTTCTTTCCATAGACCCAATGAGAACATTGTTCCAATATTTCTAAAGCCAAATACTATCCTAACAAAGGCTAAACTAGTTAAGTCCACAATTCAAAGGCCTTATGGTCTAATGGATTAATTAGATAAAACCCTTACACAAATTTCCATATTAGAACTCTTGTAGACATCTGATGTCCATAGAACCATCTTCAACAAAACTATGTAAGATTCTATTGTGCCTAATGATATAAAACTTGATTAGTTCTAGAACCTAGTTGGACATTTATCTTCATTTTAGAAAATCACATTTGATCAAACAATAACCCACTATACATTGAAATAATCATTACAGATCATAAGATCAAGTGGGTTCTTATAGATAATGGTTCAAGGTTAAACATCATATCTCTTAAATTGGTGTGATGCTTGGGTTACATGGATAAAGACATTAAGCCAAAAACTATTATAATCAAGGTTTACGACAACATTGAGAGGGAGTCATTTGGTACAATTTGGATACCAGTCATGGTTGGGTTTATTTCTTATCACACATTATTCCATATTATGGATATTAAGCTTCATTATAGCATACTTCTTGGTCTTTTTTGGATCCATGAAGTATAGGTAGTTTCATCAATTCTTCACCAATGCCTTAAGTTTCCCCATGATGGGATTGAGGTTACTATTCCCACTGATCAATAGACATACCAATAATACAAACATCTTAAAGTAGAATTTCATAATTATAACTATTGCCTAGGTTCTAAATTCATTGCAAAGAAGAACAAAGCCATCATTTCTCATTCATTTCCATTTAATTATATAGACCCTAGTGATCTAGCCTCCACTTTAGCTGATCCATTTCCTACAGCTCTAGCCAAATAGGTTATTATTAAAGATGTTAGCATTTCCACATACCATCTAAAGGATGTCCTCCATATTGAAAAATTACCAGAACCCCCTAAAATATTTGGTAAGCCTAAAACTTCCTAGACTCCTAATAGACTTGATCAGATTGGCAACCAAAGAAGAAGCAACCAAAACCTCCTATGGTTTTTGTACCTATAATTACACCAAAGAAAGATCAAGTTGCTTTTACTGAGGAGATTGGTTATATTCTAAATGCCTCACCAATTGTTTTTATAATCTAAAGTATCCTATCCCTAATAGGATAATGGATCATCTTAAATATATATGGAAAGGCCTTGGCCCATAGGTGTAAGGAATTTTAGAACCCTTATCAGTTTGAGTCATCAATTAGAATCATGGTCTTGGATTTCAACCACTAGAGGATGACCTCATAACATTTGGTAGTGACTCTTTCAAAATGACTAGTAACAAGACTCCTAGCAATGACATGACATCCCATTATAGCATTTTTGATGAGCTTGCTGATTTAGATTTATTTGATTCAAATGCCATATTGACCATAACACATATTGGAGCTTCCCATCCTAAAGAAAAAATATGTCCTAGTGGTGCTTCCCTTCCTAAAGTAGGAAATTATATTTTTACTATTGGAGCTTCCCATCTTGAAGTAAAAATCTATCCTATTGGAGCTTCCCATCCTAAAGTAAAAACCCATCCTAGTGGTGTTTCCCTTCCCAAATTAGGACATTATATCTCTACCATTAGAGATTCCCATCCTGAAGCAAACCCTCACTATAACCTATGCCTTTGCCATCATGAACTCATAGATTGGGATCAACAAAATTTGGTCATATGGCTTGATGAGTTTCAAAATAAAGAATCAATTATAGAATATATGGGCCTACGAGATGCATTCCCCATTGGTGATCATAAGCAAGGTTTTGATTTTTCATTGAATTCTTCTGCCTATTTTGGAGAGAAGGCAAACTTTCTTGGTCATAATAAAGAACAAACATCAAGATCTTTAGGTGAAAATCTCTTTGAGGCACTTGTTGATCAAGGAAAAAGTAAAGAAAAAGATAAGCCTTTGAGTGAAAAGCTATTTTAGGCACTCCAAGGTGGGAAAGTTTGCTCATCCCCTTAGGATGTGGAAATTCCATCTAGCCCAAGTTCCATAGCTAGTACAAGCATTTCTTCAGAAAAACATCAAATATTTGAGCATTTTTGTCTTGAGTTTTCAAAGGTTTTTTGCTAATTGGCCTTTACCTGAGAAGGTAAATTTTGATTCTTCATATTATCCAGATCTTTGGGAAGAACAACAAGAAGATGTAGCAAAGGAAAATAATCATACATTGCCTACAATTCTAGAAGATAGATCCATATTGTTTATGGAGAGAATAATAGAAGTGAATTTGGAAACCCATGAGGATCCTAAAAGTATTTATCTTGAATATTCCTTTACTAATGTAGAATGTGAACATATTACATCCATTCTTAAAGATTATATAGACATATTTTAATGGGCATACTTTGACATGCTAGGCTTAGACCCAGATTTAGTTGTGCATCATCATGTTGTTCACCCTGATGCTAAACCAGTCAGGTAAAAGTTGAAAAATATGCATCCATGCATCACCCTTTTCGTTAAGGCCAAGTTATAAAAGTTGTTAGGAGCCAATTTTATCAAACCACTAAACTACTCTGAATGGATTTCTAACATGGCTCCAGTAAGTAAAAAGACCCCAGGTATACGTGTTTTTACTGATTTTCATGATATCAACAAAGCATGCCCTAAAGATGATTTTCCTCTACCCAACATCAACATGATTGTTGACTCAATTTCTAGGCACGAGATGCTATCCTTAATGGATGGATTTTTTGGTTATAATCAGATCAAGATAGCCCCTAAATATTAGCATAAGATCACATTCACCACTCCATGGGGGACATTTTGTTACCAAGTCATGCCATTTTGTTTGAAGAATACCGGAGCCACATATCAGTGTGCAATGACTATCATCTTCCATGACATGATGCATGGTATTGTCAAGGACTATGTTGATGATATACTAAAAAAATCAATAATAAGAGTTGGACACCTTGCCATTTTATGAAGAATATTTGAGAGGCTTTGTGCATATAAAGTCTGCTTAAATCTTAATAAATGTGTCTTTGGAGTTACATCAATAAAATTACTAGGGTTCATTGTATCACAATGAGGTATTGAATTCAACCCTACAAAGGTCATGGCTATTATGGAAATACCTCCACCAAACAATTTTAAATACTTGTGAGGTCTATAAGGCAAGATCCAATCTATACATAGGTTCATTTCTCAATTGGCAGATAAGTGCCACCCATTTACCCATATCTTAAAGAAAGGGGTAAAATTCTAGTGGGATGAATATTTTCAAATAGCATTTGCAAAACTTAAAACATACTTGGCCAATCCACCAGTCTTATGACCTCCAACATAAGGAAAGCAACTGCTTCTTTATATATCAGCCATGGAACATGCACTAGGGTCACTTTTGGCTCAACATGATGATCATGGTAAGGAACACATGGTTTATTATTTAAGCTACACATTGGTAGCCTATGAACATAATTATATGCCTATTGAGAAGGCATGTTTAGTTATGATGTTCACCACTCAGAAATTGTGACATTATATGCTAGATAACAAAACTATTGTTATCACCAAGGTAGATCCTCTCAAGTTCCTCTTATCTAAAGTAGCTCTTCAAAGATGCATGGTTAAATGGATTATGCCCCTCAATGAGTTTGATATTAAGTACTAGAATCAAAAGGAAATAAAAGGGTAGGTTCTTATGGACCAACTTGTAGAAGCTCCTATTATAGCCACTCAACCTCTCAACTTTGACCTTCTAGATGATTCTATCATGATGATAGAACAAGCATCATAAGAACTTGAACAGTGGATGATCTATTTTGATGGATCCTTCACATCTCAAGGGTCTAGAGTAGGCATATTTTGTATCACATCATAGGAGGATTTGATACCCAAAGCATTCCATATACAATTTTAGTGTACAAACAATATGGCCGAATATGAGGCATTGGTTGTAGGGCTCCATCTTGCCATACAATGGAACATTCAAAGATTAAAGGTCTATGGAGATTCATAACTAATCATAAATTAAACAATTGATCAATATCAAATAAGAGATGATAAGCTTATTTCTTACAAGCAAATTATTGATGACCTCAAACACATTTTAAATCTCTATAGTTTGAGCAAGTTCCATGAGTCAACAACAGATCTATCGATGCCATAGAAATAATTGGTTCCATGATTCAAATGCATGATAGTGCTAAAGAGTATCGATTCCTAATTGAAAATCTTCTTCAGCTGGCACATATTCTATCAAATTCAAAGAGGATATGCACCATTGCCGATCCTAATCCCTCACCTAAGCTATCATGGTACCAATATTTTTATAACTATTTCCATAGTCATATATTTCCTACCAATCTTTCCAACAACCAATAAAAACTATTCCTTCATCACTTAACATGTTATATCCCCTTTGAAACATGCTTTATCCAAAAGGCTATGATGGAATGCATCTTCGATGTTTATCTTTGGGAGAATCCAAGCTAGCACTAAATGAGGTTCATGAAGGAATGTGTGGGGCCCATACCAATGGTTTAGTCCTAGCAAATAAACTTCCTATAATAGGCTATTATTGGCCCAAAATAGAGACAGATGTTTGTAATATGTAAAGAAGTGTGTTCCTTATCATCAACATAATAACTTGATACATGCACCTTCCTTACCATTGTCACTGATTACAACACCATGGCCATTCTCAACATGGGTTCTTGATCTCATAGGGAAAATTAACCCATCTTTAGATGGCCATAAGCATATTTTGACTACAATCGAGTACTTTACCAAGTGGATTGAGTCCATTCCTCTCACTTATGTTACTAGGAAAAAAAATAGCCAAATTTATTCATTACCATATCATCTGTCGATATGGCATCCTAGGCTATATTATATCCAATAATGGTGGATCCTTTGTGAACCAAGATGTGAAATCTCTTTGTGAAAAATTCAAGATCAAACATAAGAAATCCACTTCATATAACCCGCAAGGCAACAAAAAATTTGAGGCATCAAATAAAACCATTCAAGCCATCTTAAAGAAGATTATCAATGATGTTGGCCATAATTGGCACTTGCAACTCTTTCCTACCCTCTAGGATTTTCAAACCAATCATCATACCCCAACTGGAGATACTCCATACTCCCTTGTTTTTGGCACTGAATCTATCATCTCGATCGATATTGAGATCCCATCATTAAGAATATCACTGGAGCACATTGAAGATGATGAAGACTATATAGCCTCATGGCTAAAAGAACTAGAACTTCTTGATGGTAAGCATTTGGTTGCCCTATAAAACTTACAAGCCTATCAAAATAAATTATGAAGAAGCTACATCAAATGCATTCTCCATCAATAATTTGAGATTAGTGACTTAGTTTTGAAAGAAAACTAGAAGAACATGAATGCTAAACCCAAAAAGAAAGGCAAGTTTTAGTCCAATTAGTTAGGACCATATATTGTCATAGAAAACTATGGATCCAGAGCATATCAACTGGCTAAACCTAATGGTGAAGAAATTTTAGAGCCCATGAACATCATACACATTAAGAGGTTATATGCATAAACAACTTTGAATCATTATCTATAAGGCCCCTAACTTGGGGGCAACTTGTGATGTCATAATTTTATCCCACCCTTTTATCTTACCTTGAACACATTTTATACTACCCTGGTCCATTTCTCATGAATCTTGACAGTAAAGGCTTTGAACCCTTGGCACTCTAAACACATTTTTCATCCCATTATGGATTACTCTCTTCGAGAAGTATATTCTTTATTTTGTCTAAGACATGTTATAAACTTGAACACTTTTTGTCCCTTGACCAATTATGATTTCAATTGTGTCTTATAAACATTATGAACATCTTCAACAACATTTCTAAAAAGTAGTTCAACTAGGACAGTCTTGTGCAGTTTTAGACAAGTGAATAGCCACATCTTCTCAGTTCAAGTGTTATTCTTTCTTATTTTATCAAGAACTTCATTCTCACCAGTTTATGAACATGGGCCGTTAAAGCTAGCTTAGCTATTTTATTGAAACATCTGCTCTCAAGATGTGCATCTCCTCAACTAGATGGTCCCACCTTGTGTATATTTTATTCCAAAAATACCAAAAACATTAGAAATACTTTGAAAATACCAAAAACATCAAAACATGATTCACAAAAGAACAAAAACATTGTCTCACATTTCTATACATTTGAACATTCCCATTCCACCATCCCATGGTCTTTCCATTTTATGAGCAACTATTAAGTTTGAATGCTCTTGCCATTTTACAAGCATAAAAACACTAGTTCATGTCATTTTGTCCCATGCACTTGCCATTTTTCAAGATCATTCTTTCTCATCTCATCAACTTCTTGTTTGCTAGACCATTCTTGTTTGTTTGTCATATCTTCCATTTCTTCTATAACATTAATCATGATAGTCTGATCATCATTTTTATTCTATCCCATTTTTAGGGAAAACTACGTTTGGCCTGAATTTCACATTGGAACATGCATCTATGGAAATATGTAAGCAACGTCCACTTGTCTTATACATCTGGAGTCAGCTCAACCAACCCCTTTCTTTTCTTCTCTTCCCCCATTTCTTCTATCATTGTGCCTCTTTAATTAGGGAACAATTATCATGCCATTGGTCTTTATTATGATCTGGTAGAAAGTAATGTCTCTACCACACATGCATGAACATTTATCTTTAAACTGCACTAACTTGGTTTTTGTTTGTGTGTGTTTTATTGTGTTTTCTTGGTGTTTTGATTGTGATTTCACACCTCTCCTTTTGTTTCTTCTCCTTCTCTCTTTTTATTACTTCTTATCTCATCTTGGTCTTGTGTTTCCTTGATTGTTTTTTTCTTATCTCTTTTGTGTTTTAGAACATCTTGATGATTCACATGGATCTTGATTGTTTATATATTAATCCTATGTTATTACGTTGTATTTGGACCATTTTATTTATTTATTGTTGTTGGTGTCTTATTTTTATGTTTGATTTTGTTTTTCTCTTTTGTGTTTAAGAATGTCTTGATGGTCCACATGGATCTTGATTATTCATATCTTGGTCTCATGTCATTAAGACGTTCTTAACTTATGTTTTTAAACATTTTTGTTCCTACTTAAGATCATATCTAGATTTCAAGTTAGGTTCATCTTTTTCTTTGTCTTTTGATTTTTTGTTTAAATGTAAATCATTGTAACTCTAGTTTTGGTCATTATTTTACCATTATCCTTAGATATAGATATTCACATTTGAATTGGCTCAGCGCAATTAGAATCTTATGTCATTCCAATTTATTCATACTTATGATGCCTAATTCCTTTTTCTATAGTAAGCACTTTGTACTTAGGTCTCAAATTTTTAATGTCCATCAGCTCTGATGAATGATTCTCAAGAACACTTTGAAAAACTTGGGCTCATGATATGGAATTAGGCTTTTAGGTAGCATGCATTTTAGGCTTCTCAATTCTATGCTTAGACATGCATCTCTTTGCATACATTGTGAGTCTAATCAATTATCAATCATTTTTCATCATTCCTCATTCCATTCTCTCCCAAACTTGGGTGAACTATATTGGCTAGAAGTTCATGTTGTAACATGAGTCCATGGAACTATGTAGGTAATGCTCAATTTCTATTGAGGTCAGCTCAGCTATCTCCATTCTTATTTTCAAATCTCGAAATCTCTATCATCACTTTGTGCATTCTCATATGCTTGGTTTTATATGGCTTTTTAATCCATTACACCATCGCATGTACGTTTACACCCACTCACTTTAACCTCTCTTTTTGGTTATATCTTTCAACTATTTTGCTTGCCAATTGCCCATGCTAGAGCACAACATTTGAATCATGTCTGATCAAATCAGCTCTATAGGGGAAAAATCATTGTTTATTCTTTATCAATGATCAAGATTCACCCTACTGGGGTAAAACTATTTTATCATGATCAAATTTACTCTACTAGAGTACATCTTATTATATTCTCTTTGGAGACCTTGTTCTAGTGGTGCTTCCCTTCTTGAAGTAGAATTTTATCCCTTTTCCTCTAACTCCAAGGTCTCCACATTAAATCCCATGATGGCAATATTTTAGTGTGCAACTTGTCTCAGGATTGATCAATGTCATAAGCATGTAGCTTGTACTCTCAAATTGGGTACATTTAAAGTGTGTCCCTTACATTTATGGATTGTATCTTTCCCATTACCCCCATCTCTGGGGCCTGTTATACCTCTAATTATATTTTGATCACTGATGGTAATCACATGTGTAAGCATTAACTCATTTAGATGTGATATATTCCATGGGTTAACCTCTCACTTTCTCTCTCTTTTCGAGAGTTCATACTTCTCTTTCATCCTAGTATGTCCTCTCAAGGGGGTATCATTGTTCTATTCCAATTTCATATCGACAAATATTTTCTTTGAAAAATGTCACTTCACTTGAATGTCTCACTATGCCTTTTCCAATAGGGGCAAAATGTAGACATCCAATTCCTAACACCATTTATGTTAAAATTATTAATCTTACTCAAATTCACATTTTAGGTCAAAATCTATAAAAATGCACTAAATGGTTCAAACTTACCATTTACAAGTGAAAATTTAGGTCAAAGTATCCCTAAATAGGGCAATGCATTTTATGGGCCAGCTAACTTTGATCAAATCATTTTGAGTCAAAATGACAATTTTGCCATTTAGTGTTTTGGATCACTCTTTTCTTCTAATTCGTTGGTACATGTCACATACCTTTGTTATTTGGTGTTGGAAAAATCATAAATGGGAATATAGCTCCAACACATCTAACATTATTTTCCAATTCCTCTCCATTTAAATTATAACCCAGTAATATGACTTTTTGACCATTTTGATTAATTGATGGCCAATTTTCAAACAATTGCACAAATGTTGTTTAACCTTGTTTAAGGCTAATTAATATAAATCAAGAGCTTAAGTGGATTTTCCATGAGAGTTGTTAAATATTTATTTTTGATAATTGATTCCTATTAGCTGTATCATTAGGTGACATCATTTCTTGGAAAGACATTCCTAGGCCATAAATTCCATAAATATCAAGATTATGGGTCACCCATGCCTAGTTAATGCCTCCCATGTCTCTTCAATACCCCTTCTTCCAAGATCATGATGAAGATAATTATGGATTTAATTCCAAATATTAGGATTATCCATGGCCACACATCTCAATCTTGAGATGGACAGTCATGGTTGATCCTGACCAATCTCAAAAATCTATAAATAGAGAGGCCATAGACATGAATTTTAAGCTTGAATATTGCAAAGTTTTAATGTTAAATTGTTTCCACAAGGTTTTGAATTTGATCATAAATTTTTCTTACAATATTCATTAATAGGCTAGTTTAGTGATTTGGAATCAAGAGCCTAGGTTTTATGGAGTGTTCTTGAGGCATTGAAGGAGCTTACCACCATTGTCAACAAAGATAAGGATGATTGATCAAGGGAGAACATGCTTTTGAGCCACATAGGTATGGTGAATCCATTTAGGAAGGTAATATGATGTTAATTTCTTTCATTTGTTTCTTTCTATCCTTTGTAATTCTTATAGGAATAGATAGGCTTTATTAGTTAGTTATTTATGCATGTTTCATTATTTACGGACTAATGCTTGACTAACTTGCTTTGTAATCCTCTCTACAGGTTGTTCCTCTTCATTTTAGACCTTTCTCTCTTTTTGAAAGTCTCACATCTGCTCTATCTTGTGCCACTTGGACTATATCTTGGTTTGACCAACCTTATGTTGATGACCCATACCTTCTATCTTTCCCATAATTCTTAAACTATGCTTATCATATACCCTTACAACTTTTGATCTTGTACCTATTTTTTAATGCCAAGACACAAGCATCAGTCCCAAACCCCTACATTGACATTAGTGTCCTACCCTGACATAGGTGTCCAGTGCCTTAAAGTCATCTAACTTAAAAATAAAACATATCCTAATGGTCAGCGTAAGTGATTCAATGTGAGATATTTCTTGATAGGAGTGGAATATATTCATAATCATTCATCATTCATTCCTCACCTAGAAAATACCTAAAGAGACAAAGACAACTTATTAAAATCATTCTATCAAGCATTCAATTGAGAAAAAGATTCCCTATTTTTTCATATTTCCATATCTATCATAGGTACAAGACATATACATGTCTGAATTACTAGAGGAGCAACCCTAGGAGCTATACTTTCCAAGTTATAAGCTAGGCCATTATTGTACTTTTTTTTCCATATATTGCATGATTCACACATAATCTAACACATAGGGGATAACTACATTAGTCTAAGTCCCTCTTCACAAAAGTGACTATGTAGGAATTACCCATTAACAAAGGGGTCTTTGGGGTTAGCTCAACATCATGAGCCCACTAACACATTTTTCCCAAGGTCACTATGAAGATGAAGAACTAGGGTTTTACAATTTCATAAGGAGTGACAATTCATGACCCAGATCTAAATACACTAGAGTGAAGGTGAAGACAAATCCAAAAGCTTCTAGGTGGTTGCATCCCTTTCTAATAGGTATTTCATACAAGATGCCTACATACAGTTTAAACAATAGTGTTGATGCTAACATCCAAGGCTGATGTTAGTGTCTACAACTCTAGAGGCACTCAATCCAGAATTTGGTGACTATACAAAAACCCTCTTCTAATTTATTTCTTGCATGTTCCACATATAAAACTATGTTAGTATTAGAACCAGATAATTACATTATTTCTTTGTCATTTCTATATATATCATAGTTTTACTTCTTATTTTTATCATATCTCAGTTTAATAAATTCAACATATGTTGTATCTAAGTTTAGCATTTAATTAGGCTTTTATAAATTTGATTATCACCCTTATGCATTTTAATTTCTATATTCTTAACTCTATCTACCCAAGTAGGATCAACATCTAAAATTTTAAGGTTAAAAAAAAATGTATTCCATGCATACTTTGTACAATTGATGATAGTTTTTATGGCTCTTATTTATGCACATTGTAGCTCATGTATTGTTGCTTTAGTTATGTGCCCATATTCAAATTTTATATTACATCTTGCACTTTATTTATTTATTTTATGTTCACTTACATTCTTTCATATTGATAGTTATATTTTTTTTAATGGGGAATAAACCCACTTCTTATTCTCATGCATCATCACCCCTTTTTTATGCATTTTTAAATTCATTTTCCTTGTCAAATATTTATTTATTGCATTATGAGTATTCAGTTAGATAGATTAGTATAGAGTGTGAAATAAAACTATCTAACTCTATAGGTTTTCTTGCAAGAGCAGTCTCAAAGTATAAAGAGATCCTATTATTGTGTTTGAAACAAACATTTCAATACATAAAAAATTATTAAATAAGAATTTAAAATTAAAAAATAATATAAAATCAATCAATTATTAATATAATATTAGTAAAGGATTGATGCTATAAATTCATAATGAGATTAAACTTATTTTATTTTTTATTTTTACACCCTAGAATAAAAAAATTTATGTTGGGGTTTGAATGAAAGCCTAGTAAGATTTTTTTGTTTTATTAAGTATCAATTTAAAAGTGGAATAAGAGAAACACATAGATATCTATGAGAAAATAAATAAATGTAACAAGGGAGGGTAGAATTTTCCCCTCCATGTCCATCTTATAAGTAAGTAGTGATAGGAAGAGCTAAGGGTGTAAGTAAAAAGGAGACAACAATAATCATAAATGTTGTGGGGAAATAAAAGGAGGTTTTGTCTTAGATGATTAATAAAGTAAATTTAACAGAAATAAAAGGTAACTCAAACTTATAACTATATTTTAAAAATTTAGAGGATAATATCCACATGCTAGAAATAAGAGACTTAATATACAGAGTTTTAGGCATGCAATTATTGTTAGATGATCTATTGAGTTGGGTCAAAAAGAACTATAAAATGCATGGAGAGTATTAGATCAATGTGCATGTAATTTTTTTTTTTTTTTTTTTCAAGAAGTGTTCTATAAAAATCACACAACAAAAATAGTAAGAAGGCATGGAAAAGTAGAGTGAAGAAGGTAGAGGAAAAACTGAAGACCCTCAGTAATTTGAATTTCTTTTTGAGCAAGAAAACTAGAATGCTCTTGAGGGCACTAGCATAAATTATATACATGCTAAACTAATCAACAATTATAGTTTAGAAGTTAGTACGACCCCAAGTGACAATCTTCATAGGAATTCAATGGTGGACACTGGCTTAGGAGCATCATATATTCCCTTTCTACTAGTTAATGATAACAACAATCAATCGGTTACCAATGGATCATGTTCTTCTAATGTTCCCCCTATCTTGGGTAGACATAGTGAAAGGAAAAATATAGGTGGGCCATGAATTATCAGACCATCAGATCATCCTAACTATTGAAAATGAAGTATACATCTCTATACCCAACTCTATGATGGAACTAGTCGATGTGAAACTAGAAAAATCAATATTGATTAGAGTAAATGAGTTTTGTCTGAACATTGAATCTTTTCATAACTGGTCTAATTTAAAATGGAAACCCAAAAGACATCTAGAGGTGGTTTCCTTGTCTAGAGGGTTTATTTATGGTTAATTTATCAACACAAGAAGTCTACATTAAGGTCCTCTCAAAAAGACCTTGGTTCATGATCAAATCAAGTATTTCCATCAACTAGTGGAAGAATGGATCAAATATAAATAGTATTATGATGAATGGTGTCCTAATGTGCTTACTCATCCCAAAACTCCCCCTAGAATATTTGAATCTAGAAGTCATCATGGGGATTGATAAAGTACTAGGATAATCTATTGTTATTGACTTGGTCACTTTATCTCATTAAAGGATGGTTGTGGCCAAGTTTCATGTCTTCCTACCTACAGACAAACCATTTCTCCACAAGATAAAAATAAAATCCAAATATTGTGAATGGTCATAACATATTGATTATGAAAACAAAGCTATTATTTTTCCTAGCTACAACATTCTGAGTTATATGTAGAAGGACTATCCTAAGAAGAATCAAGTTCATGTAACTCTAAAGCAAATATGGTGAGTGGTCACAACATATTGAGTATGAAAACAAAACTATTATTTATCCTCATTACAACATTCTGAGTCATATGCATAAAGACTATCTTAAGAAGAATTAGGTGCATGTAACTCCCAAACAAGTGTGGGACTAAAAACTACACCACTTTTAGATCAGAAGGTTAACCCATATTTGAATATTAGGACACCCAAGATTACTATAGGTGATACTCATTTAGGAACCCCAATAGGTATTTTTTTCAAAAACTCTTTTTCTCCACTAAAATCATCACTTACTTTTGATCTTTGGGTTAAGCCCATCCCACTGTCAAAATGCCTCTTTGGCTCTCCTAGGATAGTTGCCCCCTCTATCCCTCTCCACCAGTCTAAATGATGGAGATCATCCCCCAAATTTCCCCCTACAATCCCTCTTCATGGGAGGATAGACTCCCTAATGGGCCTTATCAACTCCTCAATAGAGTCCCTCCTTTCCCCCCAGATCTAGCCCCAAGCAAATTCTCACCTTTTTCCTAAGATCCTAAAGGCCCCCAGAATTTCAAACCCTCCCCTTTCCCCCTCAATTCCCTTAATATTCCCCTATTCATCCCCATCCCCTATTACCCCTGGTGGATACTTCATTGGTTTCAGATTGGCCTTTGAAACATTAAACCTTTTTAGAGGTGGCCCAAGCTTTAGCCTGTAAGAGTCTACTTTTTGCTAGACCAAATAGTGAAGATAGGCCTCCCTTAGAGGAAGCCCTAACAACATATCATATTAATCATATGGGTCTCCCCAAATACAAGTTATAATGCTCTTAAAATAAATCACCTACCCTAGAAGCTAATCAAGATGATGGGTTCACAACACATTCCAAAAATAGGAAAGGGAGGAAGAAAACTAATGTTGGTATCATTCCAAAATCAGTCAGCAAATCCCTCTGAATGTTAACATGAAATATTAAAATAGAAATATAAATTTCAAAGAGTTCTCACAAAACCCTTAAAATCACCAGAGATAAGAAATGAAGATTCTTACATGGAATGTTAGAAGGTTAAATAGCCCCAAAAAGTAGAAGACCCTCTATAATCTCATAAAAAGAATTGATCCTATTATTTTGCTCATCTAAGAAACAAAAATGTCTAAAAATGCCCTAAGTTTATGCACTAATAAAGTTTGGAGGAAGTCCAATGTTGTAGTCTCTAGATCCAGGGGAGCCTTGGGGGGTCTTGTAGTCTTTTGGAATCCATAAATTCTAGAAGGTGTTCTGCTTTAGAAAACCAATGACCATGTTTCTATCCTTTTCAAAGATATAGTTAGCAATGATGAATGGATTTTATCCAACATTTATGCCCCAAATTCCAAAAATACAAGAATTAAGTTATAGGAGGATCTCCTTTCATTATAAAAGACTTGTGATAGTTAGAATTAGATTATTACTAATGACTTTAATACCCCACTTACTCCCAAGGAAAAAAGGGGGGATTAATAAATCTCATTGAAAGTATGCTAGATTTTAATGAATTCATTATAGGCGTGGGCCTTATGGATGTGGGCCTAAAAGGTTTTCCATTCACCTAATCCAATAGGAGGATGGGAGATAACCTGATTCAGGTCCATCTTGATTAAGTCCTGATTTCCCTAAATTGGGATACTCAGTTCACCAGCAATCTTTCCTCACTACCTAGAATCAACTCTGACCATAATCCCCTAATTTTTGAAAGTGAAATAATTTTGAAACCAAAGAATATTCCTTTTAGATTCAAAATAATGTGGATACACCACCCAAACTTAACTGAGTCTTTGAAGGAATGTTGGAAATAACACTTATCAGGTATTGATATGTATATTTTGGTCAAAAAATTAAACTTCGTGAAAGCAAATTTGAAAAGATGAAACAAGGAAGTATTTAGAGACATTTTTTTACAAAAAAAGGCTTTGGAGGAGGAACTAATGGTGATTGAATAAATAATAGCTTTTCAAGGGAATAATGAGTAGCTATATCAAAAGGAAAAATAAATTTTGTGCCAGATCCAAATTTTAGAGGCTAGGGAAGAGTCATATTGGTGCCAAAAATTTGAGTGCACTTAGCTGAAGCAAGGAGACAAGAACATCAAATTCTTCCATCACTCAATGACTAAACATATGAATGTGAATGTAATAATGTAAATGGAAATGGAAAATGGTAACCTTAACAAATAATAAGAGGAAAACACCTACCACGCTATAACTTTTTTCAAAAAGCTACTCATGGAAGATGGATTCTTGGATGAACATCTGGAAGATAAAACATTAAGAATTTTTAATAAGGTCATTTCAACCTCTGACCATGATATTTTAACCAGAACTCCATCAATAGAAGAGGTAAAAAATGCAATTTTTGTGATGGAGAGATTTAAGGCTCTAGGTCCTAATGGATTCCTCCCTTCCAAAAATTTTGGGATATTGTCCATACTGAAGTTGAGGAAACTATGTGCGATTTTTTGCAATTTGGAACTATTTTAAGAGAAATTAACAATAAATTTTTGGTCCCTATTCCAAAAAAATCAAGGGAAAATAATATCTAGGATTTCTATCCAATCAGTTTATATAACACAATCTATAAAATTTTCTCAGTCATCTTGGTTAAAAGAATGCAACATCTACTAGATAAGGTGATTGGGGAAAAATAGGGGTATTTTATTATTAGGAGATAAATAATAGATGGAATTATCATGGTACATAAATATATTCACTCTATTTATAAATCCTCAATACAATTCATGTTCATTAAACTTGACATGAACAAAACATACGATCAAGTTTCTTGGAGATTCTTAATGAAAATCCTTGAGAAATCAGGATTCAATCAAGATGTCAAGAAAATTATATGGAACTGCATCATTGCACCTAAATTTTACATAATAATCAATGGATTTCCCAAAGGCTACTTCTTAGTCTAGAGGTTTAAGACAAGGGGGCCCCCTCTCTCCCTATCTCTTTATCATAGTAATGAAAAATTTGGGAAAAACCTATTGAAGGCTCGAGAACTAGGCGTGATCAAAGGAATTTCAATAGTGTTTAACACCAAACTTATCACCCATGAAAAATATATTGATGTCATGATTATTTTAGGGGAATATTTGTTGGAGGAATCCAATCATCTTAAGTTCATCCTCAAGAACTAAAAAATAGTTTCTAACTAGTGCAGAGACTCCTAAAAGAGATACCTTTTCTTCATCAACACTCCCACTACTCTATAGAAAAATATTGCAAGAATTCTGAAATGTCAGGTGAGTCATATTTCGATAACCTACCTAGGCATCCCCCTTTTTGAAGGCAAAATAGATTCCAACCTCTGGAATCCCCTCATTGATAGAATTTAGAAAAAACTTGTAGGATGGAAATGTCATCTTCTCATGCAAGTTGGTAAATTTAAACTACTCAAGGCCTTAATACAAAGCATCCCTATATAGTTAATGTCATTTTTTTTATACCTATAAAGGTGACTACCAAGGTAGAACAAATCCAAAAAAAAATTATGGAGGGGCATCAAGGATCATTTCAGATTTCACCTATTCTTGTGGTAAAAACCCTACCTCCCTAAAGCAAATAGGGGACTAGGGATTAGAAGAATTAAAACTATAAATCAGGCCCTCCTAGTTAAAATGGGTTGGAAGATTATGAAAGAAGAGAGAGAATGGTCTAGAATTATCAAGGCCAAATATCTTGAAGGAACTGAGGAAGATTGCCTACTCTAGGAAGAAGGTCTAGCAAATAGATGTGCCTTATGGAAAGCCATCTGCAGCTACAAGGACATCCTAAAAAAAGGAATTAAATGGAAAATAGGAAATAGGGATAAAATTGACTTATGGGAGGATGCATGGATATTGACTCACCCCCTCTCATCACAAGGTAACTAGGCAAATTTATGTTCAAGCTTCAAGGAGAGATGAGACACTAAGGTAAAAGACTATTGGGATGAGATTAACAGATTGAAAGCTTGGAAATTCCTCTCCATAGATGGTAATAATGTTGAAGATGCCCAAGTGGTCCAAAATATCAATTTCTCCACTAGTGAAATACACATTCCCATTTTTTCTAAAGAATGTCATATATTGTGGGTGGCTAAAGAAATTGGGCAATATCCAGTCTCTTTTGGACATACTAATGACCTAGAATTGGAGAATGAATGGGATTATTGGAAATACATATAGATTAAACACCTCACTCCTAAGGTAAATTTTTTTATTTTGGCTGGCTACTCAAGACAAGATTATAATTGTGGATAATTTGGAAAAAAGAGGACTCATTCTACCTAGCAGATGCCCATTTTATAGAGAAGTGGAAGATTTAGTCCACCATTATTCCTTTCCTGCCCTTTCAATTCATGCATTCTTGACTATAGAATGAATAAATTCAACCTATTCTAGGTTAAACCAGACAACATTTTTTATCTCATTAGGCAATGGAAGCCTCTTTGGAAAGTCCCACCCCTTTCCTTCCTTTGGTACTTATCCCTCCCACATTAGTTCTAAGTTGTTTAGAAAGCCCAAAATGATTGTATATTTTATAATAAAAGGCACCAGCCCAAAGAGGTTTTCCTCTGTCTTTGTCAAGCTATAATTGAAAACTAGAAGGCCTTCCCACCGATGAACAAAAACCTAGGATCTACTTCTGAATAATTAATCTTCAAAGAATGGTAGGTAAAATAAAAAACCTGGTCTCCCTCCAAAGAATTATTGCATAAACATGTTGGGTGGAAGCCACCACATGAGGACTAGGTTAAGATTAATTTTGATAGGTCTTTGAAAGGAAATCTAAGTCATGCTAGAAGAAGAGTATTCATCACAAAATCAATTAAGATGTTGATTGATGCGTATGTTTCACCCCTGAGAATTCAAACCAACTATGTGGTTAAATCCAAGGTGACACTCTGGGGCATTTAATTTTCTTCCAGCCTCAAGTTGGGTAAGGGGACTCCTTCAACATCCTTAATGATTTATAAGGTAAATCCACCCATTCTCACATAATCAAATATTTCATCAATGTCACCAAGAAGATTATGATATAGATGAATAATTCATCCATAGTTCATACTTACCATGAAGGAAATGGGGTGGCAGACTTACTCGCTAACACTGGAGTCAACCTTCCTCTTTTATCTACCTGGAATGTTGGTTGCCACATCTTTGAACACATCATGACAAAAATTCAAAATGAATCCATTATTTAATAGGATGTTGATGTGGCAATCACACACATAGAACTTATGTTTGAAGCTAGGGCATTCAAAAATTATGTTTTGCCATCATGTCATTGCATGGAGAGTTAAGAACCAAAGGTGGGGGAAAACTTACACTTCAAGTTATTTTGAAACCATTGGTTCTAAGTACTACCACAACATGATGAATTCTAATTTCCTCTCAAACTTTCAGTCCACAATCAAGAACAATATGGGGGGAAACAGGGATAGACTAGAGCTGACATCTTATTCAAAGGTCTAAAGCATTAAAAAGGTATAGAGGAAAGTACATAGAGGGGGTCTTACTAGATTCATGTAGAGGGATATAGGTCATGATGTGAACATCTCAAAGGAATTTATGGTGGCATAGAATAATATAATAGTGGAAATAAGAGGAATATAAATTTCTATAACTGAGGATTTGATAGAGAAGTCACTAAAATGTCATATGAAGGGGGAAAAGCTTTCAAAGACCAATAAAAAAAGATAGAACTCATGTAGAGGTTCTTTAAAACCAATGATACCATCAAAACTAATAAAAAGGGTTTCTTATGCACAAACCTTCTATGATATTATCTAGAGGTATGTTTGTAGATTATGAAGTATATCACCCTGGAAGGTAAGTATACACTCATATTTTCACATCATTTCTTTCTATTGAATCACTTCCAAGGTTTCAAAATTATCTTTCCATACTTCCTATTTAACTCCCTGGAGTGTATGGCACTCATCTTCCAGATAAACAAAGCCAACACTATCATTCACCAAAGCCTCATTCTCTTGTTGGTGAAATATGATGAGACCCTTCGTGGTAAGGAAGTTCTACTGAGAGGGTCTTTCACAGAGGATCAATACCTTGAGGAAGACCCTACCTCAGACTCCCACTACCCATTTCCCATCCTTTCCCTTATAAGCCCAATATCTAAGATCTCTATTGAGGATATCCCCCTAAAACTCATTGTTATCAAACCAAAACCCCATGTGTTGGAGGAAGGAAAATCTATAGAGGTGATGGGTAAAGGTAAGGTCCCCTATCAGAGGTGATAATAATCAAAAATAAATATCTATAAGGATTCTACAATAAATTACATGAGGCAATGATGGGCTTGGTAGGATTGATTCAGGAGTATAATTCCATTAATAAGGAATCCTATAAAATGATTCAATGCTTTTCACACTTAGCTAAGGTTGAAGGCACTCCCTAGAAGTAGATCATTGAGGTGGAAAAAAATATTTCTCCAAAGCACCCTCGCAAATATCCTTCCAAGAAGGCTCTAGAGAAGGAACTTCTATGGAAGAAACCTAAGAAGATAATGCCAAAAGAGGATGTTGAAGGTCTAAGCAACAGAACACAAGCCAGAATCACCAAGAACAAATTGACAAAGTGGGTGAAAGAGACTAAGGTAGTTAAGGTACTCATAGAGGGCTCTTCCCACTCAAAGCAATTCCTTTTTACTTTTTGTCTTTCACTATGATAGTTAGCTTTCTATTTTGATACTCTAGTTTTTGGCTTCTCATCTCATGGGGCTTGTTATGTTTTATCTCTCTTTGCTTATACTGTGGTTCCTGGTTCTTATAAAATTGGGTCTTTTACCTAATCAAATATAAAAATGTACCCTAAAGGATAAATCATAGTAGCTTTTTTAATATAATAAATATAATGAAATATATTTTTAGGAAGGGTCATGTATTTATTATAATGATGGCTTGTTCATGAAGTATTATAATATAGGATTAAATCCTACAAATGAGATGATAAACAAGGCCCTTGTATGGATTCATTTGTATGCCCTTATTTAACAAATATGGATGGAGTACATCTTGAAATTTTCAAGAGATTTCATGGGAGGATTCATATGCACATCAAAATTTTAACAGTGATGGCATCATCGACTTTATGCATATCTACGAAGAAATAGAGCTTGACCAACCCCTTCCAAAAACCATAATTATAAAGGTGAGATACCTTATGTGGAAAAAGGATATAAAATATGAATGCACATCATTAAAATGTATAAAATTCCATGAATATTTGAATCTAACTATGGAGTGCCCCATGAAAGCAAAACCCATCCCCAAAAATCAAGGTAGTATAGGAAATCAAAAAAAAAAGATGATGGGTTTCCAAATACCAGGAAATAAAAATGTATCCAATAAATTAGTCAAGGTCAACAAATCAACCATCAAGGAGAATGAATTTTATCTGAATATATCAAGTAACATCTTGAGGTGCCTCAAAACAAAAATTATTTCATAGTTATTGACACCAAGAGAAGGATAAAAAACTTCTAGATAATTATAAGTTCAAAAATACATTGAAAATATTTAAAAGGAAAAAAATTAAAGGAAGACAAAGGTAAACATGGGATAGTGACCAAGGATTTTTAATAGAGAAGACTCTAGAAGAAAGGATGTATAATTATGAATCAATAGGTAAAGATGGAGATAAAGGAATACAAATCATAGGGTTATTGGAGTGATTGGTAAAGTGATTGGAGGTAAAAGGTTTTACTAGTTTAATCATTCAATTTTTTAGTGAAAGAATATTTAAATGAGACCTAGATATGAATAAAAGGTCAATAAAGGAATAAATCGCCAAGATTTAAAATGAAATAATGGTAGATTTGGCCAAAAAATCTTATATTATCTTAGAGGTGGTATTTTGAAAGAGCAACAAGAAGAGAAAAGGTGATCAATGATAATTACATCTTGAAATATAAGGGACACGCATTCCCAAATTAAAATAATAATTACAAATGGTATGATAAATAAAATAAAACCAAGTATCAAAATGCTACAAGAGATAAGATTAGATGAAGAATGCCTACTAGTATGGCGATAAAATTTTGGAACAAGGCTAGAAGCATGGGAGTTAATATGGAAAGACAATTAAGAGGATTGACTATTATCTAGAACCCAAAAAAAATTACCTACACTAGAATCTTGTCTACAAGGGATTGAATATCATGCCAAGTATATAGAATTTATTCTTCAATTTACTTTATGCTTTATAATTTCTATGGTCCCTAGCTAAAAGATAATATAATCACAACACTCAATATTTTAAGAGACTACATCCTAAAATATGGCCACTTCAATAAATAATTTGTTAGGGATTTTAATTTGATCCTTTCTCTATTTGAGAAAAGATGAGTCTCTTCTCTCTAAGAAAGGTATTGTAAGCCTTTGAAAAAAAAATTTATGGAGGGAATCTCCATGAAAATCCTTCATATTATAATCTTTTGATTTAGAAAAACCATAAACTAGGGTTTGACTAAATAATGAAAAAAAATTATCTCATCTAAAGGGTTTATGGATTGGTTATATCAGGGTTATATTCTCAAATCATAGGTCATTATGCATGGTAATTTGGATCATTAGGCTAAATGGCTAAGAGTTTATGAAGAGCTTCCACATAAAAAGAGCATGTTTTGGTTTGATAGAATGTGATTAAGTCATTTAGATCTCGTAAATAAAGTGAAGATTTGATAGAAGGAAAATGATAATATAATGGGTTCTTATATGTTGAGATTTTTTATTTACTCACTAACTATGATTGAATTATGATTGTGGGAAAGTAATGAAATCAATCTTATGAGTCACTAAAATTAAAAATAGATTGTTTGTGCATATAGAGTCACTAACATCAAGCTATGGAAAAGCTATCAATGTTAGTGACTGAGTCTGATGTTATTATCCTAGGTTAATTTGGCTCATTTTAATTATACAATCATTTTTACCTGCTTTTAATACCTCTACACGTATAATATTGATGATTGAATGTGTGCACAACTCCATAAATCAATCTCCTTATCCTTGAAACCCTAGGTCCACTTGTGAGGGGTAGAAAGCTATAAAAACATGGGAAGTGTAATAAGATGACATGACCCCAATCACTCATGTTGATGATTAACCACTATCTATATATCTAATACTCTGAATAGGGAAGTCAAACTACTCATAGTTTTTCCCCTTAATGTGAATGTGAAATTGTGCTCCTTTTATATATGAATGCACCTAGAATTTGGCTTTCGATACTTGAAAATATTCACTCCTGACTTGTCTTGGTGTGCTTTAGACTTGGCTGATGATTTTTTCTAGTGACCAATTTTAAATTTGTGAATAATAAGGTAGATTTTTTCAATGTGTTGTAATTTATAGATGCTCGATATAAAAGTGCCATATGAGTACTAAGTGTGGGTTTTATTTGTATTTATATAAGTCCACTAGGGTAATTTTCATACCACCAACATGCTAGGAAAATAGGTTAACCCATAGGAAATATTTAATTTTTAAAAATAATCATTGTTTGGGAGCCGATCACTAACATCACCCTTAGGTTAGTGTCATCGACAAAACTATCAGAACTTAAACTTTGTGTTAAAGACATAGGAATGTGGATCTAATGATTTGGAGTTGTTTGAGTATTATATTTATCTAGTTTGTCACATATTAATATATTCCTATAGGTGTTTAACAATAAAATGAGAGGTTTAAACTCATTACAAGCATATGGATGTAGGAGAATGGTAAATAAGATGCATATATGTATGCACAATTCATTATGGTGAAGGTATGCCAAAAGTGACATTCTCAAGTGCCTAATACCAAATTTTATTATCTAAGAATGCCCCCCTTTTATTATAGTATTGAAATGTAACACAAAATACTAGATTAAAAGGATAATGTAGGCTTAAGTGTGTAAAACACACCTTTTTTTTAGATGACTCCAAATGTAAAGATTTTATCCATGCAAACCTATGATGAAAATGCAGTACTCAATTCCATATGTGAAATCTAAAATTTATAAATGAAATTTGAAAAAGTTTTGAGAGTAAGGAATGAATACATATATCTATGAATAAATCATGTTGTCTTATAATTTGTTGGAAATGATGTTTCTTTGTTGAAGCAATGGATAATTTTGCTTCCATTCAGACACATGTAGAGATTTTGGGTGGATGTGCTCCAAATTGGTGTAACTATACTAACCCTTAGGTTTGGAATATAAATTCCCTAACTTGCATGAGTGTAGATTAGTGCTAAGACCATTGAGCATCATTGAAAATCAACTACAATAACTCAAATAATCAATATTGAGCCTAAATATGATAAGTTGGGAGCCAAAAAATTGGTTCTTTATGTGTAATTACATGGTTGTTGAGTGTCATTTAACCTCAACATATATTACCTCAAAAATCATCAATCAACAACTGTAGATGAATTTATAGATTCAATTTTGGTCACTATCTGGTGCCATTGAAATGTGTTTTGCAAACAAATAACTATAATAGTGCTCATTACAAAAAAGTATAATGTACATGAACAAGTATCATGCCTCACTAGATATGTGCTAACTAATTTATAATGTTATGCATCTATATGCTAAAATCTAAGAACTTGTATCTCAAATGTATTTGTATGTGAAAATCTATAATTTATATTTTTGTAAATTGTGTGCATGTACGTGGCATATGCACTTAAGTATATCTAAATTTGTAATCTATAACTCATGTATATGTAAAGTTAGTGCACATTCATGGAAAATGCCCCAAGAAATTATGTTAATGTGTGAATATCTATCATATTTTTGAACCATTATGAATCTCTAAAATATGTATTTAGTACCCAAAATATTATTTTCCTATCCATGGAGGCTTGTGTCTCTATGACAAGCCTGCTAATATGCCCCCATTTTGAGGTGAGAGATGTGGCTTCTAAGTCATGTATCTAAAAAATAAGAGTTATTTGTATCATGTAATGTAAAAATTGTAATCATATAGAATCATGTTAATATGTAGATAATATGTCATCATAGTAATGTATATGTTATCAAGGCATGTATATAACATATATAATGCAAGGAATATAAGAGTTATGTCAAGATAAATGTATCAATTAGGAATTAGTTATAACCATCACTAATATAAGAATTGAATAAGTCTGCACAATAAGGAGATACATGATATGAATCATGGAACCACACACAAAGGGGAGGTGAATGATATGTATCATGACACCAATAAACTCAACAATATTAACAAGTTCAATAAGTGTAGAAAGCTTAATAGAAAATCCTAGATTAATCCACTTGTATGCATGCAATGTCATACATAAGACTAAGGGTTAAAAACATGGGGCCTAACTTTTTTGAAACAAACAAGACAATAGCCACACATAAGGGACATAAATATGTCACAACAAAAAAGGCCAGAGACCACACACAAGGAACATAAATATGTAGCAATAAGAAAGGCCAAGGGCCACACATAATAGACAAGTAAGGACTAGTTTATCATAAAAGAGTAACAACATTAATGTATCATAAAATAAGTGAAAATTAGTCTACACTATCCATGTATATTAATGTCACATCATAGTAAATTAACATATCCATGTAGCACTATGTAAGATATGAGTAACTAACAAGACATATGTAAGAAATATAGATATGTCAACATGGTAAAAGGCCATATAAAGATATAACTTATGATAATATGACCTATGAGATTATATTCCCACAACATTAGCATGGCCATTGGGTATAAGAGAGTCTAACATCTATGTATCCATGTATGATCTTTATGTCACGCATGTGTATATGAAAAAGAATATTTCATCTACAAAACATGTGATAAATAACATATATATAGTATAATAGATTAATAATGTCATTTTTAACTGCTAATTTATTTATTTTTGAACATTTTTGTATTTTTAAATTATTTGTTTTTTTGGTATTTTTGAATTTATCTTGAAATTTGAAAAGTGTTAACCAATGGTTGGATCAATAAAATAGCCATGAGAAGTGCCTATATTTTGTGGTATAAGGGTCACATGTCATGAGAAAAAGTACCAGATGTAGGTTTATCAAAATCTAAAAAGGAATCATGTAATGTAATATCATTGTCATCATTACTCATAGATTCACATGTATGATGAATAAATATAGAAGGCTGAGGACTCTGTGGGGTCTATTCTATTTTAGTAAAATTTATTGGTGCATATGTAATTTTTTGGACTACTTGTATTAGAATAGTATATGGTATTTTTGAGTGCTGAATAAATCTTTGATGTGAGGACTGCTATAAAGATAGCTACCTAGGAGAGTCACCTAATCTCTTATAATATGAGTGTATATAAATATCTTGCATAGGTCTACTTACTCTGCACAATGCTCTTGAATAGGTTTAACAACCAAATACAGTGGTATTGGGGGAGGAGGAGGAGATACCGATGGTTGAAGAGGGTACTCATATTGAATGCTTAAAACTATAAATACCTTGTTGCACTTACATATTTGATACATTGATGCATTTTATATAGCAAGGCACATAACTTATATATCAAAGGGTTTCCTAGCAACATGTTGAAGACCTATGTGCTTGGTAAGACTATATATAGTGTATTAATTATAGTAGGACTAACCTAAAGAGGTAGCATAATGTGCCCAAGAGTGTATTGTGTGTTTCCATCGAATCCCTTAACCATTATTGTAGTATCTTATAAATTATGTTATGTTTATCCGAGTATATTGAGAAGTGTCATTGTGCACATGTTATATCTTGAGACATTATCAACTGTGACACTTATGTATGGGTTGATTTTTTGATGTAAGATTATATGAATAGTGTGTAGAAATATGAATCGTCATAAAAAATCCACTATCATAAATGTAATCATAGGGTGCTATAGTAATATGCATATAAGTATCCCAATAATTTCATTTATTGACCAATCATATGTCATAGGTGGAGGATGTGCATTATATTGTTGATTTAATTTGGAAGTATCTTTGGTCTTTGTTGCCTCATGTTTGGGAAATAGACCATTAAACATTTTCAATTTGTAGTTTTCATTTTGTGTGGCTTAGATTCCTATGTAGGTGTGTTCAACTCAATAATATTGTCATCAATAAGATCTTATTTTTTATTCCTTCACTTGAAACATATATTTTTATAATTTCTAGGAGTTCTATGGTAATCATAGTATGCATTAATATCATAAATATTAGGTGTATGTTTTCTTACGTCAAACTCTTATGGTGGAGGAAGAGAGATGAGGTTGCACTCAAGTAACTTCACATTAGGTTAATCAATATGTTTTATCCTAATTTAGATTGTATAACTCTAATTAATATAAAGATTTGAATGTAATTCAAATTATAAAGTATGAAAATTAAATATCAATTTTAATGTAAAATACTAAAATATATATGATAAGTGGCATGTGCTAAATATATAAATTATTTAAGAGATCAAGATACTTAGCTTTTATGATTTACTTATTGATTGTGATTGACTTTTTATAGTGGGAAAGGGTTAATGTAGATATTGAAATCTAATTTTATATGACATACTAGTCTTATACACTTGAAAAATACTAATCATGGCTCAACCCTTTAGTTTATGACCTTTACATTGCTAAAATGCCAACTTTCGACATGTCACTGTGACATATTACTTATCATATAGTCCAACCTCAACATTTTGATGACACAAATCACCTATAGCCTACAGTCTACATAAAACCTGATTTTCATCCTGTATAAATAGTTATAGATTCTCAACATATTTTTATCCTGTAAGACACTAGCATCCATATTAAGACATTAGCATCGACACTAGTGTCCCAAATTTGATGCTAGTGTATCTAGCTTCCAAATGGTAAAATTAAAAATCTCTTGATATATATGGGTTGACCTATTTATATTATTTAACCATCCCATGATATTATTTCAAAAGGTATGGTATAAATATAAATCAAAGGTCATTCATTATCTAACACACACCTCTCAAGCTCACACTTCACTGTTGAAAATCATTTACACAACTAAGATATACTGCCCTATTCTTCCCTATTTACAAATAAGTCATAGGAACAATATTATTACAAGTTTGAAGCATTCAAAGAGCAACCCATGATTAATATTTTTCAAATGAAGGCTTCAAACCTAGAACACTTAATCACTATATGCACTTACATATAACATATTGTACAATTATTCACACACAAGCCCATTTAAGGGAGAGAAATACATCGGTTTGAGACCCTTTTAAGAGTATATGGCTATGTAGGCAACATTCATTTATAGAGGGGTATTTGAGGTTATCTTGACTTTACTTGAGCCCACTAACCATTATTTTAAAAGGAGACATGCATTAATTGGAGGACCTAGAGTTTTTAGCAAAATATTGACTCTAGAAATATGTGCATGCAATCTAAACTGATAATCTACAAGGTGATAATGAACCCTAAAAAGTGAAACTAATTATTGTAAAAAAATATTTATATGTTAATCTAGATAGAAGCATTGAAATCAGGACAAAAATGTTGATGGTAATGTCTACAATTTGATGCTAATGTCCCAATTGACATAAAGTTAATTTTTATAATCTGACAAATCCACTAGACTATCTTCATTTACACCTATGCCTATCATATCTTCTTGTGCATAATTACATAAACTAAATATTATTTCTCTTTTTAGTTGATATATTTAAAATATTTTTTGGCATTGTACTTATTTATATTTAATATATTCTCAAATTTAGTATATGTTGATGCTTAATTTTGCAACTAATCACCAAAATCGTGGAAAGTTTCAAAGATGTAGGACTTGACCATTGAAATGACCTCCAGATTTTAAAGAAGCTGACTCTTCTCTTTGGGGTTTGATGTAAAGATAAAATAAATAATACATAAAATAAGTACTTAAAATACTAAGGCAATATGCCAAGATTATATTCCTCTACCAAATATCACAGTAACTATTACTAACAAAATTCACTGATAAGATTAAAGAGCAGAAAATATGATCAATAATTTTAGCATAGACTATAGACTAATCAAAATATCATAAGAGAAAAGATAACCTGAATCATCATCTATCCCAATAGCACAGTATTAGATTTAACAACATTCACTAACAGAATTAAAGAGCATATAACATGATTAACTTTCTCAGTGTTTATGTAAAGCTAAAAAAAGGCTCATAAATGAGAAGAAAGAGTTAGAAAAAAACTAAAATTACATAAAACACCACTCTCTCTTCATAGTTTGATAGGAGAACAAATTACATAAGGCAAAATGCATAGAATACAATATTCAATCCCTCAAGAGAGGCACCTGTTAAGGTAGTAAAATGCTTCAAAAACTAACTCCTAAACTCTTTATTGATCTAGATTAATCTATCATGATATCCTCCCCCCTTTGTTTTAATACTTTGATCTACTATTTATAGCCCAAAATATCCATCATGGGTCACTACCACTCACTCAAATTCTAACCACATGTCTACAAATTCTGGATCTAAAACCTGCATGTCATTATAACTGAACAAATTGGAGCTTAATTAAATCATTTTTGCTAACTGTCTCTTTCATTCTATTTCAATTGTTACTCCTTTTTGTCTTTAACGTGTAGTCTCTCGAAGCATGGACATTTGCAAGCTTCTGTAGCTATTAACTACTTGATTCTTCCTTCCTCTTCATTCCACAAACTTTTTAGCTTTCTTGGCTCTTTTGGGCTTTGGGGCCTCCTATACTGACACATGGTAGCTTCACACTTAATGAAGGCTTTTTAATATTCACTTTCTCTTCAAATATTGCCAAAGTGACTAGTGGCATCATCCATGTTCATTTAAGTCTTGAATATTTTATTCAAGGCTTTAAAAAAAAGAGACTCCTTCAAGGCTTAGCACTCACATTTAGATTTGTCATTGTGATCTGCACCATCGATTCACCATTGACCCTTTAACTTCAAAAAGAACCATTGTTTATCCATGTGGCAGCCTCATGCTCAACAAAGGCTTTTTGATACTCCCTTCTCTTTGAAAAAGATCTAAAGTGACATGTGGATACCTTCCACTAGTGTTAGAGTCTTAAAGCTTTTCCAAGACTTTAACAAAAAAATATTCCTTGGACCCCACAAATTAATATGACCTAAAATGTTATTTATCCACCTATATAATTAGCTAAATAATATATGCATGTCCCAAAGTATAAAATAAAATGTAGAATTTTAAATTTATAGTTCATGGTGATTCACCAGGGACTCCATGCCTGCATGGAAGAACTGTCACAAAATTGCTCAAACCAAAACTTGATCAAAATTTTTCCTATTGTAACTCGCTCAAAGCTTCTGCAATGTAGCCCATAAATTAGCCCACTCTACCTTTGATGGATATTGCCTCTTCTTTAGAGATTATAAATCTCTATCTAGTTTTATTATTTCCTTGTGGGAAAATGCTTGGAGGTTTTGAACCACTAAGTACAATTGAAATTCCAACTTTTCAATTAGGATTAAAACAGTTTCCACGTCTGTGATAGTTGAAGATTCATTGAGGGACTGGAAAACTATTTGATCATTTTACTTCATGACAAGTAGATTTTGAATCTAGTTTTCCATTAGCATAGTACCATCATCTAGAAAAGGAGAAGGGAATCCCAACTAGACCAATTCTTCAATGTGCCCTTTCATTTTCCTTTACCCCTTCTTTTAAAAGGTTCAATAGATTCTTACATTTGGATGTAGCTTTATTGTAGCTCAAAATCTCACTTACCCTTCCTACTATTGCTCACCTATCTATGATTTTAGCTACCTATAGAGTTTATTTTGATGTGTCATATAACTTTTGAATCATCAGTTATGATTTAGGTATCTTGGTAGTAACTGAAAGTAAGATATTATCCATAAAGGAATCCACTTTCACACATAGGGTCTGAGCATCGGATATGAATTTGAGTGTAACCTTTAGCCGGGTCACATCCATAGAAATTATTTGACAGTAAGAGACATAAAGTTCCTTTACTATTACCACAATTTTAACTGATTGGGGTTGTTGGGATAACTCCTAAGTCAGCCTGGTCACTTCAGCCTTAGAGTTCTTAATTTATGCCTTCAATTTATTCCTCTCTGCCTTGATTGCATGTATTTTTTATTATAGTTGAGTAACCTCAACTTCCTTTTCATCAATTCTTTTCTCAAGGAGACTCTTCCTTTGTTGCAATGAGTTAATAAAGGCTTTAATTGTATTGAGTTCCTCTTACAAACACTTTGTTGTGTCTTCTGAAGTCTTTAAGACTTCTTTAGACACTACCCCCTTTAGATCCTTATTGAGATGGACTATCTCCATATCCTTGGCCTTGAGCTCTTGAGTCATGTGACTCACAATGGCTTGGGATTGAATTATGCTTAATTTTACATTTTGTAGTTTATTAGAGACCTTAAGATAGTCTATGGTAACCACAGCTATGGTTTTAGTCATAACCTCTACCTTATCTTGGGGTCTAAACTAAGTCAGATCCATAGCCACTGTACTAATCATATAATCTTTAGGTTGTATTTGCTCAAGTGGCTTATTCACATTAGGGACCATGTGGGTGACAGTGAGGGTATGCTATTTGTGGTCATATATAGACCTCATTTATTGCATATCCATTGCCCTACCCTCACTTTTCCTTTATTTCTCCTTTCTTACCTCTCTTGCCCTCTTAGCCACATTTGACTAAGTATGGAAGTCTAAGGGAGAGGTCACTACACCACCCATGAAAGGAGACCCATGGGGTAAACCATAAGGTACACTGATTGACTACTGGGGTTGGTACTGTAATGAAGATGGGCTTTTTAAGACCCTAAGAGAAAAGGTTGGTAAGTTTAACTATTGGGAAGTGAATGGAAATGGGGAACCAAATGGCATTAGTGTTTGAGTCAGCATAGCTGAGATGGTTGAGAATGTTAAGACATGTGAAGGGGGTGGAATTAATAGTTTTTGAGTAGAAGGTTGAGGAGGAGTTGTATATAAGATAGGATCTACCTCTTTTTCTTTGTCTCCTTCTTGAGACTCTACTCTTTGCCTCTTCCTCTGAGGGCTCTCCACAGGATCATCTTTTTCTATTTGGACTATCATAAGTTATGATGAGTCTAACACCTCTTATGTGGATGATGTTGCTTGTGAAGAATATAATGGGGCCTTAGTTGTAGGGTCTCCAGATGTAGACTAGACCATTCTTTGCTTCTCTAGCTCACTGAGAGATGGTGGCTAGGTCAAATATGTATGCACCAGTGTAGATGTCCCTACCTCATGTGTTTCTTTCTATGGTTTTAGGAGGTTGCTATTAGCTAGGATAGGAGCTGAAGTAACATGAGCCTCATCCCTTAAATTGTTCCATTGCTCATATGTCTTTACATCTTCAAAATTTCTAGTAAACTCATAAATTGTTTGCCTATACTTCTAGTAGGCAGCTATTTTATCTTGACTCCAACACTTCCTAACCAAGGCCTATCTCAACCCTTTTGTCATTGCTCTTGTTTGGTCATAATTTTGAATGGGCTGATAAAATGATTCACATGGTGGGAGTGGGATATCCTATAGTTTGACATATACATCTGGTGCATCCTTTGTGGGTACCTCTTATCCTCAAAGAATTGCTTGCTCTCATGCTTAAAAGAAGTATGGACCTTACTCTTGGTAAGCCAAGAAGTCATAAAATCATTTGTGTTGTATTTCCATAAATATTGAATAAAAACTAGCCCATACATAGCTAGTTTCCTCGTTAAAATGAATTTCACCTGCCTCTTCACTATTATAATTCCACCCTTGGTTAATGGGATGTTATAGAAGGCCCTCTTATTTTTTCTTGCCCCAAACTCAAATCTATAACCACCAACTATCAGGCCACTTCTAGACCTATGACTCTACTGGTCAAAAATTTAGGAAGCACAAAAGATTCTTCCCTAAAATCATGGACCTTGATGAAAGAATGATGCACTCCAAAAAAATAATCACAAGGGTGTCATGCATTAGACATGATAGACCTTATAGAATAATTCATCCTATTTTTTATGCCCTCAAGATCTAACTCACTTACCATTAGTGCCACAAAACACTCAACAAACTCATAAATGTCTGACAACTTTGATAATATAAGAGTCCATATAGACATGGGGATAACTTTTTGAGGGTTTGCTACCTCTAGCTCCCATAGGGTCAAACTTATATGATGTTGAAAGAATTGGGTATTTTGATATAAAATGAGATGAAATAGATACGAGGAATACTGGAAATTAGGATGTACCCTAAAATTTGCTAACTATTGGCATAAGGAGTAGGTGATGTGCTCCATAAAATCAAACTTGTACACTTACATTCTGGCTATAGTCCTCATTTAGAAAAGAACTACCAGCTACCAATCATGTACCATCCTATTATTAGCCTCCCCAAAAATGAAGGCAAGCATTGAACATGCATCTTATGAATATTGAGTCAACATACCCAAGGGAAAGGGTAGGGGTTAAGGTGTAGTATTATTGTCTACAAGATGAAGCTCTATTTTTAAGAAAGCTTATTTTTGGTGCACTTGAGACTAGACATGCCTCAGTTGAGCCATGTCATAAAAACTAGCTAAAGGATCATGCTATAAACCTAGCATATCATGAATAGCTTGTGGATTGATCACTACTCTGATCAGTCCCTTTTTAATTGTTACATTAGTAGGGTCATAATTTTGAGCACACATGTCCACCAATTCTAGGTATGGGTGCACTATTGGCACCATATATTGGCCCAAACCTGAGGTCTAAACCCTCATACCAAAAATTTTAGGCTTGGTCTAATTTAACATTCTTACATGCATTGCCTCCCTTAAGGTCTTAGTCTTTTTTGTCAAAATAGGGTCAAAAATCTCATCTACATAATCAAGAATGAGGGAAGAATATCTAAAAATACCTTTCATTGCTTTCTTGGTTCTTAGGTATGTAGCCTTGGGATATGCAGGAGCTGAGGCATATGACTTTGATGATGCTAACGTAGCAGCCATTTCAGCTGAGACTCTTAGCTACAAGGATACTCTTTGTTGTTCCTTGGCTCAATTCCTTTGCTTGATCAAACTCAAATGCTAGTTCTTCACTTAGCTCTAAGTAAACTCTTTGCTCGATGATAAGGAAAAAAAATACTAAAAATTTATTTTAAAACCATTGCTCCCACAAAATTGAATTAATGAATCTCCTTGATGAATTAGTCACGTCTCATTAAAAGACTCTTAATTCCATACTCTAAAGCATCGACTATCAAATATTCAAGATCCTTAATTTAAAATTTTAAAATTCAACATTAATGACCTTAGGAAAATTGTTAAATCATTTTTTGAGGTGGTCATAGGTGAAAAGATTCATATGAGAGTCTAGAGAGCCTCCACAGATGACACGTGTTCAAATAACACTTATTTAAAAAGAGGTGAGTAAACAACCTCAAAATACAAAAATAGAAAGTGAAACTAATTTAACTAATATATTGGGTCAATTGATTCTTATGTGAAGAGCTTTAGAAAGATCCCATTAACATGAATCTCTAGTGTTTTGCCTTCCATCATTTCTAGCTCATAAGTGTTGTGTTATTGACATGCAATTATTTTGAAAGGACCCATCCATAAAGAATCAAACTTACCATGATTCTTGAGTTTTACAGCCCTTACATCCCATTTTAAGACCCAACTCCCAACCTTGAACTCAGGCTCAGATGTCTTTTAATCAAACTAACTCTTGAACACTTTTTGATGATTTATCATTTACTCATGAGCTGATTCTCTCTTTTCTTGGAGTTCCAATAATTTTGCAAGTCTGACTTATATTGGCTCATTTTCTTTCATTTCCAGTTGTTTTATTAACTGTAAGGCTAGGATTTCATTTGAAATGGGCATTACTGAGCTCATTCCATATACCAACTCATATGGTGAAGTATTAATCACCTATTTGGGTGTAATTTGGTCTGCTCATAAGGCTACCTTTAGATGTTCATGACACCCTCTCTTATGGTCATTACCCATTCTCTTAATGAGTCTGACCAGATTTTTATTGGTTAATTATACTAGACCATTTCCTTGTGGATAATAATTTGAAGAAGTCTTCAAATATATACCATTATTTAGCACAAAATTAAATACCTTTACCCCAAGGAATGCCTTAGCATTTTCAAATATGATAGTGCAAGGAGGTCCAAATCTGGTGGTAATCTCTTCTAGGAGACCTAAGATCACATTTTTTGTAGCTTCTTTCAAAGGAACTATCTCACTCCATCTTGTAAAATAATCAGTGGTAATAAGAATCCATTTGTACCTTGCACTTGAGACTAGACTAATCATCCCAATAAAATATAGGCCTCATTGAGCAAAAGGTTCTTCAATAATTATTGGACTGAGTGGTAGGATACATTTTTCCTTTTACCCATGTAAATTTGGCAAGACTGACACTTACTGACCATGTCATGGCAATTAGCAAACATTTTAGGCTAGAAGTACCTTACCTAGAGTATTTTGACAATAGTGGTTATTAAAAAAAATGTCCTCTAGATGTTCCATAGTGTAACTCACACAAGATCCTCTTAGTTTTTTTGCTTTCAATACCCCTGAGTAAGATTCCATCAAAATTCCTTTTAAAAAGGAAATTGTATATTAGAACAAAACTTGATCCTTGTTGTCAGTAGTATCTTCTCTTTTCAAGAGACAACTATCTTAGATATTAACCAAACTTCATAAAATGAAATCTATCGGTGACCCAAGAATCTATTTCATTCTCTTATATCCATAGCACAGCTTTTGTAATAGATTCTTCTTCTGGTAAGGCTACTAAATCTTAGGTGATGTATTTACAAATACCCCTTCCTCTTATCAACTTGGTAGGTTTAACCTCAATATCATACTTTAATATTTTGTTTATCCAATTGGCTCTTTTCTCAATTATTTCCCCTTCCATAATATATTCTTTGACACTTGGGTGAGCCACTAATACTACAATCTTGTTACTTGTTACTAAGTTCCTAAATTTCTTTAGACCTTTTATAAAAGCATAAGCTTGCTTTTCAACAAAATTATACCTCAATTCATAATCTTAGAGGGTTCTTGAGAAGAAGGCAATCAAATGCTCTCCTTCTTATTCCATGTACTTTTGTGTTAGCACTATTGCTATGTTGTGCTCTCTTCCATAAACATACATGATGAAATCCTTGGAGAAATCCAGATTGTGAAATATTGGGGTGGATACAATGGCTCTTTTTATATTTTTAAAAGCTTTTCAGCCTTCGCTCATCCATTTGAAATTGAGATCCTTTTTTAACATCAGAGTAATGGGTCTAATCATTCCAGCAAAATCTAAGATGAATCTAATTACAAAATTAATCTTCCCAAGGAAAGATTGTACTACTTTCTTATTTACTAGTAGTGATAGGTCTGATATTGCCTTAACTTGATTTGGGTCTATGGTGATCCCTTTTTTTGAAATAATGTGTTCAAGTAGCTTACCTTAAGGTACTCTAAATACACATTTTTTAGGATTTAGAGAGATCTCAAACTCTTGGCATCTCTGAAAGATGGCCTCTAATTGATCAAAATAATCCTCAATATACTTGGTGAAGATAGTGAGATCATCTAGGTAAATCAAAATCATTTTATTTATTAGCTCCCCAAAAATTATTGTCCATTGCTCATTGAAATGTAGCCCCAAGGTTAGAGAGTTCCAATGGTATTTTCGCATAAGAAAAAGTCCCCCACTTTGTTGTGAAAGTGATATTGTGTTGATCCCCTTCTATCAACCATATTTGATTATCGCTCGAGAAGCCATCCAATAAGGAGAATCTCTTTGCTCTAGCTATTGTCTATAGAATTCGTTCCATTGAAGGTAAGGGGTAATGATCTTTAAGGGAAGCTTTATTTATATCCCTAAAGTCTACACAGAGTTTGATTTCTCCATTTTTATTCCTTATTGGGACCAAGTTAGAGACCCATGTGGAATTTTTAATGGGAAAGATAATCTTGGACTCCAATAATTTCTTGAGCTCTTATTCCATGAGAGACTCGATTCTTGGATTTACTGGCCTTTGCTTTTGGTGAACAGGCTTTGATCCTTCTATTAGGTTGATAGTATGTTGGACAATTTTTTTTTAATAACCATGAAGATCCCCATACATCCATGCTATCACCTTATTATACTTATTACACAAAGATACTAGTTTATCTTTTTCTTTTTGAGTGGTAACCTTACCCACTTTTAGCTTTCTCCCCTCTAAGATCTCAATTTTGAATAATATTATTTGCTTGCTATGAACATTCTTTTGTCTAGGTTTGCATCATTAGGGTTGAATAGATTCTCAAGGTTTATCAGTCCCCTTGGAAGCTTGTTAGACCTTAGTTTAATTATTTGGTCACCATATGCCTCTTCAATCTTAGGTTGTATTTGGTTAGCAAATTCTCTTGATTACTATAAAATAGAATGATCTAAAGATCACTCTCAAACACTTGTCAATTATCTACATTATCGAGAATGGTGGGATGTATGACCATTTTGACTAATTCTTTGTTAATCAGTAGATCTGTAGTTGGATCAAACTAGGATCTAATTTGAGCCATTCAGTCTACCTCAACATTTTGAGACATTGGGATAAATTCAATATTGAAGGCATCAAAACCTTCAACCAAGTCCCACACCCCATGATGATAAGACCTCATTCTCATAGTCTTTTTTGCTTATGTCTCTCTGATTTGCTTGACCATTAATTTCAAGTCATGAAGGACTCTCAAATTCTTTATTCCTTCCTTTTAGGCAAGTATTAATTCATGCACTAGAGATTCATACTCAGCTTCATTGTTAGTGTAGCTAAACTAAAAATGTAGTGCCTTAAGGATATTTTTCCCTTTTGGAGAGATAAGGCATATGCCTGCTCCTGAGCCATTCTTACTTCTTGCCCCATCAAAATTTAGGGTTTGTATCAAAGAATCATCTATGGTACTCTCTTTTTCATTTATCACCTCATTTATAATCTTAGGCATCTTGGGATTCTCATCATAAATCACATAAGTTCCCAAACTAGTGGAGTCAAAATTACCAAAAGGGTCTCTGGGTGTCATCGCCGAGAGATAATTTTCACCCTTTTGATTATCATCATCTTCAATGCATTCCTCCATAAAGACTCTTTCTTCTCTAGTGATCATTGTATGAGATGTTTTGAGCTTTGATATTACTTGATTAGTAATATGTTCTTTGCTAAGAGGTTTTAATAATACCTTCATATTTGAACCATGTTTGGTTCTTAAAATAAGATGTGACCAGTCAAGAGACATGTACCCTTCAATTTTAATTGTAAAGTCCCTAGATAAGCATAAACCAAAAATGGGAGGGATATTTATGACTAAAATAGCCTACACAATAGTTATGTTTGGGAAAGAATACAGCTATAATGGAAGCCCTCTAATTATCCCTATGGTTTGTACTGATTTCCCATCAAGCTGCATGACTCCTTTGGTTAGTGGTTCATACTTAATCTTCAGGGCATCATCTATTAACTTAGGCATGACCATGGTATTTTCACCTGAGTCTATCATAAAATCACGAACCAATTTCTTACCCACTATAAGAGTCATATAGAAAGGGATAGGTTTAGATTTCTCTACCTCTTCTTTGGCATTCACTAGGGCTGATGGTTATTGTGGCTAAGATGTTTTTAGTTGATCTTTTCCTCTATTTGATGGAGTTTCCTTTGTGTGCACTAGACTTTGGCTCATTTTGATCTGTTAGTGCTTCTTACAATAGTTCCTTTTGTTTATGAATGGCCAACATATCCCATAATGAGACATTAGTAGGAGCTTTCTTTAGCTATTCTACCACATTGATTGGTCTAAGTGGTTTTATTTTGGAGTACTATGGATACCTTATCTTTTCAAATACTATGTTGGAGATTCTTTGAGTCTATGTAGTCGTTGGAATTTCTTGTCTTGGCATAGGGACTTGAGGAACTAGAGCTAATGTCACCTTTCTTGATTTGGTATTAATAGTAGGAACAACATCTATAGACTCTACCATTCTCCTTTTTTACTATGTAAAATAATCAGACTAAACCATGCTCTTAGAGGTAGATGCCTTGCTAATGAACATAGATTCTTCATCTTTAATCCATGAGAATAAAGCATGTTTAGGTAGAATATCTCCTTATTTTTCCAATGGCATGCCTTGCATCTGAGCCACCATGGATGCATTTTAAACTATGGGTGATTGATATGGTCCCGATGAGGTAGTTTCCTAGTTTCCCATTCTTCTTGGTTCAACTATTCTTTGTTATAAATTTCCCATAGGGAAATATCTTATCATGTGAGAGTCATTACAAGGAAAACACCATGCATTTATCTCTTTCACCATGTTGTTTTGGCTAGGGGTTAGCTCTCTTCTTGAGCTTGGTGGAACTATCTGAAATGGTGTGGGTATAGGGACAATCTAGTTGGATGATTGTGAAGGAGCTAGTCGTTGAGATCCTTGATACTAATTCTACTGATATGGGGGTATATTCCCTTGAAAAACTTTATAAGGAGGTCTTTGATGTGAGGCTTGGTTCCTCTTAAGATTGATAATCTCATTATAAAAGGTTCTAAGGATGTTCTTGACATCATTCATCTTTGATGAGGAAGAAGATGGAATTGTGGCTGATGTTCCTTGAGATGAAGGAAAGGTGTATAGAAAAATATTGGCATAAGAAGTGCTAGGAACCTCTTCTTGAATAGGGAGTGATAATTTGGGAAAAATAGGCATAAGAGGCCTTGGAGTTAATTTCCCAGCATCTAACAAAGTATTTTCCACTCTTATATCAAGATCATAAGCATCAGGAAGGGTCTGCCCTCCTAGTGACTAGATCATGACTAAGATATCAGAATTAAAAGCCTTGAGATAGAAAATAATTTTCACACCTATAGGCGATCGAGCTATGATTGGGATTCTTAGCCATGTCTTTTGAAATATAGTGTTGAAATTGATCATTGTTTCATGGGGAGCTCTCTTAATAGTGATTAATTGCTATAGGAGGGATGATCTATCCCCCTTTTCATTAAATCTATCATATAATGTAGTTCATAGTTGGTCCCAGTTTCCAATATAATTTGGCACTAAAGATATATACTAATCCAGAGCCCTTCCTTTTAAAGAGGCAATGAGTAGTCTCAAGGCTACATTATGTTGTGTGATAAAGTGGATAGTACATACATCATCCACATCTTGAAGATGCTCTATCAGAGTCTTGAAGTCCTCTCTAACAAATTTAGGTAATGATTTTATAGCATTAGCTAGAATAGGGTCCCATGTATTAGGAGGTGTTGGTAGGATAAGTGGACTTCCACCATTCCAATTGACAAAGTTCCTAGGTACAGCTTGAATAGCCATTTGACTTCCTAGTGTATTTTGTTGAGTTATCCTTCTTCTTGAAGTAGTTACCAATGGCAATATTAAGAGTCCTAGATTTATAGTAGATTGAGATCTCATAGTTGGTCCACAATTCATTCTTCTTGAAGGATGTCCATTCATGCACTTTTAGTTAAACCTCAATCCCACCAGGCATGCCAAGAAAGCTGTTGATGCTTAAATTTTTAACTAATCACCAAAGTCATGAGAAGTTTCAAAGATGTAGGACCTGACCCTTGAAATGACCTCTAAATTTTAAAGAAGCTAGATCTTCTATTTGGGGTTTGATGTAAAGGGAAAAGAAACAATGCATAAAATAAGTACTTAAACTACTAAAGCAATACACCAAGATTGTATTCCTCTACCAAACAACACAGTAACTAGTACTAACAAAATTCATTGAAAAGATTAAAGAGCATAAAGCATGATCAATAATTCTAGCATAGACTTTAGACTAATCAAATGATCATAAGAGAAAAGATAACCTGAATCATCATCTATCCCAACAACACTATTAAATTTAACAACATTCACTGACAGAATTAAAGATCATATAACATGATTAACAATCTCAGTGTTTATGCAAAGATAACAAAATGCTCATAATAGAAAATGAGAAGCAAGAATTAGAAACAAACTATAATTACATAGAACAACACTCTCTTCATAGTTTGATAGGAGAACAAAGTACATAAGGAAAAATGCATAGAATACAATATCCGATCCCTTAGGAGAGGCACCTATTAAGGTAGTATAATGCTTTAAAAACTAGCTCCTAAACTCTCTATTGATCTAAATGAATCTCTAATGATCTCCTCCCCCCTTCATTTTGATCCTTTGATCTGCTACTTATAACCCAAAATATCCATCATGGGTCACTACCACTCACTCAGATTATAACTGTATATCCACAAATTTTAGATCTAAACCATGTATGTCATAATTAAACAACTTGGAGCTTAATTCAATCATTTCTACTAATTATCTCTTTCATTCTATTTCAATTATTATTCTTATTTGTCTTTAACCTGTAGTCTCTCAAAGCATGGACACGTGGAAGATTTTGTAGCTATTAACTACTTGACTCTTCCTTCCCCTTGGTTATCCAAACTCTTTAGTTTTATTGGCTCTTTTGGGTTTTGGGACTCATTGTGCTAATATGTGGCAGCTTTGCACTTAATGGAGGCTTTTTTATATGCACTTTCCCTTGAAAGAGCACTGAAATGACAAGTGGCATCATCTACATTCATTTGAGTCTTCAAGTTTTTCTTCAAGGTTTTAATAAAAGGAGACTCCTTCAAGGCTTAACAATGATCGTTAGATTTATCATTTTGATCTGCATCATTGATTCATCGCTAACCCTTTGACTTCAAAAAGAATCATTGTTTATCCATATGGCAGCATCAAGCTCAACAGAGGATTTTTGAGACTTCCTTCTCTTTAAAAAAGTACTGAAGTGACACATGGATACCTTCTATTGGTGTTAGAGTCTTAAGGATTTTCCAAGGCTTTAACAAAAAGAGATTCCTTCGACCCCGTGAATTAATATGACCCAAAATGTTTTTTATCCACCTATATACTTAGTCAAATAATATATGTGTCCTAAAGTATAAAATAAAATGTAGAATTTTAACTCTAAAATATATTTATCAGAGTATTGTGAATATAAATTATTTAATTACCTTATTTAGAATAGTTTATTCCATAATTGATTAGGCTATTCCCCCTATGCTTAACACAAAAAGGGTTAAATAATTAGAAGTAGGGTTATGAGTTACTCAAAATTAGAATTAATTATCTATGCATGTAGATTCACTAATGTCAAGCTAGGGTAGATCCATCGATATTATTAACTAAGACTGATGTTACTATCCTAGGTTGATTTGGCTCTCTATGATTGTATAGTCAATTATGTGTGTTTGTGTTATTTTTGTATGTATAATCTTGATGCCTAAATTTATGCACAAATCTAGAAATTATTCTCATTATCCTTCAAACCCTAGGTCCACTTGTGTGGGGTGAAACATATAAAAACCTTGTAAGTGTAATGGGTTAAGCTAACCCCAATCACCTCTATTGATGATTGACCATTGCATATGTATCGAAAACTTCAAAGAGGGAAGTCAAGCCATACATAATTATTTCCCTTTATGTGAATGTGCAATTTTGTTCCTTTACTATATGAATGCACATAATGTATATCTTTTGAAACTTGAAAAAAAAATTACCTGCCTTAGTGTGCTTTATACTTGGTTAATGATTCCTCCTAGTGATTGATTTTTAATTTGGGAAGAATAGGGTAAATTTTCTTAATGTGTAATAGTGTATAGATGTTTGATAGACAAGTGACAAGTGAGTATTAAATGTGGATTTGATTTTAATTTATATAAGATAATTAGGGTAATTTACCATGCCACCAACATGCTTAAAAAATGAGCCAACCCAAAAGAATGGTTTAATTTTAAAAAATAGTCATTGCTGGGCACGGGTCACTAATGTCACCCTCATGTTAGTTTCAATGATGAAACTTTCTAAACCTAGCATTAGTGTCCATGAGACAATAATATAGATTTGATGATTTAGAGATGTCTGAGTATGATATTTAGTTGGTTTTTCATAGATTAAGAAGTTTATGTAGGTGTTTGATAGCAAAATAAGAGGGTCAGACTCATAGCAAACATGTGGATTTGGAAAAATGGTGAATAAGAGGCATATATGTACACACAAGTCATACATGGAGAAGGTAAGTCAAAAGTGATATTTTCAAGTGCCTAATATCAAAATTTATTATTTACACTATAAGACAAAAGACTAATTGTTTAAAAAAAATTCAGTTTACATAAATATTATGTCTCGGTTTAGTTATTCATATTTGTAATTTTTGAATAAATATTTTTTTTCTTAAAAAAATCATGTAATAAAAATAAATTTCTCACCTTATGATGGAATCCTAACCTTAGACTGCTCTGATACCAAATGATGAACAGTCCCAGACTGATATTCATATGCAAAAAATCATAAAAACAATGACCCTGCAGAGTCCGTAGCTTTTCTTTTTTTTCTACATAGTCCGTAGATTCAACCCTGCAAAGTCTGTAGATTCAAGCCTGCAGAGTCTGTAGTTATGAACCTGCAGAGTCAACCATGAATGCAAAAACACTTATGGATACCCATTAAGCCCTTCTATAACATACTAGAGAATCTCATGAGGTTACTTTGTATGGAATTGTACTTTCTTCTTTAAGCCCTGCTCTAATTAGCCCTCCAAACAGGGAAATCTTCAAATCTGAAAACATACACTGAGTGTTAAAGAAAACCAATCACAATTTTAGACATCCTTTATCTTACTTATGCTTATCCCAAAGTTTCAAGTCCCCACCATCACTGGAAATGTCATTTTCCTTCAACCCACTTGACCTCTTCTTGTTTGCCCTTAAGCTCAACTTCTTGGTTTATGAGACAAATCCGTACTATACGGATGGTACCACTTCCAAAACACTTGAATAATCCATGGTTTCACAAAACAATCATGTTCACCAAGTTTTAACTTCTTACAAGGGTTAGAACTCCATTTTTAGCATTTTCTCCAAAATGAACTAACTTTTGCACAGTCCTAAACAGGCCTGGAAAAGAAAAATTACATATCTTGAGCATAACAGGCTTTACAAACATCATTCCAACTTAAAAATTTCTATTTTTTTATTCTCAAACTTTTATCTTTAGGCACCTAAGGTTAATAATGTATGGATTTTCTCATATTACAAAATTTTCTCAAAACTGAATTCTCAGGACAGCGAGCAGGCTGTTTGCAAATAATTTTATAACTTGAACACATTTGCCCTTCAAACCTGAAATTTACTTTTACAGCTCTATAATAACATCCATAAACTTTTCTCTTTTGAAACTAATGCTGATAATTTGTGGTTTGTTCCCAGCTATAACCTTTGCATGATTTCTAGTGCATAGAACCTTGTTTTAGCAGGCTTCAACCAAAGAAAACATTATCAAATCTGAGTTTTAGGTATCCCAAGGACTATAACAGTTCCAAATCACCTTTTTCCTTATGTATATGAACCTTATCAATATGCACAAACTAATCAAACACCCATTAACATCATCCAATGAGGCTATTCTAGCTCAAACACTTAAATTTGCACCAAGAACATGCATTAAAAGATCAATACATACCATTCACACTCAGGCACTCCAGATAGGCAATTCAATTCCTTTGTCCTTTCTTTTATTACTTTCAAACATATACTACAAACCCATATGCATTCCAATTCACACAATTATATACAAGGACCTAAAAAGGTCTATAATACACCCGAACTTCAAACAATGAACTTGATTGTTCTTGAATCTCACTTCAATACCTTTAAATGACTCCTAAAGCCTCTATAATATAGATTTAGGCCTCCTAAACCTACTGATTCTAACTGCTCATCAATAACAACAAACTCTCTTTGTTTAGCATGGTCTTAAAACTGTCCATGATCTTCTCCTTTGATTTCTCAATTTTTAACAATTTGCCAACTTGCTTCTTTATCTTGACAAATTAGACTTTTCTCCCCCTTCCAACGTGGGGATTAGGTAATGAGATGTTGTTACTAAGGTAGAAACACATTTACAAGTTGTTTACACTTTCATGAAACCCCTTATGTGAGGTTTAGCACTTACTTGCCTCTTTTTAGAATTTGATTTTTCAAATCAATGTTTTTGGAGGGAAATTCTATGATTTGAATTCTCTTGCCCCTATGGACCTTTTGACACCTAGAACACTTTCAAAACACCTAATAGAGATATTCAAACTATCTAAGACCTCATAAGGTCTTTACAATGCATTACATGCTTTTTAAGGCCTCTAGGCCTTTACAAACAACTTGTTGTTTCCCTAAGCCTATTTACATGTTTGAGTGATGCTCCTGCATCAAATTCCTGGGCTTAGAAAGTTTCATGAGCTCCTGCTCATGAGTTTCATTTGTTTTCCCATTTACAAAGGTAAAAAATTTACAAAAAAAAATGTCTTCGTCATTCAATTTTTTCATACAAATGTGCATGTTCTTGACTACCACACTCGTGTCTTTTTTTGCTTGTTGTCTTTTCCTTCCAAAGTACATCTTGCTGTCTCTTCATCTTCTTTGCAGCCTTCTTCTTTACATATTCATCCTCTTGAATGAGGATATCAACTTCCATTCTCTTTTCTTGAGCTCTTAGAAGAACTCTCTTTTCCAAGTACTTGACCTCCTTATCAAGCAAACCTGTACAATCACCATTCAAAGCAAAATTAGAAGCAAAAATTTGAGACCCTTGGGTCTCTCCAAATTGTTGAACCCATACTTGCTGTTCAAGTATGACTTCTTGGTCCTTTGTCTTCATTTCTTCTTCACAGCAATGTTCTACCTCCTCAAATATTGTTATAGGACAAGTTTTGTCCTTCTCTTCATGGTTAATGGCATATTCTAAGACTGCCAACTCTTCCAACGACTGCTCTTTGTTTTGATAGACAAAAAGCTTGTTTGGTTGTTCAACTAGAAACTCTCCATCAAGGTTTTCTATCTCCTTCAGGATATCTTCTTCAATTGTCAAGTCTAAGCATTTAACCTTCTCTCCATCTTCTTCTTGCAGCTGTTCTACCCCTTGGTATATAAATACCCATTCTTGTTTCTTATCAAGCAACTCTCCTTCACCTGCAAATTCTTGATCAGACTACCATATTTCTTTTAAGAGATCTTCCTCCTTAGTGATTAGTACATTTTGATCAAAATCAACTATATCAACATTATGCAACTGAAAATTGTAATCTTCAATCTTTTCCAATTCTGAATTTTGATCATTATACCTTTGTTCTTCATCAACATATAGCTCTTCATTCCTTTTGTTCTCTTGAGTAAGGACTTCTTCTTCCTGCTTGATCAATTCTTTATGTTGGAGTTCCAACTGATCCTTCTTCATGTCTTCATCACTTGAGGCATTACAACAAGCCTCTTCTTCTTGTCTAAGCACTCTCTCATGAGGTGCTTCACCTCCTTGATCCATGAGCATCTTCATTAGATCATATGTTTCTCCTTCCTCCTCAACTTGCTTTCCTGTAAACAAAACATCAAATGAAATGTCAGATACAAAAACATTTGGCCACTTGATCTTTTGAGTGATTACTTGCTATTGGTCTATTTTTTCAATGATGAGATCCGTCTCATCTACCAAGTATTGATCCTCTTCATACTGAAATTCCTCTTCAAACTGAAACTTTTCTCCAAGCTCTTCATTCTTGAGCTTATACTTTTTTATATACTTCTTCATCTCTCTCCTTAAGGCAACTCTTAGCATTCTTCTTCTTCTTCTTTCCATCACTAATCTAATTGGCCATCTTACTCTTTTCTTCTTCATTACCCATCCTTGCCATGGGTTTTGCATATTTTCTACCATGGTTTTTATCATGGCTATCCTTGCTTTTATCTCATTCACTTCTCTTTGGCACTCTTCCTCTCTTTGTCTCCTTTTTTTTCTCTTTCTTGTTTCTCTCTCTTTATCTGGTTCATGTTTCTTTTAGGCAGTTCCTCTATCACTCTTCTCAATTCTTCAAACTCCATCCTTTACCTCACCTAAGTCTATTTCACCTTAGTCTTTTGGCAAACTATCCAAGCTTCTTCTTGGATCTTCTTCTTCTTCTTGAGCAATTTATTATGCTCTTCTTCTAGAGCTTCTCTTGGCTCTTCACTAAGCCTTCCTTGGCTTCTTCTCCTCTTAAGCCTCAATGGCTTGACTGCCTTGAACCTGCAACTTCTTCACTACAACAGCAATTAGTCTTTAAAAAACTTGAAAACAACTTGTCAATAACTATTCTTATTACCTTCTTCACTTGCTTCAATCACTGCAAACTTTTTATTTTTTTCTTCTATTGGCAACTTCACAAAGAGAGTACAAAATTTTCCTTTTTCCAGGAGCTTACTAGCTCTGATACCAAATGATGGAATGCTGACCCTAGACTGCTCTGATACCAAATGATGAACAGTCCCATACTGATATTCATCTGCAAAAAATCATAAAAACAATGACCCTGCAGAGTCTGTAGCTTTTCTTTTTTTTCTGCACAGTCCATAGATTCAAACCTACAGAGTTCGTAGATTCAAGCCTGCAGAGTCCGTAGTTATGAACTTGCAGAGTCAACCATGAATTTAAAAACACTTCTAGATACCCATTAAGCCCTTCTGTAACATACTGGAGAATCTCATGAGGTTACTTTGTATGGAATTGTACTTTCTTCTTTAAGCCCTACTCTAATTAGCCCTCCAAATAGGCAAATCTTCAAATCTAAAAACATACACTGAGTGTTAAAGAAAACTAATCACAATTTTAGACACCCTTTATCTTACTTATGCTTATCCCAAAGTTTCAAGTCTCCACAATCACTGGAAATATCATTTTCCTTCAACCCACTTGACCTCTTCTTGTTTGCCCTTAAGCTCAACTTCTTGGTTTATGGGACAAATCCGTACTGTACGGATGGTACCACTTTTAAAACACTTGAATCATCCATGGTTTCACAAAACAATCATGTTCACCAAGTTTCAACTTCTTACAAGGGTTAGAACTCCATTTTTAGCATTTTCTCCAAAATGAACTAACTTTTGCACAGTCCTAGACAGGCCTGGAAAATAAAAATTACATATCTTGAGCATAACAGGCTTTAAAAACATCATTCCAACTTCAAAATTTCTATTTTTGTATTCTCAAACTTTTATCTTTAGGCACATCAGGTTAACAATGTATAGATTTTCTCATATTACAAAATTTTCTCAAAACTGAATTCTCAGGACAGCAAGCAGGCTGTTTGCAAATAATTTTATAACTTGAACACATTTTCCCTTCAAACCTGAAATTTAATTTTAAAGCTCTATAATAACATCCATAAACTTTTCTCTTTTGAAACTAATGCTGATAATTTGTGGTTTGTTCCCAGCTATAACCTTTGCATGATTTCTAGTGCATAGAACCTTGTTTTAGCAGGCTTCAACCAAAGAAAACATTATCAAATCTGAGTTTTAGGTATCCCAAGGACTATAACAGTTCCAAATCACCTTTTTATTTATGTATATGAACCTTATCAATATGCACAAACTAATCAAACACCCATTAACATCATCCAATGAGGCTATTCTAGCTCAAACACTTAAATTTGCACCAAGAACATGCATTAAAAGATCAATACATACCATTCACACTCAGGCACTCCAGATAGGAAATTCAATTGCTTTGTCCTTTCTTTTATTACTTTTAAACATCTACTACAAACCCATATGCATTCCAATTCACACAATTATATACAAGGACCTAAAAAGGTCTATAATACACCCGAACTTCAAACAATGAACTTGATTGTTCTTGAATCTCACTTCAATACCTTTAAATGAATCCTAAAGCCTCTATAATATATATTTAGGCCTCCTAAACCTACTGATTCGAACTGCTCATCAATAACAACAAACTCTCTTTGTTTAGCATGGTCTTAAAACTGCCCATGATCTTCTCCTTTGATTTCTCAATTTTTAACAACTTGCCAACTTGCTTCTTTATCTTGACAAATTAGATTTTTCTCCCCCTTCCAACATGGGGATTAGGTAATGAGATGTTGTTACTAAGGTAGAAACACATTTACAAGTTGTTTACACTTTCATGAAACCCCTTATGTGAGGTTTAGCACTTACTTGCCTCTTTTTAGAATTTGATTTTTCAAATCAATGTTTTTGGAGGGAAATTCTATGATTTGAATTCTCTTGCCCCTATGGACCTTTTGACACCTAGAACACTTTCAAAACACCTAATAGAGACTATTCATACTATCTAAGACCTCATAAGGTCTTTACAATGCATTACATGCTTTTTAAGGCCTCTAGGCCTTTACAAACAACTTGGTGTTTCCCTAAGCCTATTTACATGTTTGAGTGATGCTCCTGCATCACCTTATCATCCCAATAATCCACTTGCTTCTTTTTTATTTCAATTTTATCACTCTTTTTTTCCACTAAAATTATAAACTATCTTATGCACCCTCATTTTGTAAAATAAGTTCACAACTTGCTCTCTTTTTGTGTTATGTGAATATGGAAATTGAGTCATCCTTAATTCACTTTTCCAAAATGAAATAAATATTAGCACCACATTTTGAGACATTTTAGCATCACATAAGGAAAACTAAATAAAAAATAAAAATGATGCAAAAATGACCCAATTGATAGTGCAAATTACATTTCATGTAGTAATGATATGTCTTGGGGACTATATTAAACCAAAGAATAGTCAAACTATATTGTTATTTTTCAAGGCCTTAGCAATAACAATATAAAAAACAGCAAACCTCAATGATTACAAATGCTTCAATAGTATGCAAATTAGTGTCTTCTGATATATGTCTAAACATAAACTTGTGTGCTTCAATGAATATTTTAATGATACTTAATTTCATTTAAAATGTTTGCAAGTGATCAATAGATTGATATAAATATCTATGGGAAAATAAATAAATTTAACAGGGGAGGTTACAAGATTCTCCCCCGCCCACCCTACCCCCGCCATGTCTATCTTACAAGTAAGTAGTGATACGAAGAGCTAAGGGTGTAAACAAAAAGGAGACAACAATAATCATTAATGTTGTGGGGAAACAAAAGGAGGTTTTGCCTTAGAAGATTAATAAAATAAATTTAGAATAAAGAGAAGATAACTCAAACTTATAATTATATTTTAAAAAATTAGAGGATAATATTCACATGCTGGAAATAAGAGACTTAATATACAGAGTTTTAGGCATGCAATTATTGTTAGATGATTTATTGAGTTGGGCCAAGAAGAACTATAAAATGCATGGAGAGTATGAGATCAAATATACCCTAGAGGATAAATCATAAAAAAAAAATTAATATAATAAATATCATGAAATAGTTTTTTAAGAAGGGTCATGTTCTTCTTATAATGATGGCTTATTTATGAATTATTATTGTGTAGGATTAAAGCCTACAAATGAGATGATAAACAAGGCCTTTGTATGGGTTCATTTGTATGACCTTATTTAATAAATATAGATGGATTACGTGGGAGGATTCATATGCACATCAAAATTTTAATAGTGATGGGATCACCAACTTCATGCATATCTATGAAGAAATAGAGCTTGACCAACCCCTTCCAAAAACCATAACTATAAAGGCGAGATACCTTGTGTGGGAAAAGGATATAAAATATTAATGCACACCATTAAATGTATAAAATGCCATGAATATTGTAATATGACTATGGAGTGACCCATGAAAGCAAAACCCATCCTTAAAAATCAAGGTAGTCTAGGAAATCAAAAAAAAAGATGATGGGTTTCCAAATACCAAAAAATAAAAATGTATCCAATAAATTAGTCAAGTTCAACAAATCAAACATCAAGGAGAATGAATTTTAGATAAATATATTAAATTAACATCTAGAGGTGCCTCAAAGCAAAAATTATTTCTTAGTTATTGACACCAAAAGGAGAATAAGAAACTTCTAGATAATTATAAGTTCAAAAATACATTGAAAATATTTAATAGGAAAAAAATTAAAGGAAGACAAAGGTAAACATGGGATAGTGACCAAGGATTTTTAATAGAGAAGATTTTAGAGGAAAGGATACATAATTATGATTTATGAATCAATAGGGAAAGATGGAGATAAAGGAATAAAAATCATAGGGTTATTGGATTGATTGAGAATGTGATTGGAGGTAAAAAGGTTTACTAGTTTAATCATCCAATTTTATAGTGAAAGAATATCTAAATGAGACCTAGATTATAATAGTCAATAAAGGAAAAAATCATAAAATGAAACAATGGCATATGTGGCTAAAAAAATATTATACTATCTTAAAGGAAGTATTCTGAAAGAACAACAAGAAGATAAAAAGTTATCAATGATAATTACATCTTGAAATATAAGGGACATGCATTCCTGAATTAAAATAAGAATTATAAATGGTATGATAAATAGAATAAAACTAAGTATCGTAATGATACAAGAGATAAGATTAGATGAGGAATACCTAATAGTATGGAGATAAAATTTTGGAATACGGCTAGAAACATGGGAGTTAATAAAGAAAGACAATTAGGATAATTGACTATTATCTAGAGCCTAACAAAAATGACCTACATTAGAATCTTGTATACAAGGGATTGAATATCATGCCAAGTATATAGAATTTATTCTTCAATTTACTTTATGCTTTATAATTTCTATGGTCTTTGGCTAAAAGATAATATAATCACAACAATAAATGTTTTAAGAGACTATATCCTAAACTATGTCCACTTTAATAAATAATTTGGTAAGGATTTTAATTTGATCCTTTCTCTATTTGAGAAAAGATGAGTCTTTTATCTCTAAGAAAGGTATTGTGAGCCTTTAAAAAAAAATATGGAGGGGAATATCCATGAAAATCCTTCATATTATAATCTTTTAATTTAGAAAAATCATAAACTAGGGTTTGACTAAATAACTAAAAAATTGATCTCATTTTAGGGTTTATGGAGTGGTTAGATCAGGGTTATATTCTCAAATCATAGGTCATTCGGGATGGAAATTTGGTTCATTAGGCTAAATTGATAAGAATTCGTGAAGAACTTCCACATAAAAAGAGCATGTTTTGGTTTGATAAAATGTGATTAGGTCATCTAAATCTCATAAATAAAATGAATATTTGATAGATAGATAGAAAATGATAATATACTAGGTTTTTGTATGTTTAGATTTTTTATTTACTAACTAATTATGATTGACTTATGATCATGGGAAAGCAGTGAAATCAAGCTTGTGAGTCACTCAAATTTGGAATAGACTTTTTGTGCATATATGTTCATTAACATCAAGCTAGGAAAAATCTATCAAAGTTAGTGACTAAGGATGATGTTATTATCCTAGACTAATTTGGCTCATTTTAGTCATACAATCATTTTTGCCTACTTTTGATACCTATACATGTACAACATTGATGATTGAATATGTGCATAACTCCATAAATCAATCTCCTTATCTTTAAAACCCTAGGTTCACTTGTGAGGGGTAGAAAAATATAAAAACATGGGAAGTGTAATAAGATGACATGACCCTAATCACCCATGTTGATGATTAACCACTACCTATGTATCCAATACTCTGAATAAGGAAGCCAACCACACGTAGTTTTACCCCATAATGTGAATGTGAAATTGTGCTCCTTTTATGTATAAATGCACTTATAATTTGGCTTTCGATACTTGAAAATATTCACTCTTGAATTGTCTTGGTGTGCTTTAGACTTGGCTGATGATTTTTCCTAGTGACCAATTTTAAATTTAGGAAGAATAAGGTAGATTTTTTCAATGTGCAGTAATGTATAGATGCTTGATATAAAAGTTATAAATGAGTACTAAATGTGGGTTTGATTTGCATTTATATAAGTCAATTAGGGTAATTTTTCATACCACCAATATGCTAAGAAAATGGGTTGACCCATAGGAAATATTTAATTTTAAAAAATAATCATTGTTTGGCATTAGTCACTAACATCATCCTTAGGTTAGTTTCATCGATAAAATAGTCTGAACCAAAATTTAATGTCCAATAGACAAGAATGTGGATCTAATGATTTGGAGATGTTTAAGTATTATATTTATCTAATTTGTCATATACCAATAAATTCCTATAGGTGTTTGACAAAAAAATGAGAGGTTCAAACTCATTGCAAGCATCTGGAAGTAGGAGATTGGCAAATAAGAGGCATATATGTATGCACAAGTCATTATGGTGAAGGTATGCCAAAAGTGACATTTTCAAGTGCCTAATACCAAATTTTATTATCTAAAAATGCCCCCTTTTTATTCTAGTATTGAAATTCAATAAAAAATACTAGAGTAAAAGGATAATGTATGTTGAAGTGTGTACAACATACCTTTTTATGGAGATGAATCCAAATGTAAAGCTTTTATCCATGCAAACCATTCCATATGTGAAATCTAAAATCTAAAATTGAAAAAGTTTTAAGAGTAAGGAATGAGTACACTTATTTGTGAATAAACCATGTTGTCCTATAATTTGTTGGATATGATGTTTCCTTGTTAAAGCATTGGATAATTGTGCTTCCATTCAAATGCACATGGAGAGTTTGGGTGTTTGTGCCCCGAATTGGTGTAACTATGCAAGCCCTTAGGTTGGGAATATAAATTGCCCAACCTACATGAGTGTAGAGTAGTGCTAAGACCATTGAGCATCGTTGAAACTCAACTAAAATAACTCAAATAATCGATCTTGAGCCTAAATATGGTAAGTTGGGAACCAAAAATTGGTTCTCTATGCATAATTCCATGGTTATTGAGTGTCTTTGAACCTCAACATATATTATCTCAAAAATCATGAATCAACCACTGTAGATGAACTTATAGATTCAAGTTTTCTCACTATCTAGTGCCATTGAATTATGTTTTGCAAATAAATAACTATAATAGTGCTCATTGCTAAAAAGTGTAACTGTACTAAATAAGTATCATGCCTCACTACATCTGTGTTAACTGATATATAATGTTATACATTTATATGCTAAAATCTAAGAACTTGTATGTCAAATGTAATTGCATGTGAAAATATGTAATGTATATTATTGTAAACTATGTGCACCTACATGGCATATGCACTTAAGTATATCTAAACTTGTAATCTATAACTCATGTATATGTAAAGTGAGTGCACATGCATGGCATATGCCCCCCAAAATTGTGTTAATATGTGAATGTATATCACATTTTTGAACCATTATAATGCCTGAACCATTATGAATCTCTAAAATATGTATTTAGTATCCAAAATATTATTTTTCTATCCATGGAGGCTTGTGTCTCTATGACAAGCCCGCTAATATGCCTCAATTTTGAGGTGAGAGATGTAGCTTGTAAGTCATGCATCTCATAAATAAGAGTTATTTATATCATGTTATGTATAAAAATGTAATCATATAAAATCATATTAATATGTAGATAATATGCCATCATCGTAATGTGTATGTTATCAAGGCATGTATATAACATATGTAATACAAGGCATATAAAAGTTAAGTCAAGATAAATGTATCGATCAGGTAGTAGTTGTAACCATCACTAATATAAGAATTGAATAAGTCTAAGCAATAAGGAGATGCATGATATGAATCATGGAACCACACACAAAGGGGAGGTGCATGATATGTATCATGACACCCAAAAACTCAATAATCGTAACAAGTTCAATAAGCGTAAAAAGTTCAATAGAAAATCCTAGATTAATACACTCATATGCATGCAATGTCATGCATAAGACAAAGGGTTGAAAACATGGGGCATAAATTTTATGAAATAAACAAGACAATAGCCACACATAAGGGACACAAATATGTCACAAAAAATAAGGTCAAAGGTCACACACAAGGAACATAAATATGTTACAACACGCAAGGCCAAGGACCACACATAATATAAAAGCAAGGACTAGTTTATCATATAAGAGTAAAAACATTAATGTAGCATAAAACAAGTGAAAATTAATCTACACTATCCATGTATATCAATGTCACATCATAGTAAAGTAACATATCCATGTAGCACTATGTAAGATATAAGTAACTAGCAAGACGTGTAAGAAATATATATATATATATATATATATGTCAACATGGTAATTTAAGGTCATATAAAGATACAACTTATGATGATATGACTTATGGGATAATATTTCCCTAGCATTGACATGGCCATTGGGTATAGGAGAGTCCAACATCTATGTATCCATGTATGATCTTTATGTCATGCATGGCACTCATATACCATGAAATGCATGTGTATATAAAAAAGAATATTTCATCTATGAAGCATGTGATAAATAACAAATATATAGTATAATCTAGTAATCATGTCATGCTTAGCTCCCAATTTTTTTATTTTCTTGGATATTTTGAATATTTTTGTAATTTAAAATTATTTATTTTTTTGTATTTTTAAATTTATCTTGAAATTTGAAAAGTGCTAACCAATGGTTGGATCGATAAAATAGCCATGGGAAGTGCCTATATTTTGCGGTATAAGGGTCAGTGTCATGAGCAAAAGTACTAGATGTAGGTGTATCAAAATCTGAAAAGGAATCATGTACTGTAATGTCATCATCATCATTACTCATAGGTTCACATGTATGATAAGTAAATCTAGAAGGTCAAGGACTCTTTGGGGTCTGTTTTATATAAGGAAAATGTATTGATGCATATGTAAGATGTTGAACTACTTGTGGTGCTAGAATAGTATATGGTATTTTTGAGCCCTGAATAAATCTTTGATGTGAGGACTGATATAAAGATAACTATCTAGGAGAGTCACCTAATTTCCTCTTAGCTAAGTGTATATAAATATCTTGCCTCCTCTAAGTTGAGTGTATATAAATATATTGCATAGGTATACTAAATGACTCTATACAATGCTCTTAAATAGGTTTAAAAACCAACTACATTTGTGGTGGTGGTGGAGGAGGAGATACCAATGGTTGAAGAGGGTACTCATATTAAATGCTCAAAACTATAAATACCTTGTTGCACTTACATATTTGATACATTGATGCACTATATATAGTAAGGTACATAACTTATATATCCAAGGGTCTCCTAACAACATGTTGAAGACCCATGTGCTTGGTAAGACTATAAATAGTGTATCAATTATAGCAAGACTAGCCTAAAAAGGTAGCACAATGCACCCAAGAGTGATTTGTGTGTTTCCATAAAATCCCTTAACCATTCTTGTGGTATCTTGTAAATTGTGTTGTGTTTATCTGAGTGTATTGAGAAGTGTCATTATGCACACATTATATCTTGATACATTATCAACCATGACACTTATGTATGGGTCAATTTTTGACATAAGATCATATGAATAGTGTGAAAAAATATGAATCACCATAAAAAATACACTGTCATCAAATGTAATCATAGTGTGTTATAGTAAGATGCATGTAAGTGTACCAATAATATCATCTATTGAGTGATCATATGTCATAGGTGGAGGATGTGCATTATATGCATGATTTACTTTGTAAGTATCTTTGGTCTCTATTGCCTCATGTTTGGGAAATGGACCATTGAATATTTTCAATTTGTAGTTTCCATTTTGTGTGGCTTAGACTCCTATGTAGGTGTGCTCAACTCAATGGTATTGTCATCAATAAGATCTCGTTTCTTATGCCTTCACTTGAAAAATATATTTCTATAATTTATAGGAGCTCTATGGTAATCATAGTATGTATTACTATCATAATTCTTAGGTGTATGTTCACTTGCATCAAATTCTTATGGTGGAGGAAGAGAGATGAGGTTGCACTCAAGTAACTTCACATTAGGTTAACCAATATGTTTTACCTTAATTTGGATTTTACAACCCTAATTAATATAAAGATTTGAATGTAATTCAAATTATAAAGTATGACAATTAAATATGAATTTGAATGTAAAATACTAAAACATATATGACAAGTGGCATGTGCTAAATATAAAAATTACTTAAGAGATCAAGATACTTAACTTTTATGATTTAATAATTGAGTATGACTGACTTTTGATAGTGGGAAAGGGTTAATATAGATATTAAAATCTAATTTTATATGACATACTAGTCTTGTACACTTGACAAATATCAATCATGGCTCAACCCTTCAGTTTATGACCTTCACACTACCAAAAGGCTCACGTTAGTCATCTCGTTGTGATAGATTGCTTATCATATAGTCCAACCTCAACATTTTGATGACACAAATCACCTATAAATATAGCCTACATAAAACCCAATTTTCATCCTACATAAATAGTTATAGATTCTCAATAGATTTTTATCTTGTAAGACACTAGCATCCATATTAAGACATTAACATTGACACTAGTGTCCCAAATATGATGCTAGTGTCTTTGCCTTCCAAATGATTAAATTAAAAATCTCCTGATATATACAGGTTGACCTATTTATCTTATTTAACCCTCCCATGATATTATTTCAAAAGGTGTAGTATAAATATAAATCAAAGGTCATTCATTATCTATCTAGCACACACATCTCAAACTCACACTACACTACTAAAAAATATTTGCACAACTAAGATATACTGCCCTATTCTTCCCTATTTATAAATGAGCCATAGGAACAATCTTATTACAATTCTGAAGCATTCACAGAGCAACCCACGATTAATCTTTATCAAGTGAAGAATGCATACCTAGATCACTTGATCATTAGATGCACTTGCATATAACACATTATATAATTGTTCACACACAAGCCCATATAAGGGGGAGAAATACATTGGTCTGAGGCCCACTTAAGAGCATATGGTTATGTGGGAAACATTCATTTCTAGAGGGGTAGTTGAGGCTAGCTCAACTTTACTTGAGCTTACTAACTGTTGTTTTACAAGGTAACATGCCCTAATTGGAAGACCTAGAGTTTTTAGCAAAAGATTGACTCTATAAATATGTGCATGCAATTTGAACTAATAATCTACAAGGTGATAGTGAACCCTAACAAGTGAAACTAATTATTATAAAAAAAAGGATTTATATGTTAGTCTAGATAGAAGCATCAAAATTAGGACAAAAGTGTCGGCGGTAATGTCTACAGTTCGATGCTAGTGTCCCAGTTGACATAAAGCTAATTTTTAGAATCTAACAAATCAAGGTGGATCACTAGACTGTCTTCATCTACACCTGTGACAATCATATCTTCCTGTGCATCATTACATAAACTAATTATTATTTTTCTTTCGCATTGCTACTTTCAGAATATTGTTTGGCATTGTACTTCTTTATATTTAACATATTCTCAAAAAAATTATATTTATTAGAGTATTTTAAATATGAATTATTTAATTTCCTGCTTTAGAATAGTGTATTCCATAATTGATTAGGATATTCCCCCTACGCTTAACACAAAAAGGGTTAAACAATTAAAAGTAGGGTTATGAGTTGCTCAAATTTGGAACTAATTATCTATGCATGTAGAGTCACTAAAGTCAAGCTATGACTCTAATGTCAAGCTAGGATAGATCCATCGATATTAGTAACTAAGGCTAATGTTACTATACTAGGTTGATTTGGCTCTCTATGACTATATAGTCAATTATGTGTGTTTGTGCTACTTCTTTATGTGTGATCTTGATGCTTAAATCTATGCACAACTCTAAAAATTATTGTCAATCTCCTTGAAATCCTAGGTCCACTTGTGAGGGATGGAACGTATACAAATTTTGGAAGTGTAATGGGTTGAGCTGACCCCAATCACCTCTATTGATGATTGACTGCTACATATGTATCCAATACTTTGAAGAGGGAAGTCAAGCCACACATAATTATTTCCCTTTATGTGAATGTGCAATTTTGTTCCTTTACTATATGAATGCACATAATGTATATCTTTTGAAACTTGAAAAAAATATTGACTTGTCTTAGTGTGCTTTAGACTTGGTAAATAATTCCTCCTAGTGATTGTTTTGTAATTTGGGAAGAATAGGGCAAAATTTTTTCAATGTGCAATAGTGTATAGATGCTTGATAGACAAGTGCCAAGTGAGTATTAAGAGTGGATTTAATTTGTATTTTTATAAGACCATTAGGGTAATTTGTCATGCCATCAATACGTTAGGAAAATGAGCCAACCCAATGGAATGGTTTAATTTGAAAAAACAATCATTGTTGGGCACGGGTCACTAACACCACCCTCATGTCACTTTCAACGATGAAACTATCTAGCCTGACATTAGTGTCTATGAGACAATAATATAGATCTGATGATTTAGATATGTTTGAGTATGATATTTAGTTGGTTTGTCATAGATTGAGAAGTTCATGTAGGTGTTTGATAGCAAAACGAGAGGGTTAGACTCATAGCAAACATGTGGATGTGGGAGAATGGTGAATAAGAGGCATATATGTGCTCACAAGTCATGCATGGAGAAGGTAAGTCAAAAGTGATATTTTTAAGTGCTTAATATCAAAATTTATTATTTACACTATAAGACAAAATACCAGTTGTTTAAACAATTTTTGGTTTACACAAAAATTATATCTCTATTTAGTTATTCAAATTTTTAATTTTTTAAAAAATATTTTTTTCTTACAAAAATCATGTAATAAAAATAAATTTCTCACCTTATTGTCCCAACAATCCACTTGCTTCTTTTTGATTTCAATTTCATAACTCTTTTTTCCACTAAAATTACAAACTATCTTATGCACCCTCATTTTGTAAAATGAGTTCACAACTTGCCCTCTTTTTGTGATGCAAATATGGAAATTGAGTCATCCTTAGTTCGCTTTTCCTCAATGACACAAATAGTAGCCATTTTGAAACATTTTAGCATCACATAAGGAAAACTAAATAAAAAATAAAAATGATGCAAAAACAACCCAATTGATAGTGCAAATTGCATTTCATGTAGTAATGATATGTCTTGGGGACTATGTTAAACCAAAGAATAGTCAAACTATATTGTTATTTGTCAGGGCCCTAGCAATAACAATATAAAAAACAACAAACCTCAATGATCACAGATGCTCCAATAGCATGCAAATTAGTGTCTTGTGATGTATGTCTAAACATAAACTTGTGTGCTTCAATGAATATTTTAATGATACTTAATTTCTTTTAGAATGTTTACAAGTGCTCAATAGATTGATGTAAATGATAGATACTTTGTCATTAATTGAACTACACTAGTTGTGTATTTATATACAAGTTCAAATCAGGTTTCTATTGGTGCATAAATTGACATCTCAACAATTACAAGGTAAAAAATATGGAATAAAGAAAGCGGGTGCACCCTCGCCTTAAGAGGCCACACTAAATTCCCAAGACTAAACTAACAATCCAAACTATCTATAAAGTTAGTGCACATTCCAAACATATTATCTTAAATAAAATATATAGAGAGAAATACTATGACAACCCATAGAATACACCAAAAATGTGTCTACAATTATGTAGGCGAACCATTTTTAGTTGTTCACCAAGGAAGTGGTCCCATGGAAGAGGGGCTCCTAGATTTTCTTAAGTATTGTACATTAATTTTAAAAATATTTGGAGTAAAAGTGGTCCCATGGTATACAAATTTTGAGTGTATGCTACAATTTTATCAGAGGTAATATTTGAAATTGCTATATTTTTATTTACAATAAAATTTTAATGAAATTTGATCATTCATAAATTTACATTTGGTAAAATATCCCCCAACAAAATAAGAGTAGTTGTGGGAGACTTCAAGTGCCTCCTTTTTCCAACCACTCAATTATTCCCCTTAAAAACTTGTCCACTTCTTACCTTTAGGAAAAGATTCTAAAATATCCTATTTCCATATCTTTCATTTTTCATGAGGCATTCACTCATTAAAAATAGGAGCATGTTGCTTCCTCTTCTGGGGCACTCAACCAACTAACCAATTTCTATTGTTTTTATTTTATTTATTTATTTATTTCAAAGCCATCATTCTTTTCCAAATATGAAAGGCTAGAAATAATGCCATTTTCAACAACCATGCATATTTTTGTGCTTTTCCACTTAACGATAACGTTTCTGTTATATCTTCGACCTGTATGCAGATTCAAGCCCAAATAGATAAGGTTGCGATAGAAGTTCGCCACCTTCAGGAGCTACTAGACCATTAGGGGAGTGCCTCTTATACTATCAGTCATGTGCTCCCTGATGGACCACCCAAGGACCACTACCACCACCTCTTAGAAGGCGCATACACCATTCACATTGTTGTGGCCACTTTTCCCTTTGATTTCATCTAGGTGGGTGGAGTTTGTCGCAATCACGTGGTAAATTTGACATAGTGCCTTCTCACATAGGCTTTTTTTCGTGCATAGGTACTTAGATTCACCCTATTGATGGCTAGGCTATTGATATGACCACAAATCCCCTGGATCGTTGGGTGGCCTTGGATCCTCTTTTCACAGAACCTTCTGCGTAAGCATCTCTACTTCCAAAAAATGATCCTCTACGCCTCCCTTAGACACTGTTACTTGTGCTTAATATTGCTGTTTGATTTTGAGCATCATATTTAATCTGACATTTTTTTTAATTCCTATTTATATTTTGAACTGGGACTTTTTTTATCATATGAAATTTGCATTGTGTATACCAACCGATTACTTTACTATGTAACCTTCATATATTATTATTTTTTATAATATATGATATTTGGAAACGTTCCAATAATAAAATAGGAGGAAGGCCTCTATAGAACCCCTCCCTAAAAAAGTTTTACTTCTGTTCAAGTATATTGCGTTGAATATAGGCAAAGAATCTACGACCGATCGATTTTGATTGTGTGTTTGGCGTCTTTAAGCAGCTCTGTATTTTTATGAAATAAAATTACAAGTTCTCCTGGGAAGCTGGTACGAGTGGTTGTAAATTTTATGAGAAATGGCGCCAATTGATCCTCACTCCTTCACAGACTCGAGCCATCCCCTCACAACCCACATCCATTTTTCTCTCTTCCTGGATTTTGACAGCAAAACAATCGATGGGTTTGCAACCTATTCTCTCCAACACCACCACACAGGGACTCTCTTCCTCGACACCAGATCCCTCACAATCCACACAGTTACGGACGCGCCCTCGTCCAATCCCATACCATTTACTCTAGAAAACAATTCAGACCCCATCAAAGGCACCCTTCTCAACATCTCTCTCACAGGCCAAACTTCTTTCCGCATAACATTCAAAACCCATGAATCTGCTTCAGCTGTCCAATGGCTGAACCCATCCCAGACTGCAGGTAAAAGCCTACCGTATGTTTATACCCAGTGCTACTCAATCCATGCTCGTTCAATATTCCCTTGTCAAGACACATCCAGAGCAAGGATTCGTTATTCTGCTCTGCTCAACATTCCCCACCAAATGAGCTCTGCAATGTCTGCTGCCCACATGGGTAGAACTAAGCCCTGCATTGGAGAAGCCAATGGAGCATGCCCTAATAACAAATGGGTTTCCATGGAAGAGTTGTAGAGCATTTCTCCATGCACCAACCCATACCCCCATATCTGTTTGCATTTGTGGTGGGGAATCTTGTTTCTAGGGAAGTCGGTCCAAGGACCAGAGTTTATTCTGAGCCTTCCCCTGTTCTGGAAGCTGCAGAAAGAGAATTTGTGAACACAGAAGAGATGATCAAGCAGGCCGAGAGCCTATTTGGGGAGTATGATTGGGAAAGATTTGATCTTGTGGTATTGCCCCCCAGTTTTCCTTATGGTGGAATGGAGAACCCCAGGCTTGTTTTCTTGACACCCACTGCAATTGTTGGGGATTTAAGCGGAGGGCAGTTTGTGGCTCATGAACTTGCCCACAGTTGGACTGGAAATCTTGTCACCAATGCCACAAACAATGACTACTGGATGAATGAGGTATGCATTATTATTGTTAGTGTATCTCTTAAAGGTATTACCTCGAACAGGAAATTCCTGCTTTAGCAAATCTCAAGAGAGAATTTATGTGTCACTACTTCACTCAATTCTCAAGTTACACCCCAGCTTATGAGACTGTTAATTCCGATAGAAAGATAGTCTTGGTGCAAGTCCCAGCCGTTTGAATTAACTATTTTTTGATAGAAAGGCTGTCCCTGAATTCTGATAAAAAGATAGTTCCGATTGCCGGGTTCATGTGCCTATGGTGTCAATTGCTGCTATTTAGTGGTTCACTTTAATAGTTTCAATTGCACTGCATCACCCCTGTGAGCATCTAATGAGTGCCAACTCGCCAAGTTGACCATTTAAGCTCATGTGAGATGGGTTTTTGTGAATCATTATTGTCAAGTTGACTCTTTAAGTTCATGTGAGATGGGTTCTTGTAAACAGTTATTCACGAAAGATGGGTCATGAAGATTGATTCAATATTATCACAGATGATTTCCAAAAAATGATATTACAACAAAAACTGATATACTAAAGAGAACAAAATATTTTAACCCATGCATCCATAAAACATTCGTCCATGAATCTGTCGTCTCAGAATTCATCTTTAACATCACTCAATTCTCACGTTACACTATGACTTCTATGTGCTTACTTGATTACATCTGGCCCTCTTGCACAGAGTTTGCATCAAGTCCTAAGTAATTACAATCAGACATAAAATTGCTTTCTTTATTCTTCTCATCCCTATTTCTAACTCGCCATTCTACTTTCATCATGTATCTCTATCTTTAGCAAAGTTCCTTTACTTGCTTTCCTGAGTGAGCTTGACGGTGAAGGCTTGCATTCCTATCCTAGAGGCGCAAGTTTGAATCCTGAGAAAGGTAGGGTATGCATGCCCTGTTGTCTAAACACAGTCTGCTATGTGGGGTGGGGCGGTGGGGGCATCATATGCTGAATTCTACCCTCTAGTATAAGCGCAGTTAGGTTACAGGTGTGCAGGGCACAAGGAATTGTAGACCTTAAAAGGACCTTTCATTTCCAATAACTATCTATTTTAGAACCAAAAGAAAACCTCCAACCGGTATACTAATTTTAAGATGCCCCTTTATCAAATTTTGATTCTGAAATGGAGTGGCTTTCATTTCCTAGTGGTGGTTTGAAGGCTTTTAAGTTTTGAAGGGTTTTTGCAGGGTTTTACAACGTATGCAGAGCGAAGAATCGTGGAAGTGGTACAGGGCAAGGAGCTTACTGATTTGAGCATTGGGTTGGGATGTGCTGTTTTGAGGGAGGATGTACAAAATTTCAGGGACAATATGGGACTTACGAAGCTGAAAACAAATCAGGAAGGGATTCACCCTGATGATATTTTATCCGGAGTGCCTTATGAGAAGGGCTTTCAGTTCCTATGGCGTATTGAGCGTCAGGTAGATACACACATCGTTTTCTTTGGTTGCCGAGTTATTTATCCCCACGGCAAGCGTTTTATGATTATTTTTCTTTTTGTAAAAGAACAAACTTTGATTTTGAGCCGATGACACTTAGAGCTCAAAAGGTACCCCTACTTATTTGAGCTGCTAAGACTAGAGCCAACACCCAATTGGTATGGCAAATCCTCTTGCCATGTATGCAAAGGTGAGACAGTAACAAACTACTGGACTTCTACTGTCATAGGGTTGACATGTTTCCTCAAGTGATTAGGTGTAATCTCTAGGTTAAGAGGATTGCCTGGCCTCTCGTCACCAGTGTACCACTACCCCTTGAACCTCACTGGCTCAAAATAAAAAAATCCTGTTAAAGTATGGTTTTGGAGGGTATGCACTAGAGTTAGGAAGACAGTCCCAATGTGGGGGAAATCATCCCATCTTGCCAACAGGTAAAGATCTTAGAGGAATCATCCTATCCAGCACCTATAAGCACTCCTAAAATCTTAGGAATAGTAGGTAACCGGCATGGGGACTGGGCAGCGGGTACGTGCGCCCATGGAAAATGAGGCAAAAGAATAAAATTTCAATAGGATCGCCCATGCATCCCCAGATCTACCCAATTTTAAATGGAAGGATAAAGCTCGTTTCCGTAGGGAGATGATAGTTAACCAACCAGTCATCTTGAACACTATCACACACGGAGCTGAATTTCCTTTTCTTTTCATGTTTTTTTGTTGTATTTTTTTTTCTGGCAGTAAATGCCTTTGATGTGCTTCCATGAGTGCAGTTTGGTCTGTTTTCTGTTTCATACAATGTAAGGAAGTTTGGGTTTAGTGCAAGTCATCTGAAAAGGGAAAATTATGTGCGAGTTCAGGTTGGACGCCCTGCTTTCGATGAGTTCTTGAAGAAATATATTACAAACTTCAAGTTTCAATCCATGACACACAGACATTCTTAGACTTTTTGAAGAAGAATCTGCCAGGCATAGAGATGGAAATTGATTTGGATGTTTGGATACATGGTACTGGCATTCCTCCAGATTTCATGGAACCAGTTTCCACAATCCATGATAAGGTTTTGGCTGCATCGCACGACTTTGCAGCTGGCTAAATGCCTTCTGATGAAGATGTTATGAGTTGGAGGGGTCGTGAGTGGCAGCTTTTCTTGAAGAATCTGCCTTATAAAATAGAAGATTCCCAGGTGTGTATGCTTCTCACGATCTATCTATCAAGTTAAAACATGCGTATATTTGCATCCAACCTGTTCCAAATAGAATACATTGTGATTGATTTGATGAGAAGGGAGACCCAACAGTTTAGGGCCACTTAACTGATTACTTTTAAAAGTGCAGATATCAGCTCTAGATGGACGGTTTCAATTTAGTGAAAGCAGCCATTGGGACGTTAAAGTGTCATTCTTGACAATTGTTGCATATTCGGGTTACACATCTTTATTTGGGAAAATCGAGACATGTCTTAAAAAAGTTGGAAGGATGAAGTATCTTAGGCCACTTTACACAGGCTTGTTGCAAAGCAACTCAGGGGAAGAAGGTAAGAAGCTTGCTAGAAGAGTATTTGAAGCAGCCAGAGATTCATATCATCCTATTCCGCAGGGGGTAATAGAGTCTCTTTTCACCAGATTTGTTTAAATAGAGTAAAACAACCCACCTTTGTGGTAATGATGATGCATAGATTTGAAGCAGCCAGAGATTCATATCATCCTATTTCGCAGGGGGTAATAGAGTCTCTTTTTGCCAGATTTACACAGGTTGTTGCAAAGCAACTCAGGGGAAGAAGGTAAGAAGCTTGCTAAAAGAGTATTTGAAGCAGCCAGAGATTCATATCATCCTATTCTGCAGGGGGTAATAGAGTCTATTTTCGCCAGATTTGCTTAAATAGAGTAAAACAACCCTCCCTTTTGGTAATGACGATGCATAGATTTGCCTTTTAGGACTCGAATATCTATGATTTTGTTCAAGTCCATCAAACTTTGTGATAATTATATAATTTTTTAACCTTAAAGATCTGTTATAAATTAATAATCAATGGGCCAAGCCTGGTACATTTAAAAAGGAGACACCTAACTGTGCTTCACATAAGAAATGGTATTTTATCAGATTATGTAAACCTTCAATTTTAGAGGTACCAGGTCTCTTTGTTAAGCATCATCAAACTACAATCAATGCATGGGAAGAACTCCAAAACATTCTGTAGATAATTTATCATCCTCTTGACTGCTAAGGATGGAAATCCTTACACTATATAAGAAATGGACGATCAAAATTAATTTGTAAGAGTTTTGAGACAATTTTGACATATGAAATATTACAAAACCAACTTGTAGAGAGGAAAATGCAAAATGTGCATGGACCAAATAAAAATGCACAAAGATATATCCTATTCGTTGGAGTCAAAGTCTTCTTAATATAAAGGTACACTAATGAATGTGACATTGACACAATTGTAATATGATAAATGGATTTCAATTAAATGCAACATTAGTTCGATAATTTTTAATTCACTGTGATATTGTATAATATGGTAACAATGTTTAATTACTTATGTTTGAATTGATTGATAGGGAAGAGACATAGAGTTTTGATACAATTTGAAGACAACATTTCGAGTTTCAATTTGTAGAAATTGTATCTAGAAATGTTAGTAACCTTGCCTAGTGTGTGGATCTGAGTAGCATTAGATGTAAAAAGTTTTAGGAATGCTTTAAAAAATCACTAGGAACACTGAGAATGCTTTAGACAATTACTAGGAACTTTGAGAATGCTTTAGACAGATGGCAATCATGCTCTGAAACAAATTTAATTGATTTGTGTTCCCTTGGGTTTGATTTTTTATTTCCTCGCCTCAATCTTTGCACTGTGACATTTGTATACTTGCAAAACAAAATTTATTCCTTATCCTAGGGCAACTCCAATCACACTTGTGATATATGAAATCTAAGGAAAACAATATGATATTAAGGCCCTATTTTAAGGATTAACTTAAAATAGGGCAAGGCACAAACACCCATCTAATTGTCATGGCCCTAAGGGTGTGAGCCACAATATAAATAATGTCGAAAGTAGTAAAATCCATAAATAAAAATAACTTAAGAAATGAATAAACCCAAGGTCATCTACCAAAAGTGATCCATGAGAAATGCTTGCTTCAAATAATAATAAATGCTATAATGATTGTTGGATCTCTCTTGAATGCCTTTGAGTGCTCAATAAATTCATTTTGAATGATTGCTAGATATTATGTTTGCTTAGCATTAAATGAACTACAATGCTTGTGTATATATAGACAATTGAATTCAAATATGGACCAATAGGCATACAAACCAACATCTAACAACTAAAAGTGAAAAAGACAATACAAGGGGATGAGTGCACCTTGACTATATGGAGGCTAAAAGAAGGGCCCAAAAGCATTAGGGACGCTACTGACAAGTGTTAGGAGCATTAGGGATGTTTTGAACATATCTTGAAACATGAGAGAGAAGCGGGGCAGGGAGGAGGTGTGTGTGTGTGAGAGAGAGTAAGCCTTGAAGCCTTGAGAAGTAGGGCCTTATTTTAATGATTAACAAGGCTCAAACACCATCTATTTATTAGTTCCCTAAGGGTGTGAACCACAATATAGGTAATTTAAAAAACAGTAAATTCAAATAACTTAAGAAATGAGTAAACCCAAGGTTGTCTACCTAAAGTGATCTACATGAAATGCTAGCTTCAAATAATAATAAATGCTCAAATGATTGCTTGGTCTCTCTCGAATGCCTTTTGAGTGTGGGGTCCCATGGAGGCGCTGCTGCGCTTAAATCTGCTGTGCAGTAGGTCCCATTGAACTTGGGCGAACTGCAACAGGGAACTGAAGAATCTTCTCTATTTTTGGTGGAGCTCCGAAATTTTTGTAGACTTGAGTTATGCAGCAGTGGAAGAGGGGGCATTGAATGAACCCTGCACTTGTCTAAATTTTTTATTTGACACTTGCACAACCGCTGTTGGGTGAGTGAATTTAGGGAGGATTGAAGGGAAATGAACAGGGGAGTGGAGAGAAATTCACTCAACGATTGGTGGAAAACAACGGTATATGTAGGAGAAACATGCAATTATATTTTATGCCCTGAGCAGATAACACAAGCCTTCAGAGACTTTGTGCTTCTCACCTACGCCAAGCATTGTTAACTTGGGAAGTTCTACTTCATTGTTTTCTTTCTTCAGTTCCGTTGCTTCTGTCAATGGTTTCTGAAAGATTGGTCAAGAATCTAATAGGCCTAGGACAACACGGAAATTAGGGAATGAGAATGAAATATTGAACTCAAGACAATGCATGAATCATTCATTCAATTGGTGTAACAAAACAAGCTTACATAGGGGGTATTTATACTAAATACTTTTCACCAACCCTGCCCCAGGTGTGACAAGTGTCATGACCCTGTGAGGTGTGACAACCCTGTCAGCAACCCTGCACAGGGTTATGACAAGTGTCATAATCTTGTGAGGTGAGACAAACACCTTAGTAAATTGAACTAGATGACGTGTGAAAGGATCAACCATTGAAACTAGTTAAGGAATAACCCTGCTCATCCCTGATGGTGGAGTGCAGAGAATAAGAAATAAGAACTGGAAATAAGCCCTGATGAGGTACTCATGTACAAAATAAACTTTCAGAAAATGGAGGAAGCCCCCAGATTTGGAGAAATCCATTAAATTTAATAAAACCCACCAAATTTAGCTGAAGTTCCCAGATTTTACCAAATTTTTCAAAAATATTTTTAAAACAAAATTCATTTCCCATGTGTGGAAAAAACAGAATTTCATTCAAACTTGAACGCCAGCCAAAGTTGACTAATTGTAGGTGTGCTACCAAATCTGACCCAATTTTTCAAAATTTTGAAAAAATTGACATTTTCCATGTGCAAAAACCAAAATTTCCAATCAAATTTGGACTCCTAACGAAATTTGACCAACAACCCACGCATGAAAAATGTGCATTTTTTTGATTTATTTTACCTCCAACAATGAATTTGTTGGATTTTCTTTCCCCACAAAAAATATACAGAGGCCCAGAAAAAAAATTCAATTTTTGTCAAAGCACAGGCAATTTGGAGATTTTTGGCTTGAAAACCAGCAGAACTGGGGATTTGGAGATTTTTGAAAAAAATAAATGAAGTTTTTTTTTTAAATTAAAAAAACTTAAAAAAAAAATTCATAGGCTTTACGGCCTGGGTTGGGGCCGAGCCCCTCCCAAAAGGCCTCGGCCTTTGAACGCAGGCCTACGACCTGCTTGTTTTATTTTTTTGGTTTTTAAAAACTTTGTTGTTTTTTATTTTTATTTTGTTTTAAAAACTTTGGTTTAAAAAAAATCGTGGTTTTTCTTTTTTTATATATATTAAACTTTTTTCTTGATATATATATAAATTTTTTATTTTTTAAAAAAGCCTTTTTAATTTTTAAAAAAAATATATATATATAAAAAAATGAGTTGATTTTTTTTTTAAATGTAAAAAAAAGTGAGGTGATTTTTTTTTTTTAAATTTTGATATTTGATATATATTTTTTAAAATACCAAAATAGATATATTTTTTTTTAATTTTTAGTATTTTTGGTAATAATGATTTATTTAATTTTTTTGCCAACAAATACGAAAAAAAAAAAAAAAATTACGAGACCGGTAAAACTAGATTTTTAAGAAAGGAGATCCAAAGGAGTGTTTTAAAAAAAAATTATAATTTGAAGGGGAAAAAAACTTATTTTGGAAAAAACCTTTAAATCCCTCTCCTTCAAACTGTTAGATGCATGCAGAACTACTACGAAAACCACTTGATGAAGGATCCTCTAATGCTCAACTAGAACAAACTGAGAGTAATCCAAGATGTCTGGACATAATGGTGAGCTCCAACGTGCTTCTAAATTCCAAAAAGGAACCTGAAACTGAAACACTCAAAATGAAGCTTTCCTCTGGAATCTAATTATTCTTCTCATGTCTTTCTAATTCTCAGAACCACCCTTACGGATGTAAGAGAAGAGCATATGGACTATAAGAGAAATTCTCATATTATAATCCCTATTAGGGTGCTTTAGATACCTTAACCTGCTCTAGTACCATGAAAGATTGGTCAAGAATCTAATATTCCTAGGACAGCGCGTATATTAGAGAATGAGAATGAAATATTGAACTCAAGGCAATGCATGAATCATTCATTCAATTGGTGTAACAAAAGAAGCTTACATAGGGGGTATTTATACTAAATATCTCTCACCAACCCTGCACAGGATTGTGACAAGTGTCATGACTCTGCGGTGTGACAAACCTCTCACCAACCTTGCATAAGATTGTGACAAGTGTCATAATCCTATGAGGTGAGACAAACACCTAAGTAAACTGAAGTAGATGAGGTGTGAAAGAAATCAACCAGTGGAACTGGTTAGAGAAATAACCCTATTCATCCCTGATGATGGAGCTACACAAGAAATAACCCTATTCCCACCAACAGTTTCTACAAATGCTATTTCTGTCAATCTTTATGCTGCATCTGTCAATGTTTCCTGCAATTGCTATATGGTTTTTTTTTGAAAGACCTCGCAGATTACTAGTGGGTAGGATGGTCTACTGTTTGTTTTAAATGAAATCTAGACCTCACCTAGTTGAAAGCGCTGTTTAACCCTCAACAAGAGAAACATTCATAGTTTTAGTGATTTTCTTTTGCATTATCAATTAAAATAGTTAAAAGTTAGGGTGAAAGTCGCACAGAAAAAAAAATGACCGGGAGAATTTTGAAGATCGCCAGAGACAGAGGCTACGTAAGTTGGCATTCAGCAGGAATTATCTCCCAGGGGAGATCAAACCCAACCCAACCCTTGCAGCCTTCGAAATCCATTGTAAAGAGTGATGGAAAAGATATTGTGAAGAAAGCGCAGAGGAAAAGTAAATATTTGTTTGCCTTCCCCTGCCTAGTATCTCATGTTTTTTATGGCAAGATGGGAGAATTGTTTCACTTGGACAGTCAAAACCCTATTCTTTACGTCTATTTCCCTCAGGGAGGTCTAAGGTTCAATTCTCGGGGCCTTCACTTTCAATATATCACACTATTGCCTTCTTGTTTGCATGTTTAATTTGCTATATGCCTAAAGTTTTAGGATGTCTTTATATGTACTTGCCCTAGTCTTGTATCATTTTAGGTCTTAACATGGACAAATATGATAAAGCCAGTGTTTAGTGTTGATCAATGCATAGTGAGAATGTGATTATTGACATAATCCTGCAATATGAATACTAATATTCTTTTTTGTATTCAGATAATGTGGACAGAGCATTTAGTTACATATCTCTGCACTGTTGAAGTATAAGCCATGGGAGGGAGTGTCATTACTTTTCCCTTTTAGACATTTTTTCTCCAAGGGTTCAAAAAGTTTTACTACAACAATATCTCAGTGTTCTTTATTTTACTTTAAAAACAACAATCTATGTTGGATATTCACCTATTCTTTTTAAACTCGTTCATCTCAGTTATTATTATTATTATTATTATTATTATTATTATTATTATTATTATTATTGAGTGTCAAAGGCTTTTCACAAATAAAGAGACATTCAATTTATGGGTCAAATTCTTATATGGAAGCATAATGTCCTTGTTTTCACTGGTAAAGTCAATAGGAGAATTGTTAGAAATAATAGTTTAAACAACCCTTACAAGTTTAGGATCCTTCATATTTGCTTCATACCATCTATAGGGATCGTGTCCCAATTTAGTCAAAAAATTTATTTTAGAACTCCATTTTCTGTTACTACATTATTGCCAAGTCCTTGGTTTTCAATATTGGTTGCACATTATATTTTTTTCCTTGTCCTTTTTTTCAGTTCCAATCAGGTATTTTCTTATCATTTTGATTCCAATTTGCTCTTTCCATCAGATTATTCTCCCTTTCTTCCACTATATTATATACCTGAGAAAATTTCCAAGTTTTCCATTTGAATTGATAGTGTATAATTGACATTAATCCAATATTCACTAGAATCATGTGCAAACGAAACTCCCTAGATCTTATCCTTTCATAAAGTGTAGAGCACTCTGTTTCCAAGGCATTTTCCTAGTTGTATGGATAAGGGTATGAATCATAATAGCGTTCTGGCTTTATTTTCTGATATGGCTATGTATTATGTATAGAATTATATGAAAATAAATGTGCAAAACATACAGTGAACATTCATACCAATTTTCAAAATTAATAAATTAAGAAAGTAACATGTATGGATGAGAAATTAAGAACCTTATTTTCAAAATTGCCATCACATCTTCACAACTAGAATGAACATATCACATAACCAGGTTGTGTTAGAGGCCACAGGACCGTTCAATCTTTAACTAGGACAAAACAAACAAAGCTTTCTGTGCCACACGATACTTTATTCTTCTTTATTTGGTAAGCTTTATGTCATTGTGACTAGAAGTGCTTATATTTGTAGAAGCTTTTTTTCAGAATTTTATCACATCATTTTCAGAATTTCATCGCAATATGATGATTAGGATCAAAATATCATGCCAAACTGCTTTATGCTTTAAATATTGAACCAAGAAAAGGCAAAACAAAACTTTTTGACTTACACAATAGTTTTTTGTTCTTTAAAATTTATAGGCTTTGCGTCATTGTCTTTTGTGTTTTATTTTTCCTTGGAGCACTTGGGTTACAAAAGCATCTTCTTGTAAGCCCTAGGATGAGAACCTTATTTTTTGAATTTTTTTTTAAAATTTACATTATGTTCGTCATATTTATACATGCAATGTGTCACTTTTTAAAATTTAAACACATTTCTTTATTGTAGGCACAAATATTGTACTTTTAATTTCTCATGGATAAAGGTGTGCATCACCCAACCCCTACAAAGGGTGGATTTATGAGGTATTTTGAATTACTATCACAAGATGAATCCCCTGATGAGGTGCACTTCATAAATGATTATAGTTTCCCTGAATTTGTTCCAAGCACACGAGGGGACAATGAAGAGTGGTCATACCTATTGCACAAAATTCATTTGTCACAGAATCCAACCACTCCCTAAAATCTACACTGCTTTTTGAATCTGCTCCTTTCAATCTAGAAGAAATAGGCATGAAGCACTTGATGTTCTTGAAATTCCATCTTGTGACCGACCAATAAAGACTAGAGTTCATTGGAGTATTTCTGATACTTTTGTTCTAATTGATGCAAAACATAATGAAAGAGATACACAATCAAATGGCGGTGCAATGAAAAGGGCTATATCATCTACTGCAAAATGAAAAGAAGTGCATAATTATTGCTCTACTCATGGTGTTGATTGTACTGCAAACCAATGTCGAGGTTGATGGGAACATATTTTCCCAGATTTTAAAAGAATCTATGATTATGAATTACATATTCCATCTAGTCATGATAGATATTGGAACATGACAACCCGTAAAAAAGTTTATAAAAAACTTCCTAGTAATTATGTGAAAGAACTTTTTGATACAATGGAAGTGAAATTTGGCTCTGATCATGCAATAAATCCCAATTTATTCTTTTGACAATAGTTAAGTATTTGGAGATGATTCTTATTCACCAAATGAAAATGCTGAAGGTAAAGAATTTTTTGAACCAAGTGAAGACTCTTACTGAAGAGGACAAACAATCTACTGAAAAAAAACAGAAATCAACAAGCAAAACAACTACTATAAAGGATAATTTCGTAGAGAACAATAAGCAGGGAATTTCTACCTTGCGGTTGGTTGAAGAGGGGCATATGAAACACCATGAAATTGACTGTGATTTGATTGAAGAGAGACACATAAAGGATTGTTCTTTATCTGAACAACGTATGGAAAAGGAAAATGCAAATGAAGAGAAATTGATAAAAATTGAAGAGCAAAAAATAAATGTCCAATTGAATTTAATATCAGCTTTAAATACTATTGGACAAGCAATGATGAAGATTAATGAATCTTTGTGAAATGAGAGGTGACCCTCATAGTTGTGCTACTCATGCTTGTTTCGAACCAAGTAGATGCTCATCTGGTTTATTATTTCTTATATGTACTCTCAATGAACTTACTAATAAAAGTTTGTGATCATAAATATCCAATTTCTACTTACTACTGTAATCGCATTAAAGAGGTCAAGTTTTTTGCTTTGTAATCATTCAAATTTATCAAGACTTCAATAATCCAAATATCTTGTAGTATTTATCAGGTTAATGTCAAACTTTCTTGTTTATTCATTGATCCCCTTGTTACAACTATATTTATTCTATTGCCACTTGTTCCTTTCATAATATAATTGTCAACATTTGCTCTGATCTCATGCTTGTCATTTCTAATAATAGTGAGGATGTGAATAAATAATCAATCTTGATAGTGTTGAAATGGCCCATTTTTTGTCAATCTTATGTATTTTTTTCTTCCTCTGTATTAGGTGGCTTCTTATAAGACTTTGACTTTTCAATAGTAATATCCTTAAAGCATCATTTATTTGCTTCAAGAATGTCTTCATGTCTAAAGGTAGCAGTGGATTGCTACCTCACTTTCTCTGCATTATTTCTTATAACTTATTCATATTTTGCACATGTTTGATTTGAGTATTGTTCTGTGTTGGGTAAAATAAATGCAATTACAGGGAGAGTGCAACGTTAGGATACTGCAGTATATCTTTGTTCAATATTCTCTATGCACTATTTATCTGATCCGTATATCGTGAAACTTCGCTGAACTTCGAAAATTTTGATTAATGTGAGAACAATTTACTTTAAGCTTGAAGAAATGGTTATTTTGTTACACTAAATTTGGATAATTTGATCCAATCTTTGAGTTGGATTAATGACATACAGAAAGCAAAACAATGAGTGTAATTCAGTTCAAACAAACACAAATCTAGAATATAAACATTTGCTTTTGATCAAAAAAGTGGGCAGGAGTACTTCATATTTTTGAAAAATGTTCACAAGAAAATAATACTGAAGATGTAACATTAAAGGAAGTCGCCAAGCTATATAGATCGTAATTGATAAAAAATAACAAAATAGAAAAGGAGTCTTCTGATTGTGATATAACTATTAAAATGGATGTATGTATTTTGAGTGCCTTAAATTCATATCCCACCAATAAATAGAAATAGCTACATTAGAGAGGATGCCAAATTGTATGTACGGAAGACATAGCTCTGATTTTGTTCATAATTGTGTCTGTTGATCATTTGCTTTCCCTTTCGTTTCAATGAATGGCAGTGAAAACACATATTACTTGAATGAATGGCAGTGAAATCCAACTGCATGTAGATGGGTATGCAGAGCCTTGATAGGGTTTGTAAGTTTGATAGGAGATATATGAGTCACTCATGTAGAACTATGCATATTGTAATGTTGTTACTGATCTAGAGCAATGGAAGAATCTTTGATTTTGTTCATAATTGTGTCTATTGATTATTTGCTTTCCCTTTAATTTGAATTACTTTCCCTGCCTTTCAATTCTGTAATGTGTTGTATTCTGCTTTGCTTCCTGGTTTAATAATTTTGTAATAAACCTTGGTATGTGCTGCAAATAAGTCTTTGTTTCACTCTAGACTACAACCTAAGTATGTTCTTGGAATGCAGCCAAGGAAAACCTAACACTTTGTTTCAAGTCAGAGCCCTGAAAAACAATCATAAGCATAGTTATGAGACTCTTTGAATCTTCATAAAACTCCAAAACAAGCCAAAATGAATCCAATCCCCAAGTCTCTCTGAGTTTCAACAAGAGTTTCCTAGTCCAAGTATGAGACTCGGCCACCTAAAACATAGAAAAAATGTATTTAGCTTGGCATATCAGTCTTGCCAAGTCCTAGTCTTGTGACTACGGTCACTATTACATTACGACATTAAGAAACAATTTTGCAATTTATAACCAAAGTAGAGGCAACGGATTAATTAATCAAGGAGGCAAGAAAAGTATGCTTCTTAAAATATTCTAGTAAGAACAATGATCAATGGATGTATGTATTTTGAGTGCCTTACATTCCTTCTATGTCTTGATGATTTGCATGATTATAGAAACAGCCTCCTCACCCAACTTCCTAACCTTAAAATTTCCTAGCAGATGGTATGTACCTTAAAAACAATATTAGAGATAAAATACAATGAGTTTAGTGCCCTGTATAAGAAAAGGGCTTAAAAAACATGTTAATGAGCACTATTCAATACTTGAAAAACATTACGCCCAAAGATGTTATAAAGCTTGAACGCATTTACCTGCTTCCAGGGATCCCTGCAAATTTGGTAGCTTCGAACAATGTTTGTTGGAGAACCATGCTAATATTTCTCGTTCTCTTTTTGTTTTCACGTATATTAGTAATAACATCCCATACCATGCTAATCTTTAATCTTGTGGGTAATTTGTGATGTTGCCTTGACCTATTTTTGGTCATCCGTGGACATGAATATAATTTGTTTTTTTCTTTAATGTACTTAGGTAGAGATTGGCATGATGGACTATGCTTCTATAATTTGGTTGTTTGAATATATATATATATATGTGTGTGTGTGTGTGTGTGTGTGTGTGTGTGTGTGTGTGTTTTGAAACTTTGAGTTGATGATCACATAATTGAATATAACTATTTTTTTCTGTAGGGAAGACTACATATTTCACGATATTTATATTCCATTTTGAAGGGGGATTTTTTCAATAGTGCAATGGATTCTCATGTAAAATAAAAGTACTCCTAGTATGTGTGTCAGTTACTATTTAATTAGCATTGTAAATTTGGTATGATCTACAAGATTCGACTCATATTCGGCGTATATCAAAGAGACATAAGAGAGAGTCATTTGACACACCACAACCTAACAATGCAAGAGGAAGAAGACATGGATATGGAGATTCAAACAATCAATGGCCAACAAGAAAATCTAATTGTTGAAACAGATTTATCAGTTTCTGAATGGAAAGGTAGGGTTTAAGGAGAATGGTATATAAAACCACGTTCTTTGCATTGTTGGAACCACTACATATTTGAAGTTAAATGTGATGATCAATGCTTTCGCAGCATATTTAGGTTGCCTTATGAATTGTTTGAATCAATTTATGAATCTTTGCATGAAGACCTTAGTCAAGGTGACATACCTATTTCATTCGCTACTTCTATAAAGAGTAGGGTGTTTCCTATTGAAAATCAAGTAGCAATTGCATTTCTCTGACTATCCTCTGACATGACAATGATTAACATTAGTGAACTTTTTGGTTGTGGAAAGTCAACCATTTTATGAACTGTGAATAAGTCTATTAATGCAATGCAACACTAATTTCATAGGTATGTCCAATAGCCAAACAACCAATCGGATCTTAAAATTTTAAAGGAAGGCTTTCGCCAAAGACAAGGCTTTGTGAATTGTTGTGGGGCTATAGATGTAACTCACATTCAATTCTGACTTTCAGTCAATGAGTGTTCAGCGGATTGGTATGATGGAGATCACAACTACAACATGTCATTACAAGCCAATGTTGATAGCAATATGCATTTTACATATGTTTTCAATGGATGACTTAGTTCTGTTAATGATGCTAGACTACTACAAAATTCTGTTTTCTTCAAATTGTGTGAAGGTAGACATAGGTTAAATGGACATTCAGTTTCCATTAGTCCTTCATGCATAAGATAGTATTTTATAGGTGATGGGGGATATCTTTTATTGGCGAATAGTCAAAGGGAATTTAACTTCAAGCTGTCGTCAACACTTATTATTGTCGAGTGTGCATTTGGAAGGTTAAAGAACACAGAGAATCCTACAATCCATAATTTGTTAGACTAATTTGTAAATGTTCCCAAAAACTATACTTGTGTGTTCCATATTGCATAATATGATGTTAACAATGGAAGATGAAGTTGATGGCACTGAATTTGCTGCTGAGCATACAATGTACATATCAATGAAGTGGAAGGGGATTCAACTGCAACAATAACTTGACAAACAATGTACATATCAATGAAGTGGGAGTGGATCCAATTGCATAATATGATGTTAACAATAATGGAAGATGAAGTTGATGGCATTGAATTTGCTGTTGAGCATACAAACAATGTACATATCAATGAAGTGAGAGTGGATTTTGTGATTGGTGATAGCAATGTTATATGTGCAAGGTATGAATCTTAAAGTTGTTATTTTTTATTCCGTTCAATACTTTCTTTAAATGCATTTAGTTTAGCTACTAACTACATATTTATGTTTTTGCAGAGATGATTTGTAGTTGGAAGATATCAATCTTCCATTGGCATTTTCGAAGATAAACTATAATGGTTTACACACATCATATTTATGTGGATCCAAAATATTGTTTTTCTCCAGATTTGTTCACTATGATAATTTTTTTTTTTAAAAAGGAAATGGTGTATTCAAAGTTTTTAGTGGAGGGATACTATGTTGAACTACTTTTACTTACATTATGTTGAAATGATTCTACTTACAAAATTTTGAATGAAGTCTACTTTGCAAAGATTTGCATGTGAGCTAATTTAATGCATACGTTTGTCCAAGGTTAACTATTTAAGAGTGCACTCAGACTTTGATAAAAAGGTTGACTAAAAGATGATGTGATAATTTTTAAAATTTGTATTAATCAATCTATACTGACCAAAGTTAAAATTTATGTTTGGGCAAAGGACTGTCATACCCTGTTGTGGGAGATAATAACACAGACCCCCTTTATAATTCCTATTGAGGCACCCATGGCACCTACAAATGTTATTCTGACTTATTATTATAGTCCCCCACTTCAATGTTATTTGAAAAAAAAAACAAGCCCCATTCTAGGAGTTGATATATATGTGACAAATTCTGAGGCCTAAATATCTTCCCAAAAAACATGTTTTCAAGACTGAAATCTTGAAAATTATATTTGTTCTAAATATTTCAAAAATTTACAAGATAGGACACATTGAAGAATCTTAGCTCTGCTTCTGCTAAAAAAAAATTAAAACTAAAAACCGTCGTAATTTTTAAATCAGAAATCACAGAGATTTGAATCCACTAATAAAACTCACCATCTAGGACACCCATATATGGATGCAAATGCTAGCTAAATATGAGTGTTACTAGACATTTTTATTAAAGTCAACCAAATATCGGCTAAAATAAACAAACCTTGACAATTACTTGCATTGACTCCATGAAAAGAAATTGTATATATTTAAAGCCAATAGTAGTTTTGTACATATTGCTATAAATCCTGACCAGAGTATGAATTATTACTAGTAGACTTATCTGTGAGGCCTCGTCTTGATACAATACTTCACTTCTACTTCTGTCATAAGGCTAAAATATTTAAAATCATGGGCAACCTACCAATTCATATAACATTTTGAAGAAAGCCAAAAAGATGCATTTACTTTGCCATGAAAAAATTAACACTGATAAAGCCACTCGGATAAATGCTTTTGAAGGAATGTATTGTTGAAATTGCTACAAGCAGCCATATCTGCTGGAACCTTAACCAGTATCTTTGCCTTATCAAAACTCAGCATATACATGCCCTTTTGATACATCAAAATGAAAAGAACATTTTCAGGCATTGTAGACTAATAAATATATTTATCCAGTCCTTATAGACAGCATATTCAGGATCCACTCAGATCCTCAGATATGTTCTTCTGGAGCTCACAAGATGCTTTTGTTTAGATCATCAATAATTTCCTGGGAAAATCAAATAGTAGATCTAAACTAGTTAGCAACCTATGGCGATACTTTGTATAATGATCTGAAAAAATTATTTTACATTGGGAGATTGCTTTTATTCAGAAAAGCTAAACAGGTCCTTATGTTCAGTATAACACAACAGTTCTAAGAAAATTAATAGCTTGCACTAAACTGAGGAAATATTTTAAAATGGGGGCTTAAAATTTAAAGTCTGCCTTGCACCTTATACTAACGAATCATGAACAAATACAAAAGACTACAACGCCTATAGCTTCAACTCAAGTTTTGTCCTTTTCTTGAATCGTTTGAAGAAAGAATACACCCAGGTGGAAGGTGGAACATCGGTGGGAGTTGATGAGATGATGGGGAAGAGTTTCGAGGACAGGGATCTTCTTTCATATAAGCTCGATACCTTACATTTTGGGGGGATTCGGAGGAGGAAAAAAGGGAATAGAAGACCATAATGCTTTGCTGGTCAAATTTTCTTGTTCTGAATGTGAATGATGACTGCCAATTGAAGGCAATGGTCTGTGTGTAGACCAATAGGTGTTTGGATTACTTCTTCCTGTATTTCACTAAGCTCGATAGTGGCATGATTTTGCTTGTAACCTGTTGCGATTTAATGGAATAAATAATTAATGTTACATGTCAATGAACTAAGTCGTCGTTAGGTAGTTTTGAATGTGATGTTGATGATTAAGTTTCGCTTCCCATTTTGAAGTCGAATAAGATCGCACGAATAATTATGGTTTTAACCCAAACTAATTTTAACATTTATTTTGGAAAGAGTTATAGATGTGGAGGAACAGGATGTGGATAAAGTCAGTTTTATCGAACTGAATACCCACCCAAAAACTGCTTTATCAGACCCGAATAGTTTTCAAAAACACGAATTCGGGCTGTCGTCTTTCGTTTGTGGCCATATTTTCAGGCATACCATTGTAAGCAAAGATGGAGTCAGCGTCGAGGAGAGGAATATTAAGCTTCATATGAATCGTGACCAAATAGGTGAAACCAAAGGAAAACGAATAAACTTTAACAAGAAATGTAGCAAGGATTACTATCAGAGATTTTAAGCTTCCACAGTCCATTATGGTTGAAACATAATGTGTATGCCTTCTGGATAAATGTGTTGCAATTTTTAGTGCTCTGTACATTGTTGTGAATGAAGGATCCTTAAAAACCTGAACTTTTTTTATTCAAAATTTTTAGAATTACATGGAACCACACTCATGCTAAAATGTTTCTAAAATATCTCAACAGCACCCGCTAAGATATTTTAGGAATAGCAGCCCATGGGACCACTAGGTAAGGGGGCATGGGGAAACAGAAAAAGGTGACATCTACAAAAATCTTAGGAATAGTAGGTAACCGGCATGGGACCAGGCAGCGGGTACGTGCGCCCATGGAAAATGGGGCGAAAGAATAAAATTTCAATAGGATCGCCCATGCATCCTCAGATCCTTCCAATTTTAAATGGAAGGATAAAACTCATTTCCGTAGGGAGATGATAGTTAAACCAGTCATCTTGAACACTAGCACACACGGAGCTGAATTTCCTTTTCATTTCATGTTTTTTGGTTGTATTTTTTTTTGGCAGTAAATGCCTTTGATGTGCTTCCATGAGTGCAGGTTGGTCTATTTTCTGTTTCAAACAATGTAAGGAAGTTTGGGTTTAGTGCAAGTCATCTGAAAAGGGAAAATTATGTGCGAGTTCAGGTTGGACGCCCTACTTTCGACGAGTTCTTGAAGAAATATATTACAAACTTCAAGTTTCAATCCATTGACACACACACATTCTTAAGACTTTTTGAAGAAGAATCTGCTAGGCATAGAGATGGAAATTGATTTGGATGTTTGGTTACATGGCACTGGCAACATAATCCAATGGAAATATGCTTCAGAGAGATGGCATACATACTCTGAAACAAATTAATGATTTGTGTTTCCCTGGGTTTAATTTTTTATTTCCTTGCCTCAATCTTTGCACTGTGACATTTGTATATTTGCAAAACAAAATTTATTCCTTATCCTAGGGTTACTCCAATCACACTTGTGACATATGAAATTTAAGGAAAACAATGTGATGTTAAGGCCCTATTTTAAGGATTAACAAGGCACAAACACCCATCTAATTATCATGGTCCTAAGGGTGTGAACCACAATATAAATAATGTCAAAAGTAGTAAAATCTATAAATAAAAATAACTTAAAAAATGAATAAACCCAAGGTCATCTACCAAAAGTGATCCATAAGAAATGCTAGCTTCAAATAATGATAAATGCTATAATGATTGCTTGATCTCTCTTGAATGCCTTTGAGTGCTAAATAAATTCATTTTGAATGATTGCTAGATATTATGTTTCCTTAGCATTAAATGAACTACAATGCTTGTGTATTTATAGACAACTGAATTCAGATATGGACCAATAGGCATACAAACTAACATCTAACAACTAAAAGTGAAAATGACAATAAAAGGGGATGAGTGCACCTTGACTATATGGAGACTAAAAGAAGGGCCCAAAAGCATTAGGGATGCTACTGACAAGTGTTAGGAGCATTAGGGATGCTTTGGACACACTTTGAAACATGAGAGAGAAGGCAGGGGCGGGGAGGAGGTGAGAGAGAGAAAGAGAGGAAGCCTTGAAGCCTTGAGAAGTAGGGCCTTGTTTTAATGATTAACAAGGCTCAAACACCATCTATTTATCAATTTCTTAAGGGTATGAGCCACAATATAGATAATTTAAAAAACAATAAATTCAAACGATGTAAGAAATGAGTAAACCCAAGGTTGTCTACCAAAAGTGATCCACATGAAATGCTAGCTTCAAATAATAATAAATGCTCAAATGATTGCTTGATCCCTCTCGAATGCCTTTGAGTGCTCAATAAATTGTTTTTGAATGATTGCTAGATATTGTGTTTGCATAGTGTTAAATGAAGTACAATACTTGTGTATTTATAGATAATTGAATTCAGATATGGACCAATAGGCATACAAAATGACATTTAACAACTAAAAGTGAAAAAGATGATACAAAGGGCATGAGTGCACCTTGACTATATGGAGACCAAAAGAAGGGCTGCATTAGGGATGCTTTGGACAGACCTTGAAACATGAGAGAGAAAAGAGTAGAGAGAGGAAGCATTGAAGCCTTGAGAAGTAGGGACATGTTTTAATGATTAACAAAGCTCAAACACCATCTAATTATCAGTTCTCTAAGGGTGTGAGCTGCAATATAGATGTAGATGATATTTATGGATTATATAACACTTTAGACTTGTACACTTGACAAACTCGGACCTTGGTTGTCCCTCCTAGTTTTAGACCTTTCCTGCTTCCACAAGTTTCATATCTGCACTATCTTGTGCCTCTTGGCCTATATCTCTTAGTCTGACTATTCTGTTGATGACCATGCCTTTTATCTTGCCAAAAATACTTAAAATGTACTTATCTTCCATCTTTGCAAGTTTTGAGCATGTACCTACTTCCCTACTCTCTTGACACTAACATCCGAGACAAACACTAGCGTCAATGTTAATGTCCTGACTTGACACAAGTGGCCAATGCTCTAAACTCATTTATTTTACAAATGAAGCGTATCCTAATGGTCGGCCTAAGTGCTTTAATGCGAGTTATTTATCCAAAGAGATTGATATAAACACAAGATCAAACCTCATTCATTCTTCACCTAACAAAGACCAAAAGAGACCAAGGTAAATTATCAAAAGTACTCTATCAAGCATTCAATTGAACAAAGCTTCCTTATTTCCATACTAGTCATAGGTACAACACATCTACAGATTTGAAGTACTAAAGGATCAACCCAAAAGCTCGATTTGCTAAGTTACAAGCTAGGTCACTATTATACTTGCTTTGTACATATTGTATGATTCACACATAAGTCAACACATAGGGGAGAACTACATCAATCTGAGGCCCTCTTAGGAGTATTGGCTATGTAGACAACACTCACTAATAGAAGGGTATTTGGGGTCAACTCGACACCGTGTGTCGACTAACCTATTTTACCCCAAGGTCACAATGAAGATGAATAACTAGAGTTTTAAAAATTCATGAGAAGTGATAGTCCATGACCTAGATTTGAATGCACCAAAGTGAATACAAAGACAAACCTAGAAGCATTCTAGTGGTCGCATCCTTTTCTAGTAGGTATTTCGTACATGACACTTACATCTAACTCAGACAATAACATCAATGTAACCATCTTAGGTTGAAATTAGGGTCCAAAGCTTCAGAAATGTCAGATCTAGAATTTGATGACTATTCAAGAATCTCTTGATAGACTACTTTCTGCTTGTTCCAGATCCAATACTATGTTATCACCAGAACTAGTTAAGTATATTACTTCTTTGTCATTCTCATTCATAGCTTAGCTATACTTTTTATATGTAGCATATTCTCAACATAATAAATTCAATGTATGTTTATATCTGAACTTAGTATTTAATTGGCCTATTGTAGATTTGATTATCACCCTTGTGCATTATCATTTCTATATTCTTAACTCTATTAACATGAAGTGTAGGATTTTTCAATCCAATTTAAAGTTAAACATTTGGTGAACCTGATATTGAATCCATAGGCTATTATGACATGTTTATGCCGATTGATTATGTTTTAATTTAAGAACTTCCTTTAAGTGTCTTACCTTACTATTGTCATGCTTGTTAGAGCATTTGAATATGCTCCTTTACTTATGGCCTCCGTGTTTATGTATGCTTTCATCGACATTTGCATATGTCACTGTTTGGTGTATGGACATTTGAATATTTCATCCTTGTTTTTATGGATATTTGACTAAGTCAAGTCCTTTCGATTGTGTAATATTTGAACATGCCCATTGTTTGTGGTCTCTTTTGACCATCATATTTTGATTTGATTTTGAGTGCTCTTGTGTGTGTGCTTATTGAGTTTATACCGTTACTATCTAGACATTGTCATGATCCTTATCATGTATATTAGGCCTTTACGTGATCAAATTGGTTTTATGTGCTTCAATGCTATATCTACCTAGACATGTTCATTCTATATGCTACATGGTTACACTCACAAATTATACAATTGTCTTATCCTTTTAAGGTGAGGTAACTACCGGTTCCTATCTTTCATCACCTCAAAGGGGGTGGAGGGGTGACATATTAATTGGGGGCATGTCATAGAGACATGTTCTTCATACTTGACACGATTTTTAGATTCATTGGCGACATGCTTTGGAAGAATGTTCTCCAAATTCATTTAGTATATGGAACTTATATCAATTTTTAGATTCAGTTGAGGCATGTCATATAGGCATGACTTCCACACATTCATAATTTGCAGATTCAGTGGGGGCATACTTTGGAATCATGTTCTTGACATCTATTCAGTATTCAACATTTACAGATTACAATGGAAACATGTTTTGAAAATATGTTCTCTACATTGGTACTTATATAAGTTTGTATATTTCTCCATATATAATGGAGGCATGTTTTGGACGCATGTTCTCCATATTTACACAGTTTTTTGAATTGACCAAAACACATAATTATATGATTCAGATTAATAGTTTTGGTAGAATTCTATACATTGATACCATTGTTATACATAGTTTTAACATGAGACATATCTAAGATGTATATGATATAAAATGTGTGTCTAATATTATAAAATATAAATCAGTTTTAGATTTCAGAATACTATTTGGGACTGTCACCACCGACTAGTTAGAATTTTATGAACTATATTGAGCCAATCTACTGTAGAAGTTAGTTCACCTTTTGGTATGGTTGAGGTGATAAAATCACTCAATCTTGCCAAGTTTTTAGGTTTGACTTGATAGTATCATCCAACCTTACTAGTTTGACAGTGTGGGTGACTTGATTCACTCACACTTACTAGGTTACAAGTTCATTGGGTTGCACAATTGAGTTAATCTCAACTTCAAGGTGGCAACTCAATTTTGCTCCAAAGTTGGGGGCATGTGCCTTCCAATCTCTCTCTATCTCCTTGAATATATGCACTTTCAATATTTATCTATATTTGTTATAAACTTAGTTTTAGAGCTTTACAATGATATATATTTTTTCAAATCAACTTGCCAATAGGCAAGACAGTTACATTCACAGATATGTGTACTCCTAAACCTTGCTTTTTCAATTTAAATTTATTTTAATTACTTTCAATTTTATATTGTATGCATTGATTATATACTGTAACATGTTTTTGGTTGCAGGTTAGTCATAAATAAATCACTTAAGTTGGGCACAGACAAAGACAAGGTATGTTACACACACCCAAGTATGCATTACTTTTTTTTAAACTAGAAATTTTATTACTAAATTAAAGGGGGGAAAATGTAGACAATATTTATGGATTATATAACACATCAGTCTTGTACACTTGACAAACTCAAACCTTGATTTTTCCTTCTAGTTTTGGACCTTTTCCACTTCCACAAGTATCATATCTACTATATCTTGTGCCTTTTGGCCTATATTTCTTAGTCCAACCAGTCTTATGTTGATGACCTAGGCCTTCTATCTTTCTCACAATGTTTACATTATACTTATCTTCCATCTCTGCAAGTTTTGAACCTGCACCTACTTTCTTGTTCTCTAGACACTAACATCTAAAACATATACTAGCATCAACATTAGTTTCTTGACCTGATACAAGTGTCTAGTGCCCTAAAGTCATCTATTTTGTAAATGAAATATATCCTAATGGTTGTCTTAAATGCTTTAATGTGAGTTATTTATCCAAAGAAATTGATATAAATACAAGATCAACTCTCATTCATTTCTCACCTAACAAACACCAAAAGAGATCAAGAAAACTTATCAAAAACACTCTATTAAACATTTAATTAAACAAAGATTTCATATTTCCATATCAGTCATAGGTACACCACATCTACAGGTTTGAAGCATTAAAGGATTAACCCAAGAGCTCGTTTTTCCAAGTTGTGACATGAATGATGAACACCCCGATGGACATGCTCATCATCTCTGATAATTCTATCCCTGTACTAAAATATAAGCATGATCAATGTCTTCTCAACTACATCAATCTACATAAGGTCTCACATAAAAACCCATCTAGTGATTATCACATATTATGTATGCCACATCTCCTTAATGCCCTATGACACTAACAAACCTTTATTTAACACTATTGGTGCTATCAACTCAGGTCTACCAACTTGTGCAATCATTGATCACTGATTAAATGCCATGTAGTCTCATCCTCCTATCAGGTGAGAAGTCCTTACAGCTAAAAAACCATTCAAACAACTATGTTTGCCCCTCATCAATGATACTATAAAAAAAAATTGAATAAAAAACAACAAAATCCAAGTCAATATCACTACTATAACAAAACCCTATCTTTGAGTTATCAACTTGCTCAAAATGGGTGTAACTCTATGTACTCAAAATATGGAGTCAGGGCCATCTAGACGACTTACCTCAACCATGTAGGAAGCTTCTTAATTAGATGATGTGTTAGAATAGCCAGTGTAACTAGAGTAACCAGAAGAAGCTCCACTAGAGTGAGCAATATAATGTGTTTATGCCTTCCTTATATACTTGTGTTTTTTATTTTTAGGACATACATTTTCAAGGTATCCAATACCACCACAATTATAGTAGTATGGTTATCTTCTGTGTGTGTTAGAACTAGAAGATGAGGAAGAGTTACTTGAGTAACCATAAGACCTAGAAGAATGATTATGCTTGTGCCAATTTTTGTATTTGGAATATTAATGAAGAATACCTTGGAGAATGTTTTTGAAAATGCTTAGTTTTCTCATGTCTCTTCTCTATCATGTGTCTTCATGTCTTTGTATAGTAAACATCTTCTGTAGACTTATTCTTCTTCTTATTTATAAACTATCACTCATGTTGAATGAATAATTCACAAATGTAATCAAATGCTATGTTATTGAGCTGAAAAATTTCTAAAAAATTTATATAATTAGAACTGAGTCCATTCAACATGATGGAGATGATCATATCATCATCTATTTCCCACATGTAGTAGTTTATTCTTGTTTCAGAGTTTTCATCCTAGAAATGTATTTGGATATATCTTTAACATCTTTTAGTTTATTATCCAATAGTTGCATGAGGAGATCAATTTTATTATATGCAGGTTGTTTGTTATACAAATATTTCAAGGTTTTCTAAGCCTTCCAAGATTCAATTTTAATAGTCTCAATGTGAATAATAACTTGTGTAGAAAAAGAAAACTTAAATAATGCAAGTGCATGCTTATCACATTTTGAAAATTTAATTAGTTTTATAGCATCAGTAGGAGGTATAGTTTATTTTTTGTCTATTTTTCATAAGTAATTAAAAACTAAGATGTTTTCTATATTCATGCTCAATTTTTTAAAATTATTAAGCATTAGTCTCCTAGTTTTTGAGATTAGACTTATGATTTTTGGCCATAATGAAAAACACACAAATATCATGACAAGAAAAAAATGAAATACTACTTTGGGGCTTTGCCTTCACCCTCTAGTAGATTCGTGATATAATGCTTGGATCTCGAGACCTATCAGTCTTTACACACAAAATTCATAAAAGTAAAAAAAAATACACCCTTGTGTCTCCCTTTTACTAAAATTAGAATATTCTTTTGAAGATTCTCATTTTGAAAAAAGAAAACATATTTGAATTTTGACCAAAAAGCTGGTTTGGTAGGTTTTGAACATTGAACCTCTTTTTTGCAAGTGTTTTACAAAACATGCATAACCAACTCCTCTATAAGCCTCTGTGAGACATAATGAGGATACCTTATATATAAATTATACTTTTTTGAGTTTTCAAAAATAAAAAAAATATATGTGCATGCAAAAATGCATTCACCTATGAAAATTTCAATGTAAAAACTGAAAGCACATATTCACTCTTGTGGGGCCCATTTTAACAAAGCAAACTTTGAAAATAAAGTTTTCAAGCACATCATAAGATTATTTTTGCCATACCTCTTATCATCATGTCCTCTATCATTCTAGGGCTATAAAAATGCATTGGAACTAGTTTTAATGCTCATAAATTCATGAAAATATGATTTTATAGCATGCACATGCTGTAAAACATATCTTCAACATAAATAAATGGATATTTAGGCATTCAACAACATATAAAAGGGAATTTGGGCTATAAAACTTCTAATTTGTGATTTTGGGTCGTATTGTTCCATATAATTTGCTTTTTGTGTTGAGTTTTTGATATTGGAGGTTGTACAAATGCTCCAATATTATACAAAATGTATTTTGGATTAAGTGAAATAATTTGAATGTCATATAAATGACTTGAAATAGATTAAATGTTGTACAATTGTGTTGTCCCCCAAAAATATCACTCATTTTTGGGACAATATTTGAACTATTTTGGTCCTACAAACCAAAATTATCTCTTCCTTTTTCAAATTTTGTCCTGGGCACTCAAATTCCTCATTTTTTCAATCTTCTCAAAAATCTACGGACTCTACATGCTTAAATCTACGGACTCTGCAAGCTTGAATCTACGAAATTAGTTAGGAAGAGAAATCTACGGACTTTGTAGGCCAAGTTCAACGGGCTTCATAGGTTGATTTCTACGGACTCTTTCAAGGTTAAAGAAAACTACAGACTTGGTTTCTATGGACTCTGCAGGCATGTTCATTTATACAGGTTCAAAGGCTTCTACAGGCAGGTTCAACCAAAAGAATCAGTTTCTAACACTTGGTCATTTTCAAGATTGGTTCAGTGCCTTGGTTCAAACAAAATTTTTTATCAACAAACATCAGCAGCAAGTTCAACATCTTTGGGTTCAACGTTTGATTCAATGCTTTCGGTTCAACGGCGGGTTCAATCAAATGAATGGTTTAATGGCTTGGTTCAACCAAGCGGTTCAACGCTTTGTTTCACTTAGTTGGTTCATCCGCTTTGTTTCAACGCTTTGGTTCATCCTTTGGTTCAATTAAACGGTTCGTCAATCGGTTCAAGGCTTCGTTTGAACCGTTGAACCAAAAGTTGGTTCAATGGTTGGTTCAAACAAATGTTTCAAAGGCTTGGTTCATCGGCTTGAACCATTTTGGTTCAAAGCCTTGGTTCAAACAAATGGTTCAAAGCCTTGGTTCAACGTTTAGTTCAATCAAACGGTTCAAAGCCTTGGTTCAACGAAGCGGTTCACTGTGACGGTTCAAAGGAGTGGTTCAAATGTAAAAGTTCAAGAGAGCTTCCCGAAGGACAAGTGTCCTTGCGGAGGGCACTTGGTCAACAAAAATACCCTTCGAAAGAGTCATTTTTGAAGAAGGCCAAAAAGGTAAATTCTTTCAAAAATTATGTTTAAGGCAGACAGTCATAATTCTTTTAGACTTTTGTCTGAAGGAATTCCTTCGGGCAAAAAGTCCAAAAGAATTCAAGAAGCAGGAAAATGAAACAATTTCCATGGACTTTTTGTCTGCGGGAAATTTCTGCAGGCTTTTTGTCCGCTGGAATTTGCCCACAGAGAAAGCCTGGGGAAAATACCCACAAAAATAGTCTACATGAAAGCTGCAAAAGGCCGCTGAAGGACCCCGAAGGGCAGGTGCCCTTACGGGGGACTCTCGGCTGCCAATTTGAAGAATACTTCCCCGAAGCTGAAGGGTCACCTGAATAAGCTTGAAGGCCATTCAAAGACCACCCAAAGGGTAGATACCCTTATGGGGGGGCTCTTCCTGACCCAAAGCGGGTAATTTCTTAAGGCCCGAAAGGGCAAGTTCAATTTGGGAAAGTGCCAAACAGAAAATCCAAAGAAGGACCAAGGGGTGATGCGCCCAAAGATGTCAATATCAAAACAATGAACTAGCCATTGATCCTTTGAATCTACAGACCCGAATGCATTCACAGGCTTTAAGGTCAAGGCTAGCAAAAAGTGACTAAAGGACAGAATAGCAAATTGAATCTAGGACCCGATTCAATTAACCAAAAAAGGAGGAACGATGAAAATAGGATTAGATTGCCAGGTGGACATTGAAAGTTGCAAACTTTCAATAGCGTGACTTGTTTCTCTGCATTGATAAAATCAAATGGGTAAATGCCCCTAAGTTCTACCTTGTCTTCTTAATAGATTTCAATGTAACATGATGTGTTACTATTCCTGAGTCCTTCTTGAAGAGGCTATATAAGGGTCTCTCTTCTATTGTAAATATATCTCTTTTTTGACAATCAGAACGAAACTCTGCCTAAATTGAAAGGCACTTCTGAGACTTTGAGCTCAGTTTGTTGATCATATTTTGTTACTGAAATAAGAAAGCAAGTGATTTTTTAGATTTTGTGCTATGATATCTTTGTTCTTGAGGAAACTGTTCTTATGTCTTTTTCCTTGATATATTCTTTGTTCTTTTAATTCAACAAGCAAGATTAGTGAAATTAGTCAGGAAGGTGTCCTGAAGAGTCAACTGTGGAGAGACTTTGTGCCCCCATAATTGCCTTTCAGTGTGTTTTCTTTTATTTTTGTGTAAAGGACTTTGGGAAGACTTTGTGCCCTCATTATCCTTCGTATCTTACTCTTGAGCAATTCAGGTGGAGACTTTGTGCTGCATCTTGATTTGCTGGTTATTACATCTTTTGCTACACTTTGCTGTTACTACATGTAGTATTCTTGTGGCTTGTTGAATAGTACTTCTAAAAGAAGAGTGCTTTTTGTCATTTTCCTTGAGTTTCTCCTGTGATCTACACACATCATCTCTGAAGAAAGAGAGATGGATGGTTTGTCTTAACCTTCAGTATTATTTTCTGTTAATATATATATATATATATATATATATATATATATATATATATATAGGGAACCTCCCCTTGATGAGAGGAGAGATCAATCTCCTTTTGATGTGGTAAAAAATTGCACATTTGGACGACCAGTCTTCCTACTTTGGCTGATCAGACCTATTTTGTTTATCAGTATGCTGATCGACAAAATATTCAACCAACAAATTGTATTTCTCTGACCTATGGGGATGTAAAACTAATTGTTTGGAGTCTTTCAAACATATAAATTAATTTTAAAAATTGTAAACTTAAAAAATGCTTAGATCATATATTGCCAAAATTTCTTTTTCTCTTTTTTACACAGGCTTGACTTAGGCCTACATTTATGTTCACCTTAAAACCATGAATCTGATACCAGTGTTGGATCAATATACGGAACTAAAAAATAATAATAATTTGAAAAATCTTATTCAAAGATAAAATATTCATTAATGGTTTTTACAAATCACCCAAGCTTATATAAACTTTTTACAGGTGGTTGCGTATGAGACTTAACTAACTTATGAAACCAACCCATAAAACAACTAACCAATTTATTAAATGCACTAACATTTTATTAAATATAAACACCTATTTACAAAGATAACTTACTAACATACTATTAAACTAAAAGGGGTGTCTCATACAAGATACATGTCCTGTACAAACTAGAATAATAAACCAAAAATACATTGGGTTGACTGACCCAATACGAAGGACAATGAATTCATACATTTGTGTGCATCAATTTGTTTATTAGATAGAGGTTTTTGTGTATCATTAACCAATGAAGGGTTTTAAAAAAAAATAGGCTATAAGAATTTAGACAAACATTTTTGGAATAGAGTACTATCACTATCATGCTGTACTATTTTCATCACTATATCAAATCACCATTTGGTTTCTAAATTATCTTCTGCACTACTCTAAAACTTGTTTTCAATCACTCCCAATCTTTGTTAGAATTCATGTAAATAAAAAATAATGTTCACATCTCTATATTTCCTTGTCAATTATCAATTGCTTTTTCAAGGTAATTTTATTCTCCTTTGTTCCCTTAGGTAATGTAGGTCTTTATTTACTGTTTTATTGTATATATAAGAGTTGATTTATCCTTTGCCCTTTTATGTCGCTGGTATAGTGTTTTTAACACTTTTGCATTCTCCACATAAAACATAGGTTTGTGAGAGACTTTTACCATGATAGATCGACAAGATTTTTTGACATAAATTGGATTGCATGAGGGAAAACACTATGCTATCTGAATAACTAAAAATTGTAAGTGATGATGAGCTAATGTTTTTTGTTTTGAACCATTTTTTGTAATTATTAAAAATGTATATATAAGAGGGGGCCATTTTTCCCTAGTTCAAGACCCATAGGCTTCTAGAAATAATTATAACCCTGATTAGATTTGTATTTTTTTTAATATTTTTTACAAAATTTTGAATTGTGATGCTTGCAACTGCATAATTATGATATTGTAATATATTTCATTCATAAAAACAATGATTTTTTTTATATTGATTTAGTATAATGTACGAGATTATATATGTGCGGGAGTTACATCATGGCATTATTATGAAGATAGTATTAACATTAAATATTAACTGAGGTTGAGTGGGCACATAATTCAATTACATAATTATAATATCACAATATATTTCATTCATAAAAACAATGATTTTTTTTATATTGATTTAGTATAATGTACGAGATTATATATGTGTGGGAGTTACATCATGGCATTATTATGAAGATAGTATTAACATTAAATATTAGTTGAGGTTGAGTGGGCACATAATTTTAATATCACAATTACATAATTATAATATCACAATATATTTCATTCATAAAAACAATGATTTTTATCTTGAATTATTGTGATGTAGGAGACCATACACATATTGGAGCTACTTTATGGCATCATGATGAACATAATACAAACACTAATGTTGGCAAAGATTGAGTAACCATAGTACTAAATCTAAGCACACACTCACTGATGGTTTCATTTTATTCTTGCTTAATTTATGCTAATTTAGCAAACGTAACTTTTACATCAATGCTGATTTGAATAATCAAATGGAAGTAGCTAACAATCTTGCAAAATAACACTTTATAACATTTCCAAACTTTTAACAATGTATCCAAATTACATAGAAATCATTCTATGTATTCCATGAAATATTTGGAATGACTACAAAGACCATATGTAATGATCGAAAGGGAATTTAGATAGATTTTTAAAGAAATGGAAATTTTCTGAAGTGTTATTTTAGAGAATGCCTCAAATACTAACTTTTCATGCTTATAATATCCCAATACTCACCATTGTCTTTGTCAGTGCAAGCCTTTCCTAGTAGGGGAAAAAAGTAAAAAAGTCAAGAAATAAATATATTTACAAATGTTTATTTTTACAACCACTATTTACATTAAACTATGAATTGTTATCAAAATTTTATAAACCAAGCTAGATGTTTTAGATTCTATAGTGGTTCAACACAACCTAATGGAAATTATTGTATGTTAGTTGTGGACCATTGAAAAAATAAAATGGATATAATTTGATATGTACTTATGAGTTGATCCTGGGATTTAACTTTACATTGAAATTCAAAATAAGAGGTTTGATGTAAAATTGTAGATTATATCTAAATCGTGGACCAAATAATAATGCATAAAGATTCATCCTATTTGTCGAAGCCAATGTTGGTAGTGTTAACGTCTTCCTAATGTAAATGTACACTTATGAATGTGACATTGACACAATTTTAATATGGATAAATTGATTATAATTAAATGTGATACTAATAGCTTAATTACTTTTAATTAAGCATGATACATACAATACAATAAAAATGACCAATTAATTATGTTTAGATTGATTAGTAGGGTAAACACATAGGGTTTCAATACATTACATGAATAAGTCACAATTTGAAGATAGTCCCCTGAGTTTGAACTTGTAAAACATGTATCTACCAATGCCTAAAACCTTTAATAGGGTTTATATCTAATTAGGGTTAGACGTACATAGTTTAGATAATGATTTAGACAATTCCTAAAAATATTGAGAATGATTTAGATATATGGAATACATGATCTAAAAAAAAATTAATGAATGTGTTCAAAAGGGTTTGTATTTTTGTTTCCTCATCCTGATCTTCATGATGTGATACTTATATGCTTGCAAAACAAAGTTTTTTCCTTGTCATAGGGGAATGCCAATTGCACTTTTGATAACTAAAATCTAAGGAAAACACCATGATATTATGTGTATGTTTTAATGAGTAACACATCTCAATGTTTTTTCCTTGCTATAAGGAAATTCCAATTGTTGGAAGCTTGCTGGTGACTTCAACTCCCCACTCTATCCTTTGGAAAATATTGGTGGTATTTTAGATTACACTGATAACATGGTTGACTTAGTTGAGTTTCTCAATAATGCAGGTCTTATAGACTGATATCTTCAAGGGCAACATTTTACTTGGTCTAATCGAAGGAAATGTGAGAACTTAATACAAGTTAGACTGGATAGGGTGCTGGTCACCTCCAATGGGGATTACACCAATGCCTATCTCCTTGAAGCCCTCCCCAAAATGACCTATAATCATAACCCCCTCCTTTTATATTGGAAGGATAGAGAGATTAAGGGCCCTTTTCCCTTCAAGTTTGAGTTAATATGGACTTAACATCCAAGTTTTAGAGATTAGTTGGCCAGATGGTGGAATATCACTATCCAATGACCCCCCATGTATAGGTTGGCAAATAAGCTAAATATTATGAAAAATAAAGTCAAAGGCTGGAATAGGTACACCTTTGGTAATATCTTTGAGAATAAGAGGAGGATTTCAACCAACCTTGTTGACATTCAGTTGTTGATGGTTAATGGAGACATCATTGAAGATATGTTACTACAAGAGGATTCCCTGAGGAAGGAATGGAGTGAACTACTGAAAAAGGAGGAAATCTTCTAGAAGCAAAAATCCAAAGTTCAATGGCTCTAGGAGGGAGATAGAAATACTACCTTCTTCCATTTATCTGCAATGAGGCATATGAAGAGAAATAACATTTTTAAGTTAATGGATGAGAGTGGATCTTTGGTCCAGTCAAATGTTTAAGTGGGGCAGGTGTTGCCACCTATTTAAAAAAATTCCTTGCTATTCAGGATAGAATGGAGAAGCAAGAGTTAATTGACATTATACCTACCTAGCTTAATGTTAAATATAATAATCTTCTTACAAAACCTATGATTCAAGAGGAAGTGCATGCTTGCCTATTTTCTATGGATGCTTTCAAAGCCCCAAGGCCAGATGGTTTTATTCCAAACTTTTTCCAAGAGCATTGGGAGATAGTGGGGCATAATGTTATTGAGGTGGTAACTGACTTCTTTAGGACTGGAAAATTGTTGAAATAACTTAATCACACCTTCATAGTGCTTGTTCTAAAGAAACTAGTTCTTATTTGTATGGGGGACTGCAATCCCATCAACCTTTCTAATATTGTCTACAAGATATTCTCTAAGATCTTGGTATGTAGATTACAACTGATCCTATACCATTTGATCAGTAATAGTCAAAAGGGGTTTGTCCCTGACAGACAAATTTTGGATGCTACCATATCCACTCATGAATTCATTCATTCCATGGAAATAAACAAATTTCCTGGGATGGTCTTCAAATTGGACATATCTAAGGCTTATGACAAAATGGACTGGGAATATCTTTTGAAAGTCCTTGATAAAATGTGGTTCCAAAATAAAATAATGCATCTCATCAAAACCTATGTCACCACTTCAAGTACTTTATCCTAGTCAATGGGGTTCTTAAGGGATTTTTCAATGCTGGGAGGGGTCTAAGGCAAGGTGACCTCTTGTCACCTTACCTATTCATTCTCATGTCTAAGGTTATGAGTAGGAGTTTAATGAAGCTATTGAGCTCCTAGGAGATCAAAGGTATTAAACCTAATTCAACAATTGACTCTACTACCATTCAATAGTTTGTGGATGACACTATCCTTTTTGGGTATGCCTCGATGGTGGAAGTTAGGAAATGGAAGAAGGTGCTCCAAGACTATATGGATGCATCTAGCTAATGTATCAAATATGACAAGAGCTTGGTCTACTTTTTCAACACTACTATGGACCTTTAATAAAAAATCATGGGGATTATTGGCTATTCAAGTGGTGATCTCCTAGGTACTTCCCTTGGCCTTCCCTTAGCTATTAAAGATGTTCTTCCCATATATTGGAATTCTATTCTTTAAAGAATTTAGAGGAAGTTGGCTAGGTGGAAAGGAAATCTATTGAGTCAAGCTAAAAATACCAACTTCTAAAGACTTCCCTTTAGGGAATTCCTATTTATTTCCTTTCCTTTTTTAAAATCCCCAAATATATTGCAGAGAAGTTTGAGAGAATTTAGAGGAATTTCCTGTGGACTAGGGTAGAAGAGAAAATGAGGATTGCCCTGGTCATCTGGGATAAAGTTTGTAGACCTAAACTGCAAAGAGGTCTTGGGATTAAAAAAATTCACCTGATTAACAAATCCCTCCCAGCTAAGATTGGGTGGAGCTTCTTGAGTAGCAACAAGGACTAGGGTAACATTATGAGGGCCAAGAACCTCTCTAATAATAACCTTGATGATTTCCTTCACACCTTTGGTATCTCTAGAGGTTCAATGATTTGGAATAATATGTCAAAAAGCAGAACCTTACTAATGCAGGGTATTAAGTGGAAGCTGGGAGATGGTAGATCCATCAAATTCTAGAAAGATACATGGCTAAAGGACACCCCTCTTTGTAAGACCCAAAACCTCCAAAGACTTGTTGACAGGGCTATTGCTTACTTTGGGAGGTTGGTTTTTGAAATCTTCTTCCTAGAAATGGTGGCTAGAAATCGTTGTCAGACTACTGTAAGGATCAAAATGACCTTATTCCAATTGTTGAGGATTTGCAGCTCTCTCTACAAGGATGCATGATTCCTATATTCCCTTTAAAGGGAAAATTAATATGGGTAAAGGACATAATGGGATATTTTATAATTAGATCTGCTTACAATATGCTCCTAGAGTCTAATGAGGACTCTAACTTTTGGAGAAGGGTTTAGAGTCATAAATTTATTCCCAAAATCAATCACTTCTAGTGGCTTTCTATACATAATAAGATCCTTACTATGGATAATATTCAAACTAGATGCTTCCAAATCCCTAACCATTGTGCACTCTACATGAAGGAGGAAGAATCGGTTTCCCACCTTTTGCTATATTGAGAGTTCTCCTGGGAGGTTTGGAGCTTTTCTATGTAGAATTTTGGAGTCTCTTAGAGCATGAATCTTGATCTCTCTACTATCATGAGGTGTTGGTTACCCCCATTTGTTCATCCTATATGTAAAGAGATATGGGCTCATATCCCACCTATCCTGGCTTGGGGACTTTGGAAGGAATGAAATAAGATATTTAAATATAAAACAAAATCTTCTAAAGAGGTCTTCTGTATGTTTGCTAAACTATTGCAATAAAATATCTCTAACAACACTTTTAAATCTACTAAATTTCCTCTTAATAAGCTTGAAGCTAGTATTATCAATTGATGGAGTGTCTTGACTCATATTTATAGAATTAATAACTCTAAGAGGATTGTTCGCACCACTACCAAGTGGGCTCCCCTTGCTAATGGTTAGATGAAGCTCAATTTTGATGGGGCTACTAAAGGTAACCCAGGTTAGGCTAATGGGGGTGGAGTCTTGAGATCTGGTAAGGGGGAGCTTGTAACTACCTATGCTAGAGGGCTGGGGAATAATTACAATAATGTTGCTGAGGCTATAGAACTCCTCTAGGGTTTTAAGGTGGCTCTTGTTATAGGCATTAACAACCTCCTAATTGAAGGTGATTCCTGTCAGGAATCTAAAACAACAAACATGCTCTGATGCCACTAGTTGGGATCTTGCTCCTCAGAAAAAAGCACAGTATGATTACCAAATATAAGCAATTGAATATGCGGAAATAACCAGAAACACAAGTAACTAGAATTCACCAATAGCACAGAATATGAGAGACAATACACTATCTTGTATTAACACTAACAGAAAGAATACAACAAAGAGCCACCACACTCTTTCACCTTACAGAGATTCGCCACACCTCAAGTGTTCAGTAATTCTTCTCACACACACTCTCCTACACAAAAAATGGTCCCAACAACCAACTCACACACAGAATTGGTGTTCACCTCACCAACCAGTCAGTAATAACCCTGCCGGTACATCAAGCACTCTATAGCACTTCAAGCTGATCTCTCATGAACCTGCAACCTGCAATTCAAAGACCAAACTTACATGTAGATCCCCAATGAGCTTGCAACAACCTGCAACTCACAGATCTTACAACTAGAAGGAACTCTTCCTTTCTATCTCATGCCTTATACAATACATGCCAATGGGTCTATAAATAGATCCCTAACTCAAACACTAACTTAGACTCTTAATTTAGACAATTGTCCTCGCAGCCCAAGACTCTAACTGGTCTCAACATGCAAACTCTTCGTTCACTTAACTAACTGTCTGTGAAACGGGCAGTTCTGGAACACACAGGCGATCGACGTCGGTCCCTGCTTGTCTGGTTCTGTCGACGTCGGCCGACTTCCTGCCGTCGCCAGTGGTCTTCTGCACTGGTATTTGCCGACGTCGGTCCTTCTGCCGATGCCGGTTCCTGTAGAACTCAGCAACCATCTGTTCCTCAGTTTGCAAAGGTTGAAGCTTTTAGCTCCACAACCTAACAATCTCCCACTTGGAGATAAACAGCTGCAACCTGTACATGTACCTGTACACCGTCTAGTTTGTTACCTTGGCTATGTATCCGTCTTCAAAATCACCCTTGAAGACCAACCACCACAAAATCCGTGGTGCAAACCCTGTCATCCAACTTACCTACCACATCCGCATCTACAACCATGTAGAAATAGACCTGAACTTGCATAGCAAGTGCACCTGCTACTAGTCCCTGTAAGAATCCACTGAACTGACCTCCAATGGTTCTCTCCCAGATTGGCTCCTAACTTGTGACAACTCCCACTGCTTGGGAAAACTCAGGTTTAGTACATACCATGCACTCAACCTCATTATGTGAATCAAGACACCTGTTCATAGAACTGTCTAACCATCGGCGTGCTAACCGGTTTCACACAATCATCCTGAAACAAAATCAACACATGACCTTCCATGTCTCTAGAACACACTCTTGCCAAAGAATCTTGCTGCTCCCAGATTCTCCATGACAAACACCTGAACTAGCTTTACCTTTAGTTCAGCAATACCTGTATATGTAACCCTGCAACAAGCACATCATACAGAAAATAGGATAGTGTAGCTAATACTATCCAACCTGGTAAAGAGAAACACAATGAACAAACCTCCATTGCTCTGCAGCTAATACAAGATCAAATACCCTGATCTTCCATCTCACGTATCCATTTCCGCTCTTCTTCATCCTTAACATCCATTCGTCTCTCAGTGCTTACTTCCAGCTGGCAACGCTACCCAAAACACCTGTTTGGTTCTCCTCCAAGGAATCACATCCTCATCCATGCCTAGCTCCCACTGTTTCCTGGATCTACCTGTTCTGCTTCTTCAATAACTTCCTGGTCCTATGCCATAAGTGAGCAACAAGTAGTGTAAAGAAGGGAAATGACGAATTTAAGAACTTACTTACACCTTCAGTCCTCCATATGGGCGCTTGAGACTCCATGACAGCTTGCTGTCCACCCAAAATTCGTCTCAGTGACCGATGCCGGTCACATCTCAGTCTACAGCCGAATGATGTCGGTTCCCTGTGACTGCCACTCCGCCGACGTCGGTTTCCCCTGGCCGACGCCGGTCTCTGTCTGCCCCGAGTCACCGACGTCGGGCTGCACATAGCCGACATCGGTCCCTGTCTGGACACCGACGCCAGTTTTCCTGTCGACGTCGGTCTCTGTGTTTTTCTTGTGAGACCTGACTTTTTCCCGCGAGCTCTTTTTGGATCAAACCCTTGTCTAAAACACCCTTGCTCTGCTCAGAATTCCTCTGCACCTTGTGCTGAACTCTGTCCGTCACTTTCTCCTTGAAAACCAAGGCTTTCCTGTTCTTGTCACTAACATCGGATTCCTCAAGAAATCTCACCTTCTTCTTCTGCATACAGAAACCACGATCCATGCCTTCCAAATCCGAAAGCATATCCTTTGACTCAAGAACCAGCATCTCCTTCATATCTATGTGACCAAGCCTATCAAGCCACATCTCCGAATCTACAACTGAAGTAGATAACCCAGAAGAAGAATCAGTAAAACAAGTAGATAGATAAAGCGTACCTATTTTCTTACCTCTAGCTACAACAAGTGTACCCTTGGTAACCTTCCAAGAGTCCGCTGTGAGAGTTACTGTGCAACCCTCTTCACCCAAACTTCTAACAGAAATCAGATTCCGCTTCAGAACTGGGACGTGCATGACCTCCTTTAACACCCATGTGTTACCTGTCTGCAGTTTCAGCTTCACTTTGCCTTTACCAACAATCTGACAAGACTTACCATCCCCTACACAAATTTCTCCAAAATCTCCCTGGACATACTCATGAAAAAATTTCCTATGTGGGGATGCATGAAAAGAGGCACCAGAATCTAATACCCAAGATTCTACTTTATCCAAAGAACATACCAGAGCATCCTGTGCAATGTAACCCGCAACATCTGCTTCTTCTTCATGTTCTTCATGCTGATCTGTACCCGATCTGCAATCTCTCTTTAAGTGCCCTTGCTTTCCACATTTCCAGCAGGTTATTCTGCCATACCTGGACTTGGATCTCTTGCCCGTCTTCGACCTTGATCTCCCACGCTCTATCTTCTCTCTTGGCCTTCCTCTTCCTTCAACACTCAAAGCATCTCCAGATGATTCCCCTGTGCTTTTCCTGCGTATCTCTTCGTTCAAGATTACACTCACAATATCATCCACTTTTAGGACTTTTGAAGGAGACACAGTATTAGAAACTGCCATTACCAAACCTTCCCAACTTTCAGGTAATGAACACAAGATTAAGAGAGCTCTTATTTCATCATCAAATACAATATTGACTGAACTTAACTGGTTTACTAAACCATGGAAATCACTAAGATGGCTATGAACAGATCCACCTTCCAACATTTGCAAATTAAATAAACGCTTCATAAGAAATACCTTATTCGAAGCTGAGGGTTTTTCATATAAATTTGCCAAAGATTCCATCAACTCCACCGTTGTCTTACACTGTGATAAGCTGGAAATCACAGATGATGCAAGACTCAATCTAACAGATCCCAGAGCCTTTCGATCAAGAACCTCCCATTCTTCATCTTTCATATCCAAGGGTTTGCTAGCAACCCCACCCAACGGTAAGTACAAATCTTTCTGATACAGATAGTCCTCAATCTGCATCCTCCATAATTGGTAGTTCTTGCCATTGAACTTCTCCATTCGTAGTTGACTGCTTTCTGTCATTGCTCAACTCCCACTCAAACAGAAACCCTGTGAGTAACCTGTAATCAAAACACACTACCCAGATCTACACCAATCTGTTAGTATCCCAACCAAAAGCTCTGATACCAATTGTTGGTATCAAGCTTAAGAACCTACAACCAAGGCTCTGATACCAGTTGTCAGGAATCTAGAACAACAAACATGCTCTGATTCCACTAGTTGGGATCTTGCTCCTCAGAAAAAAGCACAGTATGATTACCAAATATAAGCAATTGAATATGCGGAAATAACCAGAAACACAAGTAACTAGAATTCACCAATAGCACAGAATATGAGAGACAATACACTATCTTGTATTAACACTAACAGAAAAGAATACAACAAAGAGCCACCACACTCTTTCACTTTACAGAGATTCGCCACACCTCAAGTGTTCAGTAATTCTTCTCACACACACTCTCCTACACAAAAAATGGTCCCAACAACCAACTCACACATAGAATTGGTGTTCACCTCACCAACCAGTCAGTAATAACCCTGCCGGTACATCAAGCACTCTATAGCACTTCAAGCTGATCTCTCATGAACCTGCAACCTGCAATTCAAAGACCAAACTTACATGTAGATCCCCAATGAGCTTGCAACAACCTGCAACTCACAGATCTTACAACTAGAAGGAACTCTTCCTTTCTATCTCATGCCTTATACAATACATGCCAATGGGTCTATAAATAGATCCCTAACTCAAACACTAACTTAGACTCTTAATTTAGACAATTGTCCTCGCAGCCCAAGACTCTAACTGGTCTCAACATGCAAACTCTTCGTTCACTTAACTAACTGTCCGTGAAACGGGCAGTTCTGGAACACACAGGCGACCGACGTCGGTCCCTGCTTGTCTGGTTCTGCCAACGTCGGCTGACTTCCTACCGTCGCCGGTGGTCTTCTGCACTGGTATTTGCCGACGTCGGTCCTGCTGCCGACGCCGATTCCTATAGAACTCAGCAACCATCTATTCCTCAGTTTGCAAAGGTTGAAGCTTTTAGCTCCACAACCTAACAATTCCAAGCTTATCATTGATGCTATTAAGGAGAAGGCTAGGGTAGGCTGGCAGATTATTGACATCATATAGGATATAGAGAACCTCCTTTTTATCTTGGAGGGATTTGAGGTTAAGCATACCTACAATGAGGGAAACTAGGTGGCAGATGTTATGGATAATATGGGAATCAACCTCTTCTATTTAAGGTGCTAGAGGAATCTTAATAATCTACCTATAAATGTTAGAAATCACCTTCAAATGGAGGCCCAACCTTATTCGGCCTAATGATCCTTTTAAAGTGATATTGTTTAGAATATATTTTCTTATATATTCTAATTAATGGATTTATGATCAACATTATCCATCAGAAGGGGAAACAAGAGGTTGCCATCATTAGAGCTAAGATGACATATGATTACCCCTTACGAGGCAAGAATTATTAAATCAACAATAAAATCATGTGGCAATTGCTTAGCTGGCCCATGAGGCCATTTCAATTATCAAAAACACATTTCCCAATTGACAGTCCACACGAGCTTCATTATGCTTTTAATTATTACTTAATTAAAGAGAGTGATTTGAAAGATGAGCTTGGGTGTTTGAGTGGCCTCAACAGCTAGTTTAATGATGATATCTAGATCATCATTTCTAGATAATTATACATTAATCTATATTATCTCTAGGTGTCGAGGATTGTTCTGTGCAATCTTTTCCTCAAAATTGTGAAGAATTTAACTATGGGTGGAGACAAAATCTGAACCGAATCCTTATCTTGTGTAAAATTTAAGGATGACACCATGCTATGGAGTATTTTTTATGAGGGTGGCATCACTTTTCTCCTATAATACCTTAATGGCTTTGATGAAAATCTATCGGTCTAGTTTGCTATATCTTGGAATGAGGATTGTAAGGTCCAGGTTGGTGGAATTCAGTTTGAATTGAGTGAAGGAACTATATCTAAGGCCTCATGTTTGAGATGTGAAGGTAAAGGCTAAAGAAACAAACTAAAGTTTAGGACCATGAAGGCATGAAGAGATTCTTTAGAGAGGGTGAGTCATTGGTTCACCTGCAGGGTGGCTTCGACAGGAAGAGCCTCATTAACCCCTGGGTGAAAGTTTACTATCTTATCATGAAATACATCACCTTGAAGGGCAGGTTCAAATGCTATTACCACTATCATTTTTCTTTATTAAATCATTTTCTTCATAAAGTGCTAGTTAATTTCTTGTTCTATCTCTTTTCATCTCTAGAGTCTTCTATGAAGATTGTTAAGAATTCGTATGAGAGTAACCCTGCTATTATTGTTATCTAGCTCCATTAAGGCTTGATTTTTTTACTTTACCATTTGCACCTAGCAATATATCCACCTAATCCCATAAAATCCAACCTGGTTGAAGAAGATAATGATAATGAGTCAGATGATAACATCCCCTTGAGCGTTAAGTTTGGTAGCCTTGGTAAAAGTAAGGCCATTAGCCTTTCTATGAAATTTTCACTAGGCCCTTTTGGGGCTTCCCACATTCCTAAAGATATAGTTGTTGATAGTCCTATTTCCCCCCCGCATAAGAAGAAAGCTTTAAGACCCCATTTGATTCCCCAAAAAATAACCCTTCTCCGTAGGGCCCCTCTATTTTAGCCCTTTTAGGTGGTGCGATTGGGTCCCCTGACCAATCAGAAAAGGTGGAAATTAAGGGTTTGTGTGATTTGAAGAATATCCCTTCCCATTTAGGTAACAAAAGGAGGAAAGGAAATACTAGTGAACACTCTATGCCTAGGAAGTCAGGAAAGAAGAAAGCCGAGAATTCTTCTGGTGTTGAGAAGTTAGCAAAGCTAGTTGTGGATAAGGGGCACGTCAAGCTTCAAAAGCAAGAAGATGATGCTATTGAGAAGGAAAAGGGTAAAAAGGTCTAGGGGAGTACTAAAAGGAGTCTAAGCATTCAAAGGTCTTGTAGATTATCTAGCGGCAAAACCCCAGTGCTGAAGATCGTAAACTATTCTTCAGCCTCTAATCTAGAGGATGATGTGGAGATCATGGAGGTCAAATAAAATCCTAATCAACTAGTGGAATATGAGGGTGATAAATTATTTGAGAAGTTAAATAACTCCTTTTATGACATTGAAGAGGACACTGAGATCTTGGAAACCCAAGGGAAAGAAGTTGCCAGTGAAAGGAATTATGATAATTATATTCAGTTCAAGGACTTAGATGATGTAAAGAGTGGATTGTTCTATCTAGAGAATAAAATTAAGGTGATTTCTACCATGTGAGATAAAGTGATTCACTAGGTTGCTACTTCATTGGCTATTCTATAGGATGCTCAGGGTGAGAAGATGGACAAGGATGACAAGTCTACTAGTAAGGAGGAACTCCTGGGTTTCCTCATGGAGGATTGGAATGCTCTACTCAAATAGTCTTGTTTTTTGCTAATATTTTTGATATTGGGTATTTTAATTTTTTCCTCTTAGTTTGCTATTTGTTTACTATTATTTTGCTATTCGTGGCCATTGGCCTATTTTTTTGCCCTTGGGGCCTTTTGTAATAGGGATTTGTACCCTCATTTGCAGCTTACCAATATCAAAAACATGGCTCAAAACCATTTAATTATCAAGGCCCTACAAGTGTGAGATGAAATATAAATAATGTTGAAAATAATAAATTCCATAAATGAAAATAAACATGAAATGATAGCCTCAAACAATGATAAATGCTCTAATGATTGCTTGATTTCTCTTGAATGCCTCTGAGTGCTCAAGAAATTTTTTTTGAATGATTGGTAGATATTGTGTCTTCTTAGTATTAAATGAACTAAATTTCTTGAATATTTATAGGAAAATGGATTTAGATATAGACCAATAGGTATGAAAATTAACATTAAAAAACTAAAAGTGAAAAATACAAAATAAAGGGGACGAGTGCACCTTGACTAGATGGATACCAAAAAGAGGACCCAAAAGCATTGGGGACACTAATGACATGTGCCAAAAGCATTAGAGATACTTTGGATACAAACTAAAATATTAAATAGAAATGGGGAGGGGAAAGTGGAAGTGTTAAAGGCTTGAGAATAAGGGTTGGGACCATCAAAAGTATAAAAAGACACCAATAACACCTAATTTGGGCCAATAATCACCAAATAGGAAATTACAATAAGAAAAAGAAAATTAACAACTAATAAATGCCCTGGGATCTTTTTTAGGTGTTTACATTTTTCATGCTTTGAGTGTGTGTGTGTAAGTAGATAATTTAAAGTATAAAATGATATATAAAAAGAATATAAGTACATTTATGGATCTCTAAAATAGAAGTCGGTGTACTTGGTAACTTATAAAACCAATATTCTTTTTTTTTACATAGAAGGGTAAGTGTCGAATAAGAATAGTAAATGTTGAAATCTTAAATACTCAAAATAAAATATTGTTTGATGATGAAGCTAAATCTAAACCAAATATGAATATAATTTGGGTTCATTGGAAGTGAATTCTAAATAAAGTTGAATTAAACCTTGAGTTACCAAGAATAAAAGTTAGACACCCTTCTAGTCATTAGCCTTCAATCCATATCGCCATGGATAATTCTATATTCTAAAACACATGATACTTAGAGTAAAAAGAATGATAAATATAGAACATGGTTTCCCACCTCAATATTCAAGAAGAGTGCATGGGACAATGAAAATTATATCTTGTGAAAGATAAAAATATTGTCTCTATAAATATCATGTGTAATTGATACAAATATAACATTGTAAGATATATCATGATTGATTAATATGTAATAATATGTGTTATATTTCACCGTAAGATGACATTAAATAAATTACCAAAGCATTTTTATCATAATTATTTGAAATTTTTATTTGAGCATATAAAGTAGTGTCAAATGAATAGTGATGACATGTTAAGAATTTTCCCAACATACATAAAGTGAAAATATAAAGTCGCCTCTTTCTTACCTTTTAATTTTTCAAGCAAGGTGTCAAAACCTAAATTTGGTACATGTCATGTAATTACATACTTTTTTGATGCATTTGTACATTTGGATCATTGTCTTACATTAGGCTCTTATAGTAACCCTTTCCCTTCTTCATTATCATAATTTTCTCTTGAACACTTCTAGAATTATTATTTTTTAGCCGTAGGATACTCAAACACGCTCTTGAAAACTCATTAATATCTATTTCTTAAGTTTTTACCACATTGACTAGATTCATATGGTCTGAAAGTGGTCATGACCACTAATGTGCCATATGATTTTGGTCATGTCAATTGTGATTCATTTGTTCCATCATGCATGTTTTCTTGTGCCTTGATTGTTAGATTTCACATTTTTCCATTTTCAGCTTACACATGAATGTGTCCCACTTTGAATTCAAAGGAGATTATATATATATATATATATATATATATATATATATATATATATATATATATATATATATATATATATATATACCCTAATCCATTTTCTCATCACACATATTGATCATATCTTTTGGCACTAGAAAGAAGACATATAGATATCTCACATGTTGATTCCCATTTTCTACATCATTGAATAATTGTACCAAAATAAGGATTGCATTAGTGAAAGAGCATATAGTTTTATTTTATGAGCCCATGTACCATCAGGATATAGGTGGGGACTAAACACACACATGGTTTAATGTTTGACATACATGAGTTTTGGGTGTCACAATAAATACTTGTTTTAACAATAGGATAAGGGATGATTGAGGGAGGTCCCCCAACCAAAGCATTATTTTTTTTGTCTTATTAGTGCAGACTTAAGCTAAAGTGATGGAAAATGAATTCATACATTTGTGTGCATCTATCTGTTTATTGTAGAGAGGTTTTTATGTATCATTATATAAATAAGGGTTTCAAAACAATTTAGGCTATACTAATTTACACAACCATTTTAGAAATAGGTTAATATACTTCAAGAGTACTATCATTATCATGTTGTATTATTTTTGTCACTATATAAATCAACATCTTCTTTCAAAATGCTCTTTTGTTCTATTCTATAACCTATTTTACAACACTCTTAGTCTTTATCATAATTTAGGTAAGTCAAAAATATCATATGGATCTCTATTTTTCCTTATCAATTGTAAATTTTCAACATAATTTCATTATATTTCATTCCATTAGATAATTTAGGTCTTTATTTATTGTATTCTTGTATTTATATTAGAGATAGTCTATCCCTTGCCCATTTATGCAGTTGGTATAGTGTTTTTGAACACTTGTACATGCTTCACATAAAACACATGGTTGTGACAAAATTTTACCACTATATATCAACAATATTTTCTGACACACTGATTAGATCACATGGATGAACCACCATTCTACCCAAGGAGTTAAAATATGTAATCCATTTTGAGCTAATGTTTTTTTATTTTTTTATAATTATGAAAAATGTATATATGGAAGAGGGGGCCATTTTTCCATGGTTTCATACCCATAGGATTTTAAAAATAACTGTATGGACTTGGATAACATTTGTACAACGTTGATCAAATTCATATTATTCTGAGATATTCTATTTTTTTGAATTATGATGCTTGTAATTGCATAATTATGATATTGTAATATATTTCATTCATAAAAATAATGATTGTTTATCTTGAATTATTATGATGTAGGAGACCATGTACATGTGGGAGATATATCATGACATCTTCATGAACATAGTACATAGACTAATGTTGGTTGACGCTGATTGGGTGCATCATTCTAATATCAAATCTACATAATTCTAATGTCAAAATAATTTCACTTGTAAACACATTGATTTTCATCTTGATTTACTGTGATGTAAGTGTTTTACCCTAACTTGGATTAATGACCCAAATATGATATAAACTAGTAGAATAAATCATATATTAGGATATGACATTTAAACATACACATAAATGTAAAATAATTAAATTGATTGCAATGATTTGATAAGTGGCATATACTAAAGATAGTAAGTTTTAAAAAAGGATGAGTACTTAACTTTATTTGGTTGATTGTTTGACTATGACTGTATTCTAGTAGTGGAAGATAAACAAACAATATTATAATTTGTATGGTTTAGGAAATGTGTTTCTATTTATGTAGGGTCATTTATATTAGATTTTGGTTAGTATTGAGTGACTTTTATTGGTCAGTACTAACCTATGCAAAAATGAGGGATTATGACCATATGGTCACATTCACTTGTCTCTAAAATATCTGTATGTATAATGTCAAATCACAATGATGTGTAGAATTCCAAAAATTAGTGTCTTTCACCTTGAAACCCTAAGTGTGTATGTGAAGGATATAAACTTAAAAAAATAGGAAAAGTGTAATGGGGTAAACTGAACCTAATTAGTCACGTTTGATGATTGACCATTGCCTATTTGATACTCCAAGGAGGGAAATCAAGCCACACATAGTTCTCCCATCTAGTGCGATTATGAAATTATGATCCTTACCTATATGTATGTAGGTAATTATTTGGATTTTATACTTGAAAATTATTTCTTTGACTTGGATTTGGTGTGTTTCAAACTTGGCTTGTGACTACTCCTAGTAATATATTCACAATTTGGAAAGAATAGGACATATTTTCTCAATGTACAATAGTGTATAGATGTGTACAAGATAAGTCTCAATTACCTTTTCAAATAAAACCTCTTTTTGTATATATGAGTTCAATTAGGTAATTTTTTATGCCTTTAAATGCTAGGAAGATGGGTTGACACTAAAGAATGGTTTGATTTTAAAACTTAGTTGTTTCTGGGAGAGGGTCAGTACTGATTAAATCAAGTCATTATCAACTGATAATACTGACCAAAACTGATGATAATGATGTGTGTAAATGTGGACTAAACTAAAGGTCCAAATATGTCTATGTAGAACATTAAGAAAGTTCAAAATAGACGATGAGGTTTCTATAGGTGTGTAGCAACAAAATGGAATGTTAAAACTCATAAGTTAGCATGTAGGTGTGAGAGAATGACAAATTAGGACTATATTTATTTGCTCAAGTCACATGTGGGAAATGAATGTCAAGCTTATAATTTTCAAGTGCTTAATGCCAAATTTTAGTATCTAAAAAATTCCCCCTTTTATTATAGTAATGGAATTATTAGAGTAACAAAAAAAAATGTCCCTAAGTGTGTAAAACACACTTTTTCTCTGGTATGAAGTTCAAATTATGTAGGTCACTCAATAGAAAAACTTACAAAAAACATGTGTAGTTAATGTCCATATATTTAAGTTTGAAATATGAATTTTAATTTTTAAAATTAAAGAGTAAACTTGTGTGTTGGTGAAAACCATGCTGGCCTTACAACTTATTGGAGATGATTATTCTTTGTTGAAGCATTGCAAAAACTTATGCTTCTTTGTTAAAGAACATAGAGACATGAGTTGACCGTGCCTCAAATTTGTTTAACCATGTGCCCTTGGGTTGGGAAGATAACATGTCCCAACCCTCATAAATGTGGGGATAAGTATGCAATGTACTAACCAAAATACCTACACAGGAAAGAAAGGGGGAACCACTATATATGACCTATATCTTCAATTGTATAGTTTCAATCTAGTCCACTCCCTATTAAAAAATGATCAAAAGGGAATGAACAATGTTCATTCCTACATCATAGCCATAGATTTGATTATATATTATCGATTTAGGTTTTATGTATACTGTAATCACCTAAAAGTGGTAATTGGATGCTAAGAGTGTCGCTTGAGTCAACTTATCCCTAGACTAGTTATAGACCCATTCTAGATCCTTAGACTTAAATTTATATTCATTCAACAAACCATAATCACCTACAGCCGGTCAAGACATAGTCCCAAAGCTATCATCTTTGACCCCAATCCAAATTATTTAGCAGTCTGCCAAAAGGACATTAGTGCCACATTTGGGACACTACAACCACATGACACTAGTGTCCCCAGCTGGGTGCTACTGTCCTTAGCCTCAACTATTCCAATAGATAGTTTTTAAAATGTGTGCCCCTCTTAAGGTTGGCCTAATCTCATTTTATTTTTTGCATAAGCAACAAAAACCTATAAATACAAGTCTAATCCACCTCTATTCACTAGATGGAAAATAGATACAAAAGCTATTCAAAGTAAAGACAAAGTGGTGTAAAATCAAGGTATTTGATCCCTATTCTACCCTATTTTTTGTATAATACCATTTAAAACATCTCTAAGTCTAATTTTAATGCATTATAAACCTCAAGCACATTCAAGACATCCAAGGCAACTCTTATTCCATCATTTACTTGCACATGCATCAAGCACTAGGTGGTAGAACTACATCAAACTTGATCCCTCTTCAGAGTATTTGTATATAGGAAACTCTCTAAATAATATATTTTTGAGGATGTCCACTTCATCCTACTAACACACATTCAATTATTTCTCATATCATACTTGCAAAGAGAACTAGGGTTTGTAGATCAAATCAAGCTTTCTAGGTATAATACATAGCTATGGGTTTTGGTTACGTAAGAACATAAGACACAAACACATGAGTAGGTCCTCCCAAAAAATAGGAATAGTCCCAAAAAAGGACATTAGTGCCACATTGAGGACACTACAAATAGATGGCACTATTATCCAAACTAGGTGCTACTATCTAGTGAGAAGATGAATAACATAATCCTTTTGATGACACAGACTACCGTCTAGATCTCAAATTTTATAACCCTGATCATTTGCAACAGCTAATTTTTATATAAGTATCTAATTATCCCTATTTATTGCCATTTATAGAAATTCAAACAAGGTAAAAATCATAAAAAATTAGTAACTTGATTATTACAATTTATTTAACTGATTTAGGCATCTCAACCCTTTAACCAAACATCATAATTACATGTGTAAAACCCTAAAAGGTTAAATAATTTGGTGAACCCATGTTACTTTAAATATTGATTCAAACCCTAGCTTGCATTAATCTAAATTTTATGTAATAAATTTAGGGATGCCTACTTTTGATTTTCTAATTTTATTTAGACAACCTATATACAAATAATATTTTCAAACTTTTATCGATTACTGACACATTGTATCTTGCAGGAACCCATCAAGTTTCAATCTCTCTAAGTGTACGCCCTAAGGGGTGCATCAAGAAAGGGGTGGATAGACCATTGGTGCTTCGTAGGATTTTAATCCTTTTTACCACTTTTTATTTACACACTTGTCTCCTAAAAACCTTATCTTTGAGATTTTTATTCTCTATTGCACACTCTTTAGTCATTTACCACCTTTTATCCCCATTTTCCTAACCTTGACCCCCTTTCAACTGTTCACCGTATTAGGTCGACCCTATTGACTTTATACAATTTTTAGCTTCAGTTTCCTATACTAGGTCAATAGGGTTGACCCTATACAATTTTGGGTAAAATTCACTTAAGGTCTAGGTTAGCTCTTGGCTGATCTAGCTCGTGACCTAGTGAATTATTGTTTGAAACTATGCTAGGTCAAGTGAGTTGACCCTATCAGCTAAAAATTTCAAAAAGGCTTAGGGTTAAATCTTCCTATATATACAAGTTTATTTTTCCATTATTTATAGAAGAGAAGAAGTAAGAGTCATTACACATTTGCTTATTGACCATTCTACTTGAGGAACAAGCTTAGGGTTTCATACTTTATTTGGAGATACAAATCTTGTCTTATGGAGAAGTCTTTTGTATGCATTGATAGGCTATGTATCCTAGAGCTGATTTGTCATTGTCATCTTTACATACCACAAGAACCTCTTGTGAAGCACCTTGGCCAAAGGAGATATTGAGGCTCGATGGGTTCATCTTCAAAGGTAAGTATTCCTAACTTTGTTCCTCATTTTCAAGAGTAGATAGATATGCATTTTTACTTATCTTCCATATATTAGGATTCTATAGACATTGACATGAGATATGTCTCTTATGCATGTTCATTTTTGTTGTTTATTACCCCCACTTTGTGCCACAAGATTTGGTGAGCACTAGATTAGATTTACTTTACTTATTATTAGTTTAGTGAGATGTCAAAACATAGGAATACCTTAGGGTTATTTCATTATTGTGCTTGATTGGAGGCTTTAGAACCCTCCTTGGCATAGTATATTGTGGTAAGAGATTCCCTAATCAGGTCTAGTAGATCCCCATATTGATCATGTTCTTGATTATATAATGAGTCCCCAATCGGAAGTGTATGATATGATATATCTTCTCCAAGTTAAGATTGATTTATAAACATGATGCATTTATAATTGCATACATTCTAATGAAATCAATGTGAATCTAACCTTTGCAAGTTTTATTTCACCTTTTTCATTATTTTATCATTTTATTTATCGATATTTTTGATAATAGGTCGATAGTGTTGATATAGTTCTAACTTGTGTGAAAATTTTTAACACACAATCACATTAATATGAATTTATTTTGTCTATGTATATTTTTTATTAAGTACATGCTATTAGGTTGACTCTATCAACTTTTTACACTTTTAGACATCCAGATTAGGCTACTAGGTCGACTCTATCAACATAATACACTTTCAAACTTTCAAATCAGGATACTAGGTTGACCTTATTGACTTTATAAATTTATAGACTTCTAAAAACATACTAAGTCAACTCTGTTGGCACAATACATTTTATAGGTTTTTAGCAAACATGAAACTACAAAACTAGGTCAACTTAGTTAATGTAATTGGTAGAATTTGTGAGTATAAATCAGGGTACTTCAATAACAATCTCATTTTCCTCTACATCCTCCAATCCACTAAGGTTCCTTTCTATCCTTCTCTATCATTTTTGTTATTCATTATAGTTCTATTTTTCATAATTTTGTCTTTAAATCTACCCTTGTACAATCAAATAGGTTGACTCTGTCGATGTAATTTTGTATTTTGTATTCTATCTAGAAAACTAGGTCAACACTATCGATGTATTTTTTTAGACCCTTACTTCCACAAGACAAAAGTAACACTGTGAACTATGGTCTGTAATCTATGTATACACTATCATCATAATTAACATTGTACTATGTTTAAAATTTAGAATTAACACTTATATGCTAGTAATTAGCTCACACTTTCATTTCTTGTTGATTTCATGCTTAGAATAAATCACATAGTTTACTTATGTTTTTTTCAACATACCATTTAGTTGCACTATTTTTTCTTTTATGTACACACTACCAAATTACAAAATCTTAAAACACATTTTAACAATTGTTTGCCCAAGGCCTACCTACTTGGAGTTAATTATCAAGGGGAAAGCTGACTTGGTTTTTTATCCAAGTATAAACACGTGGTTAATGGTATATATTGGCTAAGCACCCAACACCCTTATCACTGTGGTGTGTGAAGTGAGAGGATAGACCCCGATATCAAGCCAATACCATTGCCAATATATATCCCTTTCAACCTAAACATCCTAAAACCATCCCGAGATTATTTTATATTTCTTTGCTTATAGCCAACTCCCTATCACATCTAAAATCATATTTTAATAATCTAACAACATTCAGGATGACCACTTAGTTAGATTTTACTTTCAAAGATGATTGCTTTCTGTTTACTCAATTGTATGTTGTATTGTAAAATCTTGCATTAGCCAACATTAGTTCAAGGTTTTGTGTTGTGTGCCTCAATTGGATTAACCTCATTTATTTAATTGATTATGTGTTTATTTTTATTTATTGCTTTCAAAAGTACTAGAATTTGTTTTCTTATTTTAGTACACAGCCATTTTGCTTGACACAGTCTCTTGGAGAATGACTTTTTTTTCCTTGCCTATTATACTAGGTCGATTTTATCAACTTTATACACTTTTTCAGCTTTTGTTTCCTATATTAGGTCAATTCTATCGAATTTGTACACTTTTTTAGCCTCTATTTCCTATACCAGGTCAACCCTGTCATCTTTGTACACTTTTTTAGCCTATGTTTCCAGTACTAGGTTGACCCAGTCAACTCTATATAGTTTCTATCACATCCTATTTCCTTGATTTTACATCACTCTTGCCTTGTTCAGTCCTTCTCCTTCATCATGAACTTCCTATTTGAAGACAACACTAAGCTGAATTCAATGGATATGATGAGTCTTAGCAACCATCATAGGGTCTCCCATAATCATCTTAGGGCTCCTATCTTGGATGAGAGTAATATTCATATGGCCACCCAAATTATGAACTATGGGAACCCTCCTCATTCCTCTTCACTATGTAATCCTCTATTATCACTTAAAGATCAACCCAAATTAGAGTATACCCTTAGAATTCTTTTCTTTATCTCTTAATTTCCTCAACATAAAGGAAATGATCCTTCTACCATTTGCCATGTCATGATTAGTGGTCCAGTTGAAGATCCTCATTTACCTTCTCCCACATTATTACATGGATTTGGGGGTACTAGTTTCTTTGATTATCAACATTTTTCCTCTATTATGACCCCTTCTCATACTATGACCTCTTCTTCTTTAACTTCTTCTAACTTCATGCCTAGTATTTCCACTAACATGGTAGGTTCTACATCCATTGAGCATCTCTTAAGACCCACTATCCTTAATCTTTCAACTAGTGCATCATTTACTACCCAAGGTAATCATTCTTATAGTGCTTCCTCTTCTCATCCCTTCACTGGTCCATCTTTTGCCACATAAGAAATTTTTTCTACTAGTGATTCACATTCTAATAGTTCATCTCAAGCTCTTATAAACACCAATAGTGGTACCCAAGCCACTAATACCAACTCTAATGGTTCAAATAATGCTAACAATGCCAATCAAACCCATAAACTCTTATTACAAATGCTTAATCAAAATGTTCCCCCACCTCCTCTTTAGGACGCACATGGTAATCTCATCCCCCAACCTCCTTTTTCAAACAATATAATTAAACATATTCAAAATGAGCTTCTTACAACTCAAATTCATAATATTGATATATGATGTATCACCCCTATAATTTATTACAATGGATCAACTGATCCTACTCTTCATCTAAAAAACATTTAGAAATATCTATAAAGATTGGGTGAAATTAAATACCTTTGTTGCTACCAAACTATTAGACAAAACCCTCATGGGTGATGCTTTATATTGGTACAACTAACTTAAAACTCATTCTATCACTAGTCTAGAAGATTTAGTAAATGCTCTAGTCCAAGAGTTGCAAACTAGTGATTTTCCTAAAAATACCTTGGCCCATTTTATTAATTGTAAGTAACTTGAAAAAGAAACTTCCCAAGATTTTATTAAAAGGTGGAAAACATTATCCAATAAATGTGAATATAACATGGTCGATGATAACCTTTTCCATCTCTTTACCAATGCTCTTTTTTCCAAGTTACAATATCAGGTCCACACTCTCTCACCACATACTTTGGAAGAGGCCATTGACCAAGAAAAATGTCAAGATTTCCTTATGCAACAATTCGAGCCACCCCAACCTTCTACAAGTACTCGTATATTAATTAAGAATAAGAATAAGCATGCTACCAATGATGGTGTCATGGATTATTATGACACCATTCACACTATTCAAGCTATTTTTCCTAACCAATATTTAGAACCAACTCCCTTTTCTCAATAATTCACTAATCCTCATTTATCTTCACCTAACACCATAAATGTTCACAAACCTTTATCCTCAACCAAATTACTAAAACATATACCTAGGCCTCTTCCATGATAATTTGACCCACTCATCCTATGAAATTTTAGTATGATCCCAACATGTTTTGTTGGTTTCACGCTAGTTGGGGTTATTCTCATGAGACATATAGGTAGCTTCATAATTTGGCTATGGATTTTCTTCTTGGTCCTAATTTTGATCATGATTCTATCATTCAAAAATGCCAACAAGCCTATGACATTTATTTCAAATCCCATGAAACTAATATTAAATCTTAATCTTTAAATCAAGATAATGCTCATTTGACCATCCATAAATATCTTCTTCCAAATCACCAGATAACCAAGATTAGCCCACCCCTTCCACTAATAATTTTGAAAGTCTTATTGACCCAACTCCTGAAGAGAATGTGGTTAATATGAATAATATGGGAAGGGTGGTTGATTTCATCAACCCTCAACCTATCTACACCCCTCCATTATCTCATACATTTCATGTTATCTAATATTCTTCTCCAACTCATTTAAGTGAGTTGGGGCAAGATGACCTTATGAATTTCAATGAACCAATTCCGACTCCTCTTTTGGATAACACTTCCCATTATATTTATACCATCCCTCCATCTTCTTTACCTAACATGTATGAAACTCAAGACTTTATTAACGTTTCTTCTAAAAATTCTCAAAACCAACCTACACCAACTGCTTCATCTTCTCAACATAGTTTACAACCTTGTTCTAAACCTCTTCCCTCTTATCAACACAAATTCCATTGCACTTTGGCTCCTCCTTTTGAGGACCTCTTTCAACAGTATGCACTTATTTCTAATAATCTTCTTATGGGGTATGATGAATGAGATCATGTAATGGAACTCATTAATCTACCATCCCAAATTACATTTATTGAGATTATGAGGACCTCTCCACATCATCTAAACCATATTATGCAACTTTTGTTCAAAATGAACATCCCTCATCCTCCCATAGTAGGATATGAATCACCCTCATCTAGATATGAAGATAGCATATTACAACAATGTGAAAAGATGTCCATCCATGTTGATGAAACAATGGACACTTCTCTTTCCTTAAAGTTTCCCATCGCTTATATGATTCTCAATGAGATTCTACTTCATATGGATGATCCTCATCTATTCATTAGTGTCCAAATTGGTGATATCCAAGTCAAGTGTGCCTTGATTAATAAATGTTTTAGAAATTGTGTTGAATCTCTTGATTTTACCAAAACCCTTGGATATTTTGAATGAAATCTCAAATCCACATGCAACACATGTCAAGGCTATGACAGAAGGAACATTCCTCATTTAGGTTATGTGTGGATTCCCATTATCATTCCAACTGTCACCGTTTGCATGAAGCTAATGATATTTAACTTTATTCTATCTTACAACATTCTACTTGGTAGGCCATGGACTCACTATATGCGAGTCATTGTTTCTTCCACCTGTCAATGCGTTAAATTACCTCACAATGGAGCTATCTATAGGATTCAATGTGACACTAACCCTTGGAATTTTAAACAATTATAAACCATGGTATCATCAAGATTCATACTCTTGAACCTTTGCCTAGTGTTCCATTTTGTGAATCTCAATGATTCAACTTTCCCATCAATTCCACTCGAGGTTATAATGGTCATCTCAAACTTGTTGGGACCAACATAAGCCCATTTTTTTGAATTGGGACCCTAGAGATACCCTCAAAATAAAGCATGTAAATCTTAGCATGTCAAGGTTTTTTTATAAAATTTGAAGATCATCCGCTTTATTAATAAATAAGTATATATGGTCTTGATTTGATTATCTTGATTAACATTTCTAATAAAGTTCATTTGAGCATGAGTTTCAGGTTCCATGGCAAACATTCCTGAAGAGTCTACATTCCAAAAACCTAACAAACGCTCAGGTTAAATTTAAATAAAGTTAAGAATCCAAATTAGTAGGAATCATTTTTTGGACTTAGATATAAAAATGCATGTCTTTGAATTAGTCATGTTTCTTAACATGATTTGACCTCCCTTCGTTATTTAAATTTTTCTTTAAGTTCCTTATGGCCTAAATGAATGTCATTATGTAAGGTCCTTTTATATTCGCCAAATTAGCCTAAGAATTTAGTACTAAGGCCCCAATGTATTCATTAATATTATCTCGATCTTATTCATAACATCTTAGGCCTAAGTTTTTATCATCCCCATGGCCCTAAATTAAATTCTTTGCATCTCACAAGATCCTATGGTTGTGACTTTATCATGATATTTAATCAAATTGAGTGAAGGTAACTAAGAACTTTGTTTTAAATATCCTACATCTTGGATGATCCAATGATCCATGCTTACTCATAGGGATTTGATTAGATGGAGTGAAGTGTGTTTTAAAAGTCAAAAGAATATAAGGAGACCAATACATAGAACCATTACAATTGAAGACTAAAATAAAAAGGGACCCACTTGACACTACAACCAATCAAGAGGAAGTCTCTAGATCATGATCTTATGACTATCACTTTATCATGACATTTGATCAAATGGAGTGAATTAACACCCAAAGCCTAGGAAGCCCCACAAAAATGCCAAGTAGCATCCTCGTATTTGACCCTAAGGATTTTAACAAACTTAAAATTGATGTTCACATGACCATAATTTAAAAATCCAAAAAGACTAATTTTATGCCCATGCAACCATCAAATTTAAGTCCACTAATGTGCAATTTTCATTGGTTTAAACTTGACATCTACACAACTATCAATGGACACTTGAGAAGGTATATTTGATGCCCATGAGACCATACATTTTAAACCAATGAAAATTCCTTACTTAGAATTCAAAGGGCATTCCTAAACCTCTTTGGGCTCACCAAGCTAAGGAAAAGGTTCAAAATATGCCCAAAATGGATAGCCTCAATCTATAGAACACAAATTTATGAAAGAAATATACTTAGTAGAAGTTTATGCTTTAAAGATCCACATGGCATTTTGCATAATGGACCTTAAATCATAGACTTAGCCTATGTAAAATTCATTTCATGTTGGACCTATTTTGAGCATGGTTTGTGATTCATGACAAACAGTTGAGCCTAATTTTTTCATTGTATTTCCTAAACATAATGCATACATTAACCTCAGATGCCTATACCTTGACCCACTTTTAAATCACAATTTAGGTTTAAAATCCTTAGCTTAAGGTTTGTCCCATGCTTAATAAACACAAAACAAACCTTAGCCCAAGGGATGTAAGCCTGAGTCTTGACTTTTAAGAGTGTTATAACTTAATGCTTGAGCATATATGCAGATCAATGATCAATACATTATCACTAAATTTGTTTCAATGGAACGAAGGTCCCTAAAGACTTTTCAACAAAACTTGACAAACTTATGGATCCATTGCATGGCTAATGATCATTTGACAAGGGATTGATATAAGATTTGGAACATGCGGAAGATGCATGAGCATGCTAAGTGTCATGACTACATGGATTAGGGTCCAAGAACTAATTAAAAGACAAGGGCCTAGATTTTGATCAATGGCTTGTGCTAATCCAAGATTTTGATCCTATGGAGAGAAAGGAAGGAGATATTTTTAAATACCAATAAATAGTGTTCAAATGACATTTATGCAAAATGTTGTGAAAGATCCAAACCAATGCCACATAATCTCCACTTAAGCAAAAAAACATAAAATTGAAGATCTTGTGGGTTCAAAAACACAAAGGTATAAAGGAAAAGGTCCAAATCAAATCCACAACATGTATAAGCCAAAGCCTATATATCTTCCACCATTAAAGTTCCAAACCCTAGACCCTACATAAAGGAAACCCAAATGGATATAATTTGCTACAATTCAATCAAGAGATAGCTAAATTATGTTTCTATGCATGAGAGATCTTTCACAAGGATCATCTACAATTCAGTGTGAACAATTAGCAAGAAATAGAGACCATGGTAACTAACATACAATAATTAAAGGAAGAGGCCAAACTTTATTTGAAAAATGATAGTGAGGACCAGGTGTTTAAGGATACAAAATTGGACCTCATAGCATTGAACATCCATGACATTAGGAATTGGTCTATGTTTTTCTTCATGATAGAAGAATTGTAACCCATCTCAAGGGAAGAGTAGGGAAATGCCACCACCAATAGATGATATAATGACCTGGTTTCAATCTAGATGGCCATCCTCCACCATGCCACAAAAAAGAGGTAATGAATAACATTGATGTCCTTGCCGCCATTTTTATTGATTGTAGATTTGATGGTGAATGTATTATTAGGGAGGGGAACTCAAAAGAGGTGGCATACATTTCCCCTATTGATTTTAAAAAGTATTACAAGCTCCCTCTTCCCCATGTGGACCTTCAAAAAATGAGAGAATAGACCAATAACCATGACTTGGACTCCATCCTAAGACCCTAACTCCATCAAGGGCCTCACATATTTAGAACCCTTGATGGTAAAATCCCTATCATTCAGTTTAGAGAGGGTATTAGGGTGATTATGACCTTGTTGAATAGATATTTTGGTTCCCCTTTAACCACTTATGTAAATAAGGTTTGGGTCTCATATGTACACTTTCTAATAGAAGAGAAACTTACCCCTCTAATTGGAGATTTGATCAACATCTTTCTAGCCAAACAATTTATTACCATCAAGAAAAGGACCTCCAAACAATTCTACATGATTTCCTACCTCCTATATGCCATTCTTACTTCAATCACATTCCCTAGAATTAAGAATTTGTGCCTAGAGGGTAGGAAAACTATCTCACGCCACTAATTTAAGCTACACATCTTCAAGTACTAGAATCACATGTAGTTTATCTATGATTATGTTTTCCTAGCAATAGTTGAAGCCATCACAGGTGTCCCAATGCCTAGGCTCTACCCCCTCATCAAGAGATAGGTTGAGATGATAGGGGACATATGGTATTATCCTAATTGCATATTCATCAGGATAGAAGAAATCATGTCACAACCCTATAAACTACCAGTGTATGTCTTGAATAATCTTGCTAAGCAGGAGATTGCCTCCTAATTCATCCTTTGCATTGACAATGCTTGCAAAGAAAAGAGGAAAGGTCTGCTTCACCCCTTCCCATTTGACATTTGGTTAAACCCTAATTAAATAATGGAAGCAAGTGGAGATTATGGTCACAAATAGGAGTTCATTTAGATTTTAGCTAGATGAACTCAAAATGTGGGATCTAAGGAAGAAGGTGGGGGATCACCTAAAGGATAAGAAGCTCAAACTTGAGTATGTACACCAATTGGGTTTTCATGACACCATATACATTAGAGCCAAGAACTATGGGGAAGTATTGGCTAGATTCTAGGTTCACAACATCAAGCTAGAGAACAAGTTGGTCAAAAACAACAAACCATCTAAGGAAACATGGAAAATACACCCCTTGTAGTATCATTTACTACCTAGGTCATCTGGAATAGCTCAATAGTAACCTTAGGTATAAAAACCACAATAGCCATAACAATAGGTTGAGCCAACTCAGGATGATCAAGGTAAAACAAAAGGAGAAGGTTAGAGAGGTAATATTAGAAGAAAGACCTAGGGAAGGACCCTTACCTTCAACCAGGTAGCAGAGACCACCCTTCCAATCCAGTACATTGACATGATAGCCTTGGAGCCAAAAGAAATACTTGAGGTTGCTCTCAAGGAACTTTCAGAGTCTTATGGCTCAGGAGGAGAAGAGGACCCTTCAGTGGAACCCAAGGAAGATACAAGAAAATAACTTGTTCTAATGGCCTCCCATGAAAAGAGGAAGGCATAATTGGCCTTGGTCCTGATAGTACTAAGGAAGAATCCTAGATTGACCTTCACTCATCCCACTAGTGAATTCAATCTCCTTAGTGATGAATTTCTAATCCATGGACCAGTCATTCCTGACTAGTTCATCTATGGGAAATTGCAAAAGATACCATCTCTCTCCCACTCATGGGCCATAAAAAAAGGTTGGTGTGGATGTACATGATAATGTGAAGCCTTAAATAAAAGCCATAATGAAGGAACATGAAGAGAGAAATATCATGGTTTCTCAAGGCTCAAGAAGTAAGAAGATGGATGCTCTGGGAGCATCTACTCACTGAGGAGTGGAGTTCCTAGAACCTCCCCAGTTCAAAGAACCAATTACCATAGTTTAGTTCAATCCTGAGATAATAGGTTTGGAAAGGATAAGAACTAAGATAGCCATCGTTGGGACAAAAGAATTCACCTTTTAGAAGGTGGAACCTTTTGTAGGTTTGACCCCTATTGTAAGAAAACTTGGTGAGGCTGTAATACATGAAGAAGATGTGGAAATATTGATGGAAACACATTCACAACAAGATAAGGCTAGAGTCTAGGTTCTAAAATAAAGGATCCAAAATTTGGAAAGAGAGAAAGAGAACTTGCAAACCCAAACAATCTTGTCTATCCTAGATGCCATGATCAAGATGTTTGATGAATCATTTTATGACATGTTTGAGGCATTAAAGTCCATGATGATGAGGCAAAGTGCATTAGAAGACCAAGATACATTAGCCAAAGACCTGGTCACCTAGTGGTAGGCCTCAGAGGATAAGATTTTCCAGCTCCTTAAAATTTAAGCAAAGAAGCAGATCCTAAAATTTAGAATCATAAGTATGGGACACCTAGGCATAATCTTGGGGATTATTATTGATAAGGTTTGAAACTTGAGTACCTAGCATACCAAGCTGATGAGGCTTCTAAAAAATGATAAAGGGCTCATTGGTAAAATTGAGTAACTTCTTTGGACCATACTCATCAATCTTGCACAACCTACTTCCCTTGGCCTCATCAGTGATGAAGAGTTCAAACATAGAGGCACTTTGGTGACTCAAGAAGTCCAAGGTAAAGTAAAAATGCTAGTTTGGACAAGATAACAACAAGATCTTAGATATGATCATCAATTCAGGTGAGAGGACCAACTAAGCTAGAATCATCAAGGAGGCCTTAGCTAGAAATGACCAAGAATTTGATGAGCTAGTAGATTAGGAGGAGGAAAGTATCATGAAGCTTGCTATGGATCTCAAGCTGGTAGATGAGCAACATGAGAGGGCCATGACCCTCCTCCAACAAAAAATAGGGGCCCCACCAACATGTTAGAACAATATTCTATTTTAATAGGAATTAGGTGGTACTTTATAGTATAATATTCCATTGTAAAGGCATATGCTATTTTGTTAGCATATTTGCCTCTAGGTCATTATGATTTGGGAAAACATGTGCATTATAGAGTTTTTAAGGACAACTATACTTACTTTTGTACACCTATATTTTGTAGCTGACCAATATACTACCTATTCTTCCTATTAAAGCATGTATCACCATTGTAAAAAGGGATAGATTTTTGAGCAACTTTGTATACTTGAAGTAATTAATAGAATCAAGGAATCATGCAAGGATTGTCTATTTTTGATGTGTAATTTTCAATAAAGTTTTTTATCTCAATTGTTAGTAGAAGTCTTGAATTTGAATAGTATCTTTAAGTTCTAAATAGAATTCTTTAATCATAGGATTTTTGATTTATGCTTATGCTCAATTAACTAAAAGATCTTAAGTTTTGCTTCATTTCATTTTACTCTATATTTAGATGTGAAATAGCTATTTGATTATAGTAATAAACCCCTAAAGTAGACCTAGATCTTACTTGTGATTCTTAAACATTTTTCTCTGAAGTTTTCCTGATATATAGTGAAATTTGAGTTTAGGCTATGTTGCACTATATATATTTTAAATGTGTATTAATTTACCATTAATACTTTGTCATAATGTTTAGGACCAAAATTGGCAATCACTTATTTCTTTTCTTCCCTACCCTTCTCTTTGCTCTTTTTTTACACCATGATCACTTTAGTTTAAGCCACATTATAAATATCTATTTAGATTACTCTGTAGTATAAGAAAGAAATGTAATTCACTAAGTATCAACAAAGATTCACAAGAGAATGGACCAAGGTGGCTCCCAACCACCAAAATTATATGTAAATATTGTGGAACAAGTATCTTACTTTGTTGCTATTTCACCATAGGCAACTAGATTGTCAAAACCTGCAACTCATGCTCTAAATTTTTTAAATTATAAAATGAGAAATGTTCTTTAAACACTAAGGGCACCTATGGTAAATTTAGAAGCATTAACTGATAGCTCCCACTGGTGTTAAAAGGAGGGATTTTCAAACTTTTAGTGACCTTAGTTCGCTTTAACCTAAAAGATCACTATATCTTTGTGTTTTAAGTAAATTATTTGCCTAGGATATATAAAGATCATTGACCTTTGGTGTTTTCCGTGCATCTTTGTGTTTCCCTTGACGTTTTTTTAGAATTGGTGCTTGTCTCTAGTAAATTTGGCTTTAGCTTTGAAAATTTATCATATCTAAGGTTAAAATGGTTCATTTTGATCAAAGGTGGGAATATATTTCATAAGATTTGAGTTATTTTAGTGCTAGACTTGTAAAAATAGAACATACTTATGTAGTTGAATGCATCTTTGAGTAAATTCAGTCAAAGATCAATATCCTTTACAATTATTCATACCACCTTTACAAAATAAGCTCAATGTGTAGGTCTAACTCTTTTTCATTATAGAAGTTAACTTGACACATCATATTTTAGGTAGGATCTTTGAATTTCAAGATGGAATTACCTAAGGTTAGAAAAAGATCACACTCATTAACCATAAAACCCTTGCTCGAGCTAAATATAAATCTCTTCCAACTTCACCGATTTGAGGTGCCTATGCCTTCAACAATTGCCCAAGTATGGAATGGTTAGGGGACTCCTTGATTAATGTGCTAGGGTTGGTTCATGATCTTCTAAGAAACCCTAAGAAATATCTACCTACATTTAGTCCAATAGGTGTAGTGACTACTGAGGAACATATAAAATCCTTTAAAGATGATTTAAGATTACTTAATGTTGTGCATGGAGATGTGGCATGTAGGCTGTTTCCATTTACTCTTAAAGATGCCACTTATGAATGGATCTTAAATTTACTTGATAATTATATCACAAGTTGGAATTATTTTAATAATCTCTTTATTAATCAATTTGGTAAAATTATTAGTCCTTATGTTATTTACCACTAGTTCATTACTATTAGAAGGGATGCTAGTGAACCCATCAGGTAATTCGATGTTATATTTAATAACAAGACCATTAAGCCCTACAAGCCCAATGATGTCTTAGCCCTAGAAATGTACAAAGATGTAGTATATCCTATGATCTCTATGTTCCTAAAGAAGTCTATCCCAATTATAACTTCATTAGACCAAGCCTATTATGAATTAGTGATCATTAATGATAAATGAAACCTTAGGAGAAAATGGCTTATTCAATCCCAAATGTGAAATGACACCTTCTTGTGATGAACTTGTTCCCCAATAATAACCAAAATCTCCCAGCCTTAAACCAACTCCCAAATCTGACTCAGTTGCCATTAAGTCATGCAACTCCAAATAAAAGTTTGGGATTTTGGACTCATCCCACTAATGGATACAACTCAAGTGATCAAAGGGCTTTGGTACCATCTACTAATAATAATTAGGTACATAATTTTGAAACTCCAAAAAATGAGAATGAGTCCATCTTAAAAATGATTCAAAAATTATGCACTGATTTCCTTTAGTTGGAGAAATGGGTAGGCAATAATAGAGATTACCTTGGTAGGAATTTATAATTTCAAAGGTTTAATAGGCCAAATAATAGATTTTAGAATTATATTTTTCATAATAATAAGGCTAATGAACCATCTTCTAGTAACAATAATATGGACATTAATATTACTGATATTGCATTGCCTAACTATTGTAGGGTACATTACACAACTAAGCATGGGGAAATTAACTATATAGAATTTTGAAAAGCCTTTGAGGCCTTATAGAAAGAGATGGACACATTTGAAGTGGTCCCTAACAAATAAATTGGTATAAACACCTCTGGATCTAAGACATCTGATCAAGCCTTCATGGTGGACACTTTTGATTTCCCCTTCTAAGAGGAAAATGAACCTAATGAGGTCCCTAAGGAGATTTAAGCCTTTAAGCAATTCCTAAAGAAGACCTATCCCTTGAGGAATAGAGAGTAGAGGCAGCCCCTGACTACCTTAACACCTTCAAATAACTTTAGAACTTCTCTTGACACCTCTTCAAATAATAATCTAGAGCCACCAAAAGTGAGTACTTCTAAACCGAATGTTGATATTCCTAGTCCTTCTGATAAAATTGTTTATAACATAGTTGAGGATAGTAATAATATAAAGGATAATATAACATTGCATGAAATTACATAGATTACAGAGTAAAGGGATCTCCTATTGGAATCCTTGTCAAGAAAACATAGCCCCTTCAAGACTGATCATGCCAATGTAATAGTCCATAAAACCAAAGCTGAGTCTCTTCCTTTCTTGCTCACTATCAAGATGTTTGGTAAGAACTTGCATCATTAATTTTTAGATTATGGAGAATATACTAATATCATGCCTATAGGAATATGCAAGCAACCAGGTTTAACACCTATAAAGTCTGATAGAGTTATCACCCAATTAGATAAATCTAGTGTCAAATTTGTAGGAGAATTATTAAATGTTTATATGCAACTAGCTTTTGAACCTACGGTGCAATAATTCATTGATATTTAGGTGGTTTAAATACCTAATGTTTATATAATCTTATTTAGTAAGGAATGGACTACGGGTTTGAATGATTACATGTCTACAGATTGCTCACATCTATGGTTACTTTGGAAAGGTGTCCCCAATCAGATCAGAGTTGAGAGAGAACCAAGAATGAAACATATCATAACTAAATAAAATGTTTTGAATGAGAGAGTCAACATAATAGACTCATACTTAGGGGTTTTCACCTTAGAGGATGACAAGGTATGTGATACCAAAGATGCTTATGTTGTTCTTAAATTATGAAAATTGTACTTTGATGGTGCTAGGTGTAATTTTGGATCAGGGGTTGGTATTGTTTTGATTGATCCCACAAAAAAAAGGTGCCATGCTTCTTATAGAATCCAATTCCCTTGTACTAAAAATATTGCTAAGTATGGAGCCCTTATCCTTGGCTTACAATTTTCTATAAAAAACAAGCTCAAAAAATCACTAGTTTATGGAGATTCAAAACTAGTGGTTAACCAGATTAGAAGCAAATACCAATGTAAACTTTCATATTTAAAAAGGTATAAATTCAGAGTTTGGGATATAATTGAATCCTTTGATGCCTTTTTCATCACTTCCATCCCAAAGAAAAAAATCAAGTAGATAATCAATTGGCATCTGCTACAACTAACCTCATGCCCAATCATGATTACCTTAATTTTAGAATTGAACTGATCCCTTATCCTTCAATACCAGAAAATATCAACCACTTCCAAGTCTTTAATGATGATTAGCAGATATTGAATTTCATGACTAATTCTATAACATTTGATAGTCATATCATTGATAAAGCTAATGGAATTACATTCAAGGAATATAAATTTAATGGTAAAGTCATTCAACTGAGTGACAACAAAATCCTAAAGGGAATGATTGTTTTAGAGAGACTATTTGATAAGGATAAAGTTGATGAGGCTTCTAAGGCTCCTAAGGTAAATGAGAAGGAATATAATTATATTGATTTAAGCCTTCATGATTAGCATCGACTGGTAAATTTTGGGAAATCCTACATAAACATTAAAAATAAGAAGGTTAAGGAACTTGTTGATCAATACAAGGATGACATAGCATGGTCTTATGATGACCTAAAAATATTTGATCCAAGGGTCATCACGCATGCTATACCCCTTAAAGAGAGCTACAAACCCTTCATATAGAAACAAAGTCCTATGAACCTGGTCTTAGAACCCATGATCTTCAAGGAAGCCAAGAGACTTATAGATGCTAAGATAGTCTTTCCCATCAGGTACTCTACGTGGGTAGCCAATTTGGTGCCAATTAAGAAGAATAATGGTGAGATTAAGCTTTGTATAGATTTAAAAAAATTGAACAAAGCATCAGAGAATAATAACTAACCCCTTCCTTCCCTAGACCAAGTAATTCAAGTTGTTTCAGGATCAGCTATGATGTCCTTTATTGATGGCTTTTCATATTACAACTAAGTATTGGTTGATAGAGAGGACAAGATGAAGACAACCTTCACAATAAAATGGGGAAGCTTTGCCTACAAAAGAATGCCCTTTGGACTCATAAATATAGGATCTACCTTCCAAAGAGCTATGGACCATGCCTTCCAAGCCTTGATTGGTAAGTTCATTATTATATACATGGATGATCTAACAGTTTTTCCTAAAAATAGGGAAGATCATTTCATGTATTTATAACAAGTTTTTGAAATATGTAGAAGGTATGGCATCTATTTAAAACCAAAGAAGAGTATTTTTTGTGTGACTAAAGGGAAATTATTAGGTCATGTTATAACTAAGGATGGGATCTCTATAGATCCTAAAAGAATGAAGGCCATATCTAGAATAGAACCTCCAAATAGTAAAAAAGAGCTAAAGTCATTTTTTGGTAAGATTAATTTTGTAAGAAAGTTTATTTTTAGTTTTGTAGAAATAGTCAAACCACTAAATGACATGCTAAAGAAAGATGATATGGTCACATGGAATGAAGATTACAAAAAAGCATTCAATGACATCAAGGAAACCATCAGTCAAGCTCCAATCCTTATAAGTCCTAATTTTTCAAGGTACTTCTACCTCTATTCTTTTGCATCTGACCACATTATGGCTATAATGTTAACTCAAAAAATTGAAGGGTGTGACCATATAATTGCTTTGATGTGTACCAATTTTAAGAATTCCAAGTTAAATTATTCATTTATTGATAAATAAGCATATGCATTAGTCAAGGCAGTTAAGAAATTCAAGCATTACATCCTTAGAAATAAGGTGCATGTCATCTTATTGGACCCTGCCACCAAACTTATGTTAAGTCATAATGAATTGGGGGAATGTAGAGGTAAATGGATGTTAATCTTGAAAGAATAGGACCCAGAGATGAAAATGACAAAGTTGGTAAGGTGCCAAGGTTTGATACAGATGATTTATAATACTAACCCTAGATTAAGTATTATGTACGTGGATCAACAAAAATTTCAAGCTAGTGAGTGGTATGACCCAATTATACATTTGATAATCAATGGTACTTGTCTTTCAAGTTTATCTAAGGAGAAAAATAGGGCCTTGAGGCTAAAGGCATCCCACTACTTGATCAAGAATGGAATCTTGTATAGAACGAACTTTGAAGGAATCTACTTGAGATGTGTCTCACAAGAAGAAGCCACCCAAATCATGAGCACCTTACATGAAAATCTAGGTAGTGGACATCCATGTGGGAAAACCATAGCCCAAAAAATTCTTAGGGATGGCTATTATTGGCCAAATATTTTTAAGGTTGCTCATAAGCATGTGAGGGAATGTCATTCATGCCAAATTTTTAACATCAAGGAGCAAAAATGCCCCTACACCTAGTCATGATTGACAAACCCTTTGATCAATGGGGGTTGGTATTTATTGGAGTAATCAACCCCAACTCATTTAAAGGTTAGAAATATGTCCTTACCACCACAGACTATCATACAAGGTGGACTAAAGCTACAAACACCAAATAATGCAAAACTAAGGAAGTGATCAAATTTTTAGAAGAAAACATCTATATCAAGTTTGGGACCCCAGTATCTCTATTAAGTGATAACCTTCATATCCATAGAGATGATTGAATGGGATTATGATAATGGCATCAATCTCAAGTTTTCATCTAACTATTATCCCTAAGGGAATGGAATCTTTGAGTCAACAAATAAGAACCTAATGAAGGTAATCAAGAAGTTTGTTGAAGACAAACCCAAAACTTGGTGCAAGCTCATTAAATTTGTACTTTGGTATGATAGGATAAGGATAAAAAATCCTTAAGATCCTCACCATTCCTATTTTTATATGTACAAGAACCCATCTTTTCTATCACTCTCAAGTTGCACACATAGATTTATGCAAGAATACATGGAGGAGAGCCAAGAGCTGGCTAGTTCTAGATTGTTGGATATAATTCAAATGGAAGATACAAGGGAGAAAGTATTTTATAAATTTATTAGACATAAAACCATAGTCAAGAGATGGTTTGATAAACTATACAAAATCAAAGTGTTCAGACAACTCTACCTGAGTGGCCAATTTGGTGTCAGTCAGGAAGAAGAATGGTGAGATTAGGCTTTGTATAGACTTCAAAAATTTGAAAAAAGCATCAGAGAAGGAAAACTACCCCCTTCCTTCCCTAGACCAAGTAATTCAAGTTGTTTTAGGATCAACTATGATGTCCTTTCTTGATGGCTTTTCAGGATACAACTAAGTATTGGTTGATAGAGAGGATAGGATGAAGATAACCTTCACAACAAAATGGGGAACCTTTGCCTACAAAAGAATGCCCTTTGGAATCATCAATTTAGGATCCACCTTCTAAAGAGCTATGGACCATGAATTCCAAGGCCTGATTGGTAAGTGCATTATTATATACATGGATGATCTAATAGTTTTTTCTAAAACTAGGGAAGATCACTTCATGCATTTACAAACTTTTTAAAGATGTATAAGGTATGACATCTCTTTGAACCTTAAGAAGCATATCTTTTGTGTGAATGAAGGGAAATTATTAGGTCATGTTATAACTAAGGATGGAATCTCGATAGATCCTAAAAGAGTGGAGGCCATATCTAGAATAGAACCTCCAAATAGGAAAAAAGAGCTAAAGTCATTTTTTGGTAAGATTAATTTTGTAAGAAAGTTAATATTTGGTTTTTTAGAAATAGTCAAACCTCTAAATGACATGCTAAATAAGGATGCCAAGGTCACATCGAATGAAGATTACAAAAAAGCATTCAATGACATCAAGGAAGCCATCAGTCAAGCTCTAGTCTTTATAAGTCCTAATTTTTCAAGGGACTTCTACCTCTATTCTTTTGAATTTGACTACACTATGGCTACAGTGTTAACTCAAAAAATTGAAGGGTGTGACCACCCAATTGATTTTATGAGTACCAATTTTAAGAATGCCGAGTTAAATTATTCATTGATTGATAAAAAAACATATGAATTAGTCAAGGTAGTTAAGAAATTTAGGCATTACATCCTTAGAAATAAGGTGCATACCATCTTATCGGACCTTGCCACCAAACTCATGTTAAGTCAAAATGAATTGGGGGAATGTAGAGGTAAATGGATGTCAATATTATAGGAATATGACCTAGAAATTAAAATGACAAAGTTGGTAAGGTGCCAAGGTTTGATTTAGATGATTTATAATACTAACCCTAGACTAAGTATTATGCAGGTGGATCAACAAAACTTTCAAGCTAGTGAGTAGTATGACCCAATCGTACATTTAATAATAAATGGTACTTGTCTTATAGGTTTATCTAGGGAGCAAAAGAGGGACTTGAGGCTAAAGGCAACCCACTACTTGATCAAGAATGAAATATTGTATAGAAGGAACTTTGAATGAATATACTTGAGATGTGTCTCACAAGAAGAAGCCACCCAAATCATGAGCACCTTTCATGAAAATATAGGCAGTGGACATCCATGTGAGAAAACCATAGCCCACAAAAATCTAGGTAGTGGGTCTTCATGGAGTAAACTGTAAGATGTTTAGATTAGTGTAGATAGGCTAGTTAGTTTCATTTTAGTTCTTTCTTTCTTGTCCCTTGTTTGTACATAAACGTGCACATATTTGTTTGTTTTTATTTTGTTGTTGTTTTTCTCTTTGTGGTGTGTTTCTTTTATGTTACTTGGTTCCTTGATCCTAATAAGTTGTTAGGGACAATCTTGAGATCATAAGTTATGAAGTTTGTTTAAAATATGCCCCCAATTTAGGAATGAAGGTATGAATCCCATACATGGAGTAACCATGGCTATGAAATATAAAACATGATGTTATATCTTAGAGAAACTGACAAAGACCAATGAAAAGTCCCATCATTTCATTGGACCTTAATCATTATCTCAACCTCAAATTGGTTTTAAGAAGACTTACACTTGGGGAATGGAGACTCAAATTATCATGGTATACCCCAAGATAAAAGTTAATTAACATCCTTGCCTGAGATAAGAGTTACAACCATAGATGATTTGACAAAGATTAAATACTTGATCAAATCCTAAAACCTAGTTATCCTGGTTCCCAACCTTGCTGAAAGCATAAAGACCTAAGAAAATATAAAAATAGGATACAATATAAAATATAAAGCTTTTAGGTAAAGGTGATTCTGATAACCTCCATCGGGGCTATGGATTACTGACTAGGAGTAGAGCAGGGTCATAAGTGGAGCCAAAGGCATCTCTGTTGGGGATATGAATGCTTGGCTAGTAGTAGAACAATACCCAAGCCTTCCCTAAGTTAAGACATAGTTCATAATGAACATTTAATTATACTATAAGTCAATGTAAGTGATTGAGGACATGAAACTAGAAGTTGTTTCTTGAATCCCATGGCAAACATTAAGTGGAATCAAAGCACACATGCATTTTGAGTATGTCCTGGTATTTGACCTTAAGTCTACAAGTGCAAGGTTTGTTTCAACCATAATCAAATCTAGATGGTGTTTTTGGTCAAGTGAAGTGGATGACCTATTTATTATTTTGAATAGAGTCTTTAGGTTCTAACATATTTCTATGTTTTCCCCATGAGTCATCATTAGTTGGGATTGACATACCCCCATTTTTTTGAATTGGGACCCTAGAGAGATCCTCAGAATAAAGCATGGAAATCTCAACATGTCAAAGTTTTTTTTATAGAATTTGAAGATCATCCACTTTGTTAAGAAATAAACATATATGGTCTTGATTTGCTATATCTAGACTAACCTTGATAATAAAGTTCATTTGAGCATGAGTTGTAGGTTCTATGGTGTACATTCCTAAAGAGTTTGCATTCCAAAACCTTAATAAACCCTTAGTTTAAATTTGAATAAATGTAAGAACCCAAATTGGTAGGAATCATTTTTTGGGCTTGGATATAAAAATACGTGTCTTAGGATTAGTCATGTTTCTTAACACGATTTGACCCCCCTTCATTATTTCCCCCTTTCTTTAAGTTCTTTATGGCCCAAATGAATGTCATTATGCAAGGTCCTTTTATATTCCCCAACTTAGCCTAAGAATATAATACTAAGGCCCCAATATATTCATTAATACCATCTTGACCTTAGTCTTAACATCTTAGGCCTAAGTTTTTATCATCCCTATGGCCCTAAATTAAGTTCTTTGCATCTCGTAGGATCCTACGATTGTCGCTTTATCATGACATTTGATCCAATAGAGTGAAAGTAACTGGGAATTTTGGTTTAAATATCCCACATCTTGGATGATCTAATGATTTGTGCTTATTTATAAGGACTTGATTAGATGGAGTTAATCATGTTTGAAAAGTTAAAATAATACAGGGAGATCGAAAGATGGACACACAACATCATTACATTTGAAGACTAAAATAAAAAAGAACCCACTTGACACTATAGCCAATAAAAATCAAGTCTTCAGATCATGATCCTATGATTGTCACTTTATCATGACATTTGATTGAATAGAGTGAATTAATACCCAAATTCTGGAAAGCCCCACAAAATGCCAAGTGGCATCCTCACATTTGACCCTGAAGATTTTAATGAAATTAAAATTGACATTCATGTGACCATCATTTAAATGTCTAAAAAGACTAATTTGACACCCACATGACAGCCAAATTTAAGTCCATTAAAGTGCAATTTTCACTAGTTTAAACTTGATTTCTATGTAACTATCTACGGACACTTGAGAAGGTGTATTTGACACCTGTGAGACCATAAATTTTAAACCAATGAAAATTCCTTACTAAAAATTCAAAGGGCATCCCTAAACCTCTTTGGGCTCACCAAGCTAAGGAAAAGGTTTAAAATATGTCCAAAATGGATAACCTTGATCTACATAATACAAATAAATGTAAGAAATATACTTAGTCTAAGTCTATGCTTTAAAGTTACACATGGAATTTTGCATAATGGACCTTAAATCCAAGACTTAGCCTATGTAAAATTCATTTCATATTGGACCTATTTTGAGCATGGTTTATGATTAATGACATCAACATTTTATCCTAATGTTTTCATTATGTTTTTAAAACAAAACACATACATTAACCTAAGATGATTATACCTTGACCCCATTTTAAATCACAACTTAGGTTTAAAAACCTTAGCTTAAGGTTTGTAGCATGCTTAATAAACACAAAACAAACCTTAGCCCAAGGGCTATAAGCCTAAGTCTCTAATTTTAAGAGTGTTTTGACTTAATGTTTAGGTATATATGCATATCAATGGCCAGTGCTTTATCATTGGATTTGATCCAATAACACGAAGGTCCCCAGAGACTTTTCAATAAAACCCCAAGAACCCATGGACATGCCATGTGGCCAATGATCATCCAACAAGAGACTAACATAAGATTTGGAAAATAGGGAAGATGCATGATCATGCCAAGTGTCATGACCACATGGCTTAGGGCCCAAGCACTAATTAAAAGACAAGGGCCCAAATTATGATCAATGGCTCATGCTAATCCAATATTTTAATCCTATGAAGTGAAAGGAAGGAGGTATTTTTAAATACCAATGGCTTGTGTTCAAGTGGCATTTATGAAAATTGCCATGAAATATCCAAACCAATGCCACATAAGCTCCATGCAAGTAGAAAAGGATAAAAATAAAGATATTGTGGGCTCAAAAACATAAATGTATAAAGGTAAAGGTCCAAGTCAAATCCATGACATGTATAAGCCAAACCCTAGATATATTATACCATTATCCATGACCTAGAATTCATCCTAAGACCCTAACTCCATAAAGGGCCTCACATCTTTAGAACCCTTGATGGAAAAATCCATATCATTCAATTCAAAGAGGGCATTAGGGTGATTATGACCTTGTTGAATAGCTATTTTGGTTCCCCTTTAACCACTTATGTAAATAAGGTTTGGGTCTCATATGCATACTTCCTATTAGAAGAGAAACTTACCCCTCTAATTGGATATTTGATCAGCATCTTTCTGGCCAAGCAATTCATTGCCATCAAGAAAAGGACCTCCAAATAATTCTACATGATGTCCTACCTCTTAGATGCCCTTCTCTCTTTAATCACCTTCCTTGACATTAAGAATTGGTCCTCAAAGGGTAGGATAACTATCTCACACCACTACTCTAAGTTTCACATCTTTAATTACAATAATCACATGCAATTTATCTATGATTGCATTTTTCCACTAATAATTGAATCCATCACAAGTGTTCCAATGTCTAGGTTTCACCCCCTCATCAAGAGATAGGTTGAGACGATAGGGGATGTATGGTATTAGCCTAACTACATAATCATTAGGATAGAAGGAATCATGTCACAAACCTATAGACTACTAGTGTATGTCTTGAATGAGCTTGCTAAGTAGGACATTGCCTCCCAACTCATCCTTGGCATTGACAAGGCTTGCAAAGAAAAGAGTAAAGGTCTGCTTCACCCCATCCCTTTGGACATTGAGAGAACCCTTTTTAAATAATGGAAGTAGGTAGATATTATGGTCACACATAGGAATTCATTTGGCTTTCATCTATATGAACTCAAAATGTGGGATCCAAGTAATAAGGTGGGGGATCACCTAAAGGACTAGAATCTTAAGCTTGAGTATGTACACAAACTAGGTGTCCATGACACCATATCCATTAAAACCAAGAACTATGGGAAGTATTGCCTAGAGTCTAGGGTCACAACATCAAGCTAGAGCACAGTTGGTCAGAGACAACAAGCCAACTAGGAAAACATGGAAAATTCACCCCTTTTAATATCATTTACTACATGGGCCATCTAGAATAACTCAAAAGCAACCTCAAGTAGATAAACCACAATATCCTCAATAATAGGTTGAGCCAACTCAGGATGATCAAGGTAAATGAAAGGAGAGGGTTGGAGAAGTAATATTATAATAAAGACCTAGGGAAGGACCCTTACCTTCAACTAGGTAGTAGAGACCACCCTCTCTAATCTAGTACATTGACATGATAACTTGGATCTAGAAGAGACACTTAAGGGTAGTTTCAAAGAACTTGTAGAGTCCTATGGCTTAGGAGGAGAAGAGGATACTTTAGTGGAGCCCAAGGAAGATACATAGAAATAACTTGTCTCAGTGGCCTCCCATGAAAATAGGAAGGCATAATTGGCCTTGGTCCTAATAGAACCAAGGAAGAAGCTTAGATTGAAATTCACTCATCCCACTAGTGAAGTTAATCTATTCAGTGATGAATTTCCAATCCATGGACCAGTCATTATTAACTGGTTCATCTATGGGAGATTGAAAAAGATCCCATCTCTCTCTCACTTATGGGCCATAAAAAAGGTTGGTGTGGATGTACATGATGATGTGAATCCTTGGATAAAATACATAATCAATGAATAAGAAGTGAGAAGAATCATGGTTTCCTAAGGCTCAAAGAGGAAGAAGATGGATGCTCTAGGAGAATTTACTAGCTCAAGAGTAGAGTTCCCATAACCTCCCCAGTTTAAATAACCAATTACTATAGTTCATTTCAATCTTGAGATACTAGGTTTGGAAAGGATAACAACTGGGATGGCTATGGTTGGGACAAAATAATTCACCTTTTAGAAGGTGTAACCTTTTGTAGGTTTGACCCCTATTATAGGGAAAAATATTGGTGAGGCTAATCCATGAAGAAGATGTGGAAAGCTTGATGGAAGCACATTCAAAACAAGCCACGGATGGAGTCTAGGGTCTAAAATAAAGGATCCAAAATTTGGAAAGGGAGAAGGAGAACTTGCAAACCCAAGCAATCTAGTCGATCTCAGATGCCATGATCAAGATGCTTGATGAATCATTATATTACATGTTTGAGGCATTAAAGTCAATGAAGATGATGCAAAATACACTAGAAGACCAAGCTATATTATCCAAAGACCTAGTCACCTAATGGCAGGTCTCAGAGGAAAAGATTGCCTATCTCCTCAAAATTCAAGTAAAGAAGCAGAGGGATTTTTATTGATAATGTTCAAAACTTGAGTACCTAGCATACCAAGTTGATTAGGCTTCTAAAAAATGATAAAGGGCTCATTGGTAGAATTGAACAACTTCTCAAGACCATACTCATCAATCCTGCACAACCTACTACCCTTGACCTCATCAGTGATGAAGATTTCAAACATAGATCCACTTTGGTGACTCAAGCAGTCCAAGGTAAAATCAAAGGCTAGTCTATAAAAGATAATAACAAGATCTTGGATATGATCTTCAATGTAGGTGAGAGGATCAATGAATCTAGAAGCATTAAAGAGGCCTTGGCTAGAAATGACCAATAATTCAATGAGCTAGCAAACCAGGAGGAGGAATGCATCATTAAGCTGGATGTGGATCTCAAACTAGTAGATGAGCAACATGAGAGGGCCATGATCCTCCTCCAGCAAAAAATAGGGGCCTCACCAACATGTTAGAACAATATTCTATTCTAATAGGAATTAGGTGGCACTTTATAGTAGAATATTCCATTGTAAAGGCATATGCTAGTATGTTATCATATTTGTCTCTAGGTTAGTATGATTTGGGAAAGCACAGGTATTACAGAGCTTGTAAGGAAAATTTTCCTTACTTTTGTACACCTATATTTTGTAGATGATTGATATACTACCTATTCTTCCTATAAAGGCATGCATCACCATTGTAAAAAGGGAGAGATTTTTGAGAAACTTTATATACTTGAAGTAATTAATAGAATAAAGAAATTCCACAAGGATTGTCCAATTTTGATGTGTTAATTTCTAATATAGTTTTTTCTCTCAATTTTTAGTAGAAGTCTTGAATTTGAATAGTATCTTTGAATTCTGAATAACATTTTTTAATCACAGTGTTTTTGATTTGTGCTTATGCTAAACTAGCTGAAAGATCTTAGGTTCTACTTCATTTCATTTTACTTTGTATTTAGATGTGCAATACCTAATTGATTATAGTAGTAAATCCCTAAAGTAGACATGGTTCTTACTTGTGATTCTTAAACATTTTCCTCTGAGGTTTGGTTGATATATAGTGAAATTTGAGTTTAGGATATGTTGTACTATATATTTTTTAAATGCATATTTATTTACCATTAATACTTTGTCATAATGTTTGGGACCAAAATTGGAAATCACTTATTTATTTTCGACCTTACCCTTCTCTTTGCTCTTTTTTTACACCATGATCACTTTAGTTTAAGCCACATTATAAGTATCCATTTAGATTAGTTTTTAGTATAATAAAGGAATGTAATTCATTAAGTATCAAAAAAAATTCATAAGAGAATGGACCAAGTTGGCTCCCAACCACAAAAATTATATAAATATTATGGAACAATTATCTTACTCTACTGCTATTTCACCATAAGCATCCAGATTGTCAAAACCTATAACTCAGCTCTAAATTTTCTAAATTCTAAAATGAGAAGTGTTCTTTAAACACTAAGGGCACCTATGGTAATTTAGAAGAATCAACTAAACTCATTTATAATATTCTCCCTAACCTCTTATATTTTATTGATGATGAGTCTGATGAGATCAATCTAAAGATTAAAACTTTTGATCTCTCACCTCACCTCATCTCTCAAATTCCTAATTTTTTGCAACCTCATTCTCATAAACCACCTTGTGATGATGTCCCTATGGTCTTAACTAAGTCTTGAGATTCCAATCATCACACCTCATTAGATGACAATGTCATCCCTACCTACATTATTGATCTTTATATACCTGACTATGATTATGGTTATACCTTAGATAATCCATTCTTAGGGGGTATTGTTTAGACTCATGATGCTGAGTTTATCCATTATCAATCTTCTTCTTGTATTCCATCATATATAATTTATACTTTATATTTTTCCTCTTTATTATAGGGTAGAGATGGTGTGGACACCTCTAGTTTCTAAAGAACCATGTAGGAGTATGGTTATGGATCATGCTATGATTGGTCCCTATCACTTTTCTAGGTACTAGGACCCTTATATCTTGCTTATCCCCAAGATGCATGTAAATATCCCTTGGATTTTAGTAGACCCTACCCCTCCCTTAGTAGAGTTCACTTCAGAGCCCCTTCTCTTTCTTTAGCTAAGTCTATTCCTAGTTCTGATCCCATCACTCCTTCCATTAAACCTAATCTAGTCCTTTCACCACCACCACCTTCTCTCAGTGATGGTTTGGTTCCTTTTTTAAAGATGGATTTGTTACCCACCAAATGGGTTAATGAGCCTCTCCACACTCCTTACAATTATATTACACCTCCTCCTATGAGTACCTCTACCAAGCCTACTCACATGCATATCTATTACTTTTATGACATATATAATCATTCATACATGCATTATTGAAATCTACAATAATATATTGACACTTTACATCCTTATACCCCAACATACTCAAAAAAATCCATAACTCCCTTGAAGGTATTACTTGAGTATATTTTTAAGTATGGAGAGGTGTATTGTCTTTGACACCAATATGACACCAATGACACCAATCATTACCACATCCCTTAACAACACCTTAAATATCATATCTTAACTATTATTTCACCTTCTACCAATCCTCCCATAGGTCATTCCCACAAGAAGGATCCCCCTTATTCTCCCATGGTTTTACCTCCTGTGGTACCATACCCTCTTGTGGTCCCTGCTTCATCTCTTATTCCTCCACTGATAAATCCTTCATCCATGGACCTTCCCTCACTTGTGGATATTTCCCCACTAATGATTCATTCATCTCCTTTACAGTCCAATCCCACTCATTTTTTTGAGCATCCCTTGCCTGATATCCCTCCTTAACATGATCCATCAATCATTCCTACCTTTTCTATTGAGGAGATTAGGTGTGATTTTTTTTCCAATTTTCACTGAAGATAGATGAGACATTAGCTGCAGTTCACATCTAATTTCATAGAGACTTATCAGATGTTTTAGATAATGTGTATGGGAAAATATATTAGTACTTATCAACACATGAATGGTGTTCTTATATTTTCATTTGGGTTGGACTTGTGCTCCAACTTTATCTTTATCTATTTTTAATATCATTTGATATTGTGTCAAATTCCTATTTATCTCACATGGTGCCTTTGATTTCACACTTTATGTTGCTTAAATGTCATTTATGTTTGCTTATGGATGTCTTCTTTATTATTTATTTCTGTTTCCTTCTTGATTTTCTTTCTTATAAACTCCCTTATTTTCTTTTTCATGATTGTTTGTTTTCTTATCTCTATATACATAGATAATTATCATTGTGACTTGGCTATACAAACCTTGTTTTGATCAGTCATTCCTTCTTTACCATGTGATCAATTAGCAAACAATTAAATCTCATTATAATCTCCTTTTACCAATCCTCTTTGGATATCCTTTATTCCCTTTTCATAAACTAAACATATATATGGTTGAGACTTGAGATAACATGTTGGTTCATTGTTAAGCCTGAGTGCTCTAGTCAATTTTGTATTTGGTCACTTAGCTTCCTTTAGCCTAAGCCTACAACTCATTTGTGTGTATCAATCTATCTCTCATGTTTGGTCATTCCAAGTCTGTATGGAGAAGGAATTTTAAAAAGGCTGCAAAACATTCAAAATCCAAATCATTTAACAAAAGGCAATGATACAAAAGGTAAAAACATCTCAAAATTCTTAAAAGATAAATTACACTAAAAGATGTTATTTAAAGCATATATCCTTATTCAAATTGAATATCAAACTCAAAATTTGGCCTCATGATAGAGCCAATGCCCATTTGGGTGTATTAGGCCAGTAGATTAGAAAAGGAGAACAAAAAAGATCTTTTAGTGCTACCCACTTTTTCATGTAAGTACCCAATCTTCTCAATAGATCGACAGCTCTGTAAGGGGTCCTGAGGAATAGGGAACACATCTTGAGAAGGTAGTTCTATTTTAATTTTCTTATACCAATCTAACTTCATGAGTTGATCTTAATAGCATGTTTAGTTTCCTACATAGATTTGTGTCTATAGCGAACATGTTTTATTTGTACATTGATGGTCACTAGTCACTTAGTGTCTTCTCATGTCCTTAATATGCCTCCTATCTCCTAAGGTCTTCTCATAAGATGCCTAAGTTATGTTTTTTACATTCCCTACATTCCTCATATTTCCTCTTGAGAAATATTTTTTTGTTCACTTATCACTCCTCTATGGATTCCATTTGTGAGTTGCATTGTAAGACCATGGATAGGACATGGACTTCCTCAAAAATTACCACAATACAACATTCTTATTACCAACATCCCTTTGTTACCAAATTTTCAAAATTATTTTTCACCTCATTGGTGTTCCCTTTGTGATTTTTAGTGTAAGTCCATGAATAGGACTTGGCCTTCCTCACAAAATTTTCCAATAATCCAAGTCACAATCAAAATTACATGTATTAAATATGAGATAAGATGTGATTGATTATGAAGTTACACATCATTGACATGCTTCCCAACTTGATTTAGAATGTTTTATATTTAATTATTTTTTATTTTATTTTTATTTTCTTATTTTTTGATTGCATGTAATAATCCAACCATTTCTTGCAATTTTCATACTTTCTAGTTTGAATTAGTGTGACAAATTTAAGACCAATTTTGCCAAATTTGTTTTTCTTTTGTACTTCTTCACATGATTTAGTATGATTGATTGACTTAATTGATTTATTTTGATACCATTTCTCTTTCACGTGCTTTCTATTTTATTACATTACTTTCATACTTACAAACATGATTTAGTGTGATTCTACTTGTTTTAATTTGGTACCAATCTTTCACTTGGTTTAAAAATAAACTTTTTTACCATCTTGTTTACCACCCTTTTGGTTTTTCTATACTTAGTCATTTTCTTGTTATTATACATTTACCAACATGAAATAGTGTGTAGTACATTTTTGATTGATTATATTTTACCACATCTTTTTTGCTTGTTTCTTTTTAACCATGTGCGTGTCTTACATAATGCTAGAAAATAAACCACAACTTATATATTTCTCATAGCACATACAAAAACAACTAAATATATGTGTTAGAAAGAAATATATCCAAGTATCCAAAACCATAACCATAATGCAAACACATAAAATTAGCATCCAACTACCAAAATAAGACATTGATATATATATATATATCATGTGTTTTTGATATAAAAGTACATAGCTCCATCTCTATGGCTAGGCCCCATCATGCCTATCTCATGGCCTAGCCACACTACCCATAGATGCCTTGGTCTGAATCCTTCGAATAGAACACTATAAAGAGGCTATCTAAGATCTCAGTCTTTATACCTATCCCTATAGATGAGCCACTTGGGCCTATACCTATGCTAACTAGGTCATGGTCGCTAGATGTGCCACTCTCTCTTGGGCATGTACCTATCCCATTTGTATCATGATAGCTAGATACATAGCTCTCTCCTAAGCTAGGGCCTACCATGCTTGTGCCTCTCCTACACCCACCCCTACTAGTGTCTCTATCCCCTCTTTGTACACTTTTAACTACCTTACAACCTCTCCTACTAGTTTGAACTAGCTCACCTAAACTGGGGTAGATGGTAGCATGGGACCTTCTAGTGTGGAAAAGTCATATGGTGTCAACACCTCATCTAGGATATCATGGAGTGATCCCCTCACTAGGGACCCCGATTTGGTCTCCTCCTCTACAAAATCTAAAAAATGCTAACCAAATAGATATTAGATCACTGATATATGTCAAGATCTATCTATTTTTAATCTATCTCAAATAACTTACTCAAAATTTTAAACATCTTTTATTACCTAGCCATGTGTTTCCTACCATTGTATCACCATCTATGTGACCATTGAGCATGGTCTCCCCATCATCACATCCTCTTAGAACCTCATTTGTAAGTCACCACCCAAAAGCAAATCTTGTGTGCATGACAATGCCACTTCCTAATGGCCATGTGTTTATTCTTCTTCTCTATACTTCTCAATTGTGAAGCATTGTAAAAACTTCATGTGGAATTTATTTGATTTAAGTAAACTTCATGTGAAAGTTTTACTTGTGTACGCCAATACATTTAAAATCATAACATAATGAGCCTAGATCAATAAAATAAAACACAAGTATTTATCTTGGGAAAAGCCTCAAATAGGTAAAAAAATCCAACAAATAAATATTAAGAAATAATAATAATCTCAATACATTAAATCTTCTTCATCCCACTCTTTCTCAAATATATTATTCACATGTTTGTCTCAGACAAGTATTTACCACACACATGAATACTTGAATATTTTTGTGTTTGAGAGATATTTTATAATAGGGGTAAAACCCTATTTATAATTATTCATGAGGGGATGTGATCTTTGTGAAAATAACAAGTCCATCCACCTCGATAAATCTAATTAATAAACATTTGGTAAATATTAAATAACTATAATAAGATTATTTATTTTCTCAAAGTTTATACCTCGAGTAAATAAATAATATATTATTATTTATTTAATTACTTACCAATGTAAGTCAAGGATTAATAATAACCACTTAGAAATTAATTGTTCTAACACTCCCCCTTAATGCTAAATAGAGATAAAAGCCATAGTCACCATAAAGGAATTACACTATGTGCAAAATATGAAGGATTTAATAACCTTCATCATGCCAAAAGTCACCTTTTGAAATAAAAGGAATTATAATCCATAAACTACTCAAAAGTAAGTTTAGGCTAGCATGATTGTGAGATTACATCTCACTGTTTCTCATGAATAATCACTAAGCATATTTGGAGATTACAAATTATGATTTTAAATGTATTGGGGTACATAAGTAAAACTTTCACATGAAGTTTACTTAAATTAAATAACTTCTACATGAAGTTTTTATAATGCTTATAAATGAGAAGAAGTATAGAGAGGAAGAAGAAACACATGGCTATTAGTAAGTGGCATTGTCATGCACAATCCTCCTTAATAACAACTTTGAGAGGCCCATCATTACATAAAATTGACAAAACTTGGTAGCACCAAGTGGTTTTATGAATATATACTTTACTTATTCATCTGTAGGATAGAACTGTAAATTAATATCACCACTGAGGATTTTTTCTTGCCAATATGTTTAGTTCTTTGGTGCTGCACTAGATTTTTTGCTAGAGATATACTTATTTTAGTTGTCACAATGAAGGATGGTACTCTAAAAAACATCCAAATGAAGTTCTCTTAATATCCTTCACAACCACATGACTTATTTAGCAACTTATATAACACTTATATACTCTACTTTTATAGAAGAGAGATAGAGATAATAGGTTGCCTCTTGTTGCTCCAAGTGATAGCACTTACACCAAATTTAAAGACATACCCAGAAGTAGATTTATGATCTAAAGTATCAACAGCATGGTTAGCATCATAATAACCATATAATTTAGCATCATCAATGGAAGAATAAAATAAACCATAATTAATTATTTCTTTGATATAATGAAGAGAACATTTAGCTAATTTCCAATGATCTAAATAAGGATCCTGCATAAATCTAGAAGCAACACTGACATCATATGAAATATATATCCTAGTAATGGTTAGATAAATCAAACTTCCAATAAAATATATATACAAAGTAGGGTTAGATTTTTCACATCCAGGTTTAGGATCAAGTTTAATACCAACTTCAATAGGAGTAGTGGTAGATTTACAATCAAACATGTTAAACTTAACAAGAAGATTATGTGCATACTGAGATTGTGATACACCAACTAAATTTTTATCTTGAAATATATCCATTCTTAAAAAATGATGTATAATGCCTAAATAATTCATTTCAAACATTTGACTCAGTTTATCCATATATTTATGAATTAAACTAGTTAGATCACTAGTAATCAACAAATCATCGAAATATAATACAATTAAAGTCAAATGACCATTTTTAGATTTAACAAAGAGATCATTATCTGAATAATTATTAAAAAAACCTAATTATTTAAACAAAGAAGTAATCTAAGAATACTAAACTTGAGGAGCTTGTTTTAGACCATATAAATATTTATTTAATTTACATGCATAATGTTATCTGTTAGTGTCAGTGAAACCTTTAGGATGAGTCATGTAGATTTTTTATTATAAATCATCATCTATAAATTTATTCTTGACATCCATTTGGTGGATAACCCAACCATTTTGAGCTGTAAGTGCAATAAGAAGTCTAACAGTACTCATTTTTACTACATGAACAAATGTTTCAACATATTCAATCCTAGGTTTTTGAGTAAACCCACGAGCAACTAATCTAGATTTAAACTTGTCAATTTTACTAATTAAAATATATTTTATCTTATAAAGCCATGCAAGATGATAGATGGAATGTTGCTAACTTCATGTGACATTTATTTGATTTAAGTAAACTTCATGTGGAGGTTTTAATTATGTATCCCAATATATTTAAAATCATAATTTGTAATGGAGGTCCTTATGTTAGAAAAGGCTCCAAATATGCTTAGTGATATTTAATATTGAGAAAAAATTATAACCCCAATACATCAAATCTTCTTCATCTCACTTCTCAGATAAATTCTTCACAAGTTTGTCTCAGACAAGTATTTGCCACATGCAGGGATACTTGAATATTTTTTATGTTTGAGATATATTTTACAATAGGGATAAAACCATATTTACAATGATTCATGAGGGGATGTGACCATTGTAAATCTACCCAAATAAATCTAATTATTAAACATTTGGTAAATATTAAATAACTACACTAAGATTATTTATTTTCCCAAAGTTTACATCTTGAGTAAATAAATAGTATATTATTATTTATTTAATTACTTACCAATGTAAGCTAAGGTTAATAATAACCACTTAGACATTAATTATTCTAACATACTAGAGTCACCACTCATGCTCATCTTAAGCTATGCTTGAGTGGTCTCTCTATTACCCAACTCTATCCTAGCCCACTTGATGGGTCATCTAGGATGACTACTGTCTTCACTTTCTCCTACTATCACTACCTTTATTAATGCTATGTCCAAGGTGGTCACTAATCCTCCTAATATCATGTTAGTGGTGGTACCTTTAATACTACTGCATCCACATATATCTCATTTTTCTCTACTGCCCATCATGCCTGACCTATCCATGGTCTCTCACGATGTGGCATGATTACTAGCCTAACAATTGATAGCCCTAATCCTCCTCTCCCCATTGAATCTTTCACATGATGGGCCTAAAATGTGGGTATAATTATTAGTGCCATTGGGCAAGGAAATCCCATCTAACCTATTATACATGCTACTAGATGTGACTTTATCCACTAGGTATAGTAGCTGGTAATCTCTATTTATGCTAATGTTGGTGTCACTATCTCCCAAATCAGCCACACCATAAAAATGTGCCCATAAGGCTACCATATAATGATTTCTTGCCTCACCATCTCTAGTACTAACATGTGGGGCACAAATTGCACTACCTGATCCTATCACCACCTTTATACTTGAGGCAATTGATCATCGACCACATGGGGTAACCCAACTGGCTGATACATCGTAAACCTCTGATATATCCATGAAGTCAATAATACATTAGGCCCTATTAACATATTACCTATGAACATCCCATACATGTCATGCACAAGTTGTACCTAGATGATAGAGCCTAAGTCATATAATACCCCATGATCCAATATCGTTTGGCATAAGACTATCACAAATAGTGATACCTTGCCATTCAACTTGTGACATAGCACCCGTGTTGTCATGAGTCCTATCACTATCTTCCAAATGTATAGGATCTATGAGGTATAAACATTGAATAATCTAACTCTCAATCTAGGGTATATCCTCTCTAAGATCATTGCCCATATGGCTAAGGCTCTTCTCTCCTCCTCACCATCTACTACTCCCATGACCATGGGTGTACCTACTATAGATAATCCAAACATAGCATGGACATCCTCTAGGGTATACCCACCTCGATGGTATTCCCTTCCACCCCCCATCTAAATATATTAGTCAACTATTCCTAGGATCCCAAAAATAAGACTAACACATCTGAGCTCAGTGTAATCCTACACATATCTACGATGTCTCTTAAACCTACTCAATCAATCTACCTTGATCCTTAATTGATAATCACTCTAATAGGTTTGGGAGCCTACCATGTCTACTAAGCACCAAAATATAGCATGCCCCTGCAACCATAAAATAATAAAATATGTATTAGATCTTTCATGTCATTTATAATCAAAATATATTCTTTTCAAATTTTAACAAAAAATAAGCTTTTGCTTTAATTTATTCATTTTTAATCAATTAGACCTATTTTTAGCCTTCTCGACCCTTTTAGCCCTCAATCAACCATTTCAAGATTTTCTAGCACTTTTTCATCCTATTTCACATATTTTTGTACTACTCTGGTGACTTAGTCAAACACTAAGTTTACCAAAATTTCCTTATTTTAACTAGGTTGACTTAATAAACTAAGTCAACCCTTTACTTTTTCCCCTCTTAGTACTAAGTTGGTAGAGTGGATTTTTCTACTAGGTCACAGTCATGTACTAATTTAGCAGTCTAGAAAACACACTAAGTCAGCAATACCTACTAAGTCAACAATGTGGATTTTGTAAAATTTTAGCCTACTAGGTCAATTGGGTCAACCTAGTTATTTCTACTTGCTGACCCCTTACATTTTCAAGTAAAAAATACCTTTTGATAGTTATTACTCCAATCCCTTCAAACCCATTTCTCTACTTGGTTTTTCCTACCCCTAGAAACTTTTTAGGGTTCATTCTGATTCCTAGAATTGCTTTAAAACACAAAATAAAAATAAAATAAAATAAACACTTAAATTCAATAAAATATTCAAAAACTAGTTTAAAATTCTCAGTTGCCTACCTGTGCTGCCCCTGCTACCATTGTTAGGAGTCTCTCTTGTCTTGACTATAATTTCCTCACCATCCTAACTCGTTTGGTCTCTCAAATCTCTTTCTCTCACTCACAATTCAAACATAACAAATGACTTCCTTTTGATCCTATTTAAACTTTTCAAAATTCTCAACCCTTCAAATATTTTTCATCAGATTCCTTATTTTACCCATATATATTTTTTTATTTATCCATTTTTTGAATCGTAAAATTTTCTAGAATAATGACGACATAGAGAATCTTTTCCACTACTATATGTCTATCTTCCAAAACTTTCAATTTTTGGCTATTTTTTGCACCAACTTCTACAAGTTCACCTAATGTTCTTCACATTTGGATGCCTTCACTTCTCTTTGAGTATATTTATTTATCTAAAACACTAAGGTAAGTAAAGGTATGTGTTTTTCAATTCTATCCTTTCATTTATCTTATTTTCTCCTTACTACATTTTACTTAGCATCAACATTATGTGTTATCATGTTCTATTCCTAAAGCACCATCCTGTGTTGCACTCATGTGACATGTGATGAGCTTCAAGTGGGGCATATGTATACAAAATATTTTCAAACTTTAATTGATTACTAACACTTTGTATCTTTCAATAAGCCATCAAGTTTTAATCTCTCTAAGTGCATGCCCTAAAGGGTACATCGAGAAAAGGGTGGGCAGACCATTGGTGCTTCATAGGATTGTTGTCTCTTTTGCCACTTGTTATATACACACTTGTATCCTAAAAATTGTATACCTAAGATTTTTATTCTTTGTTGCACACTATCTAATCATTTTCCACCTTTTTTCCCCCTTTTCTTAACCTTGACCCCCTTTTGACTATTCATTGTACTAGGTCGACCCTATTGACTCAATATAGGTTTCAGCCTCAGTTTCTTATACTAGGTCGACTAGGTTGACCCTATATAATTTTAGGTAACATTAACTTAGGGTCTATGTTGGCTCTTGACTGATCTATCCTATGACCTAGTGAATTATTATCCAAAACTGTGCTAGTTTGACGAGGTCGACCCTATCGAATGAAACTTTCAAAAGGGCTTAGGGTTAAATCTATCTATATATACAAGTTAATTTCACCATTATTTAGAGAAGAGAAGAATAAGTAAGAGTTATTGTGCATTTACTTATTGACCATTCTACTCCAAATACAAGCTTAGGGTTTTATACTTTATTTAGAGATACAGATCTTGTCTTGTGGAGAAGTCTTTTAGATGCATTGATAGGTTATGTAGCCTATAGCTGATTTTTTTTCATCCTTACATACCACAACAAACTCTTGTGGAGCACCTTGGCCGAGGGAGAGATTGTGGCTCAGGGGGTTCATCTTCAAAGGTAAGTATTCTTAACTTTCTTCTTACTTTGTAAGAGTAGATAGATATGAATTTATACTTTTCATCTATGTATTATGATTACGTATACAATAATATAAGTATATATCTCTTATGCATATTTAATTTTTTTATTTATTACCCCTACTTTGTGCCACAAATTTTGGTGAGCACTAGATTAAATTTACTTTACTTTTTATTAGTTTAGTGAGATATCAAAATATAGAACTCCCTTAGGGTTATAAAATGATCATGCTTGACTGGAGATTTTGGAACCCTCCCTATCATTGTGTGTTGTGGTAAGATATCCCCTAGTTGGGTCTAGTATATCCCCATATTAGTCATGTTCTCAATTATCTAATGTGTCCCCAATTAGAAGTGTATGTAATGATCTATCTTCTCTAAGTTATGATTGATTTATAGACATGACGCATTTATGATTTCATACACAACCTAGCTAATTAAAATAAATTTTACATTAAGGTTTCAATTTATTTTACATCTAATTTAAATTATTGTAAAGAAACCCTAGATTCAAAAACCCTAACCCTAGACACAATTAAGATTTGTATCATTTTCTAATTATACTCAAATTTTATTTCCAAAAACTCAAATTTCAAATTCACATATCTTCTAATTCATATCATCATGATTATTATAATAGAATAAATAAATTACTTTTTGTTGTAAAGTTTTATACTTTCCTTTGCATGCTTATTCCCTTTAATTTAGAATGAACTAAGACAAGACATGAATAAAAGTATAAATGATGCTTACTATCAAATACAATATTTATCATATTCTATAGCATGTTATCTTTATTCTATGTGGAAAAATAATTAAGACATTATTCTATAATCACATAGACATATACATACATGATGTTTTAAATCAACTAAAATATCTTTCATGTTGTATTCTTTCCATAACATGTTATGTTTCTTCTATGTGAAAAATAATTAAGAAATTATTCTTTAATCACACATACATATGCATATATTATGTTTCAAATCAACTAAAATATATTTCATGTTGCATTATTTCTTGTGCATGTTATCTTTATCCTATATGGAATTCCATTAACAAGCAAACCCATACACACATAGAGGATTTATCACATAAACTAACCAATTTATTTCAAGTTTCAATAACATATCTTATGCACAAGAAATAATATCCTTCTCATCTCCATGAGGGTGATAACTACTTTACCTCTAACTAGGTCCATGTTATCATTCCTACAAGAGATGATGTAACCTATAACACTATCACTAATCCTCCTACTCAGCCTATTCACATTTCTTGCCTACAAGGTGTGTGCCTAAATGTTCAAACATAAACAACTAGGGTTTACACTTGTGAGACTTTAGGTGATCAAATTATTAGCATGACCAAGATAATGAAAATTTTACAAAATAAGAATCAAATATTACATGAAAAGGTTATAACATTGGAAAATCAATTTATAAGACAAAGGCCTCTAGAGCACAATGTTGTAAATAATGTTTATACATATTCAACTAGTTAAATTGTGGCAAATAATGTTACATATCAGAATAAATCACCATAAAGTACATCTAAAATTAGTGATTCAAAAATATTTCAAAGGTTAAATAAGAGTTAAAGTGAGATACTAAGGGAGATGATTAAATATAATTTGATCAACATACGTCCTATACACCCAATGAGGAGATCCATATATTTTTGTGCATATCATAAAATGCATGGGCACCACACTGATTCATGTTTAGCATTGAAAATAAAAACACAATAGATAATGGATATAGGTGACTCCCATAGTGAAATTTCATCCACACCAATTCAAAAAGGGTCAAATTCAGAATTAGTACAAAAATGGTTACCAAGTCATAACTCAGAATAACAAAAGGTTCACAAAGCATAATTAGATCAAGAAATAATACAATAAGCATAAATAAATCAAGAAAATATACCTTTTTAAAAGGAGGATCAACATTCAATTTGGTATAATTTTGGTCCTAAATATCTACAATAGTTTGA